>CM023488.1:3543211-3891005 GCA_013339685.2 Hyalomma asiaticum | reverse complement strand
TCTCGCCTCCCTTTGCCATGAATCCAATGCCTCGAACAATAAGCAAACAACGGCATATGTGTGGTGGAAAGACAAGGAACGACACTGTACCAATAGTTCTGGTAATGACCAAACCGGTCAAGCCAGAGTTATTGAATAATTATAAGTTTTACATTCCAAAAAACATACTGTGCAGATAATTAGGTAATTGCTGTACATGCAACACCTTTTTTCGTTTATATAACAAATAATTTGCAGCCACCAAGGTCGCACAAGAAGCACATCAAGTACGATGAATCGGCACTGGCTAGCCTTGACAGGTGGAACCGGCAAGCTTCTGCAGAAGGCGTGAAGTCTGTGTTTCTCTCTCTGCGCCAAGCCGACTCGCACAACAGAGGGTGTGTTGGCACCATGCCCTACAGCGTGATTTTACTGAGCTTCACTGAGCCACCCAAACAAATACTGTTTCACCTTCTGAAGAAATGCTCTGTGCCTCAAGGCCAATACAGCAGTTTTCTCTATAGCGGTGACCATCACACAAATGCTTCTCAATTCCAACAAGCGCATTTGATTGAGGAAATGCTACCAAAAAAACATTCTAAACTTCGAGAGACTCCCGAGATGGAACAGGATGGAGAGCAGTTTCTGAACCATTAGACAATGAATGCATGTCACAGAAACACAGTGAGCCCTGTTAATATTTCTGCTTGTCGACAGAATCCTTTTATTGCAGTAAAACCATGTATCTAAATATATAGGCTGTTTGGAGATAGTACTTAATTCAGGCCCTTATTGGCTGTTTTTCTGTTTTGCAAACAATTCGGTTCTAGCAGAAAAGAGGCATAGCAGGGGAACAGTCTACTACAGCTCTAAGTGCATGACTACGCTACTAACTTGTTATAAGACTATACATCAAAAATACATTTCGTGCACGGCGTGGGGAGTGCAACGTATTTTGCTTCTTTGGACAGACTCCCAGTAATCTACTAGCATTAGGAAACTAAACGACATCCGTGTCTTCACAATGTAGTGACGCAACATACAGCCTTCAACACAGGTGACTGCAGCTCCTTATAAACTTGTGATGCTAGTTGTTACACATCCACACCACAGATTCCACGACGGACGATCCGTGATATCGATGTTCACAAAACAAACTATTCAACATCATGCAAGCACACACGCGCACGCACGCGCACACACACACACACAGAGGCGTCATTTTTCGCGGCCTTCAAGATGTGAGCTTTCGGTTACATGCGTGTTGCCGCGTTCGGTCACAACACAAACTAACCGTATTCCGTGCACAGACACACACATATACATCATTTGTAGATCCATAAATGTGGGCTTTGGTTAGATGCCGGCGTCGTCCGGTTCGAAGGCACTACAGTGTAGTAGGCACTTGGGAGCAAGATACACGAACCATTCGTTGACAACTTGATGCTGAACACGGAGGATCATGCTTCGCGCGCACGACGACTTCGAAGAAGAATACGCGGACCCTTCCTACGCGGCTACATCCATGGCGCAAAGTTTTTTTTTCTTCACGACGCGAAGCAGCCGAAGCAGCTGCTGCGCCGCTACGCTGCTGCCACCGCTATTTTCACGTCTTTACTGATGTGCGGGAGCCGCTGTTGCGCACACCAAAATAATTTACCCACTTGCAGCCGTTTTTAAATTACAATACATGCATGTTCTTCAATCCTGTAAAACAAAAGTTAATAATATTATAACGCACGGTTATTTAAACACATTTGAAGATAGCCGGTCGCTACTGTCGCGGGAAAAACAGTCGCTGCAATCGCAAGTCATCTGAAACGAAACCGCCATTAAGCGACGGGAGCGAACAGAGCGATTGGAACGATTTTCGTCGCTGCAATCGCAGCATGTGAAACAGCTTTAAGCCGATGCTGCTGCGCTTCGAACCGGCGAGAAGACTCCAGTGACTCTAGCCCTTTCCCCCGGCTTTAGCTGTGCTGCACGCCGACGAAGACACCGGAGGCTTCTGGAACGCGAGGGCGGGTAAATAAAAGAGCGCAGCACGTGGAGTCGGGATAGTCAGTCCGGAGATGTTTAAGCTAGGTTGTTGAAGTGAGAGTCGCTCAGTCGGCCAAAGAAGACGTCGTTTGATTATGTAGTGCGGTCAGTCGATCTGGAAGAATCGGGCGACGTCGCCGTGGAAATTGCGAAAGTTTCGGAGAGTGTTTTCTAGAAGAGAAGCGTTCGCGCCCGACGACGGAAAGGAACAACGACGGTCAATGCTGGAGTGTTGAAACATTCAAGTTGCATTTCGAGAATTGTGGACTGGGCTCGTTTCGTGAATATTCAAGTGTTCTTCAATAGTTTGTAATGTATGAGATTGCATTTGTAGCGTGATTTGCTGTTTGTTCCCGTTGTAACGTCATCAGAGAATACTGTGAGTTGTGCTGTAATTGCCATCCGAGTGTGCGTGTTTGCGTGATATCTGTATACTGCCTTAATTGAGAACGTATTTTGTTTGTGTTATCAACTCTCGGCTCTGATTCGGTCTTTGGTCCGCAACCGGCGCTCGCTGGCGCACTAAAAGGACCACCCCAACAGTGGAGCGGCAGCAGCAGTGACCGAAACAAGGAGGTGTAGCGCCATTGAGTTCAACTGACTGACCCCTAAAATACGCCTGCCTTTGGAATCTGCCCGGCGATTTCAACCCATTAAAGGGATCAGTTGCAGACCGTATTAATTACAAATACGTATGTGATGCTGAATGAATGTGACATATATATATATGTGATGCAGAAGCAGATTCTCGGAAGGCGGAATGGGTCGTATGCTTAAAAGGAGGTCCTCGACAGCAAAGCCACATTGCTGTCGAGGGCGTGCTTGCACCACTGCGCAGCTAATCCCACCAGCACCAACGTGAACATCGATTTGACGAAAAAAATCCACGCATATCCACGGAGTGAATGATGATGAGTGGGCGAAGCTCCGGAGGTTCATCGTAAATCATGCCGAGTTCCAGATTAATTTAGCCATGCTTCGTGCTGTATGGACAGACAACTGAGTTCTCTAGAACACTGTGGTATTCGTTTCGCATCTTCTACCTTCCAGAAAAGTTGTGAACAAGTACTTAAAACTGGGGGTATTGTGATGTAATACGAAACGAAACCGAAACTGAGTGATGCCGGAGTAGACGAAGAGGAACCGGCGTGAACTCGTGACACAGGAGCGCGTGCCAGCGTTCGAGGCGACGAAGAGGAACCGGCGTGAACTCGTGACACAAGAGCGCGTGCTAGCGTTCGATGAAGACGAAGTGGCTACGATGGACAACTACGGCAGACAAGCCTACGCCTTAAGGAGCTTCGCCCCTAAAACGAGACCATTATATGGTAATCATAAATGCCTTTCATGAGTTCGACAAAGTATGCCGAGTCGACAGCTTACATGGGTGTTCTTCCAACCAGAATCCTGAGGATTTCACGCAAGTCATTGGAAAGCATGAGGAGGGAAGCGTGTGAAGTCCACTATAGGTGTGAGTGGCACATCGTGTTTACGTACATTGGGTAACCAATCACAGTGGCAACCGAACCGTTATGGCGGAGATGGTGGTAGTATGCAGGGGGTAGAAACGAACCCGAACGGAAAACCCTACCCGAACCGATATTCAGGGAACGTGCTTGAACCCCAGCCGAACCTGAACTGAAAAAAAAAGCTATCGGTTATTCTTTCGGAACAAGGCGGTCCAAACAGCAATGGTGCCGTGATCTGCCAGCAGCGCCTGGTCGTTGCGACTGATTCCAGCCTTTCTCTCTGTTGGCCTGTATCGCTTTAGTTATTTGACTCCTTTTTTTATTACGGTTTATTTATTTATTTTCAAATACTGCAGCCTTGTGCAGGGCTACTGCAGGAGTGGAATACATTTTCACACAAATACATTGTTACAAGGTTGACATACAGGAAAAAAAAAACGATTTATCACAACAGTGCGTCTACAAAATCCGACAACGACAATTCACGAGTAAAACCCGGTAATTCATTCCACCTTTCAATAACTCTAGGAAAATAACCATTTAAAAATGTTCGTGTGCGTAAAGGAAGGCTTTAGGTTGAGTCTGTGGTAACGTCTAGTTAAAAGAGTATTAGTACAGGAGAACGTCGACCATATTGACACGTGCGGTTGTTTTTGTTTAAGCGGAAAGCCGTTATCACTTCTCAGTGACACGCGCGCTCATTTTGATTGTTTGCGGGGAGCTCTGTTATCACTTTCTGTTACGCGCAACGCAGGCCGCGTTTATCTTGTATGCCACTTCTGGAACCGTGTCGACCATTCTTGTAACTTTGCATGCTTGACACGCACATTTCAGTGACTTCTGGAACTCCAGAGATAATGCGAGAACGCGTTATGACGCGGGTATAAAAGCCGACGCATTACGCCGTTTGTTAGTCTTCCGTCGACCGACGACTGTTCACGCCACTGTTGCTGTGAATTGTGATTGGCTTTGTTTTGCTGGGCACAAGTTCGCCCAATAAGCAGTTCACCTGACATCACCTTGAATCCTGCGTGCTTCGTCTCAAGTGCTGCGTGTGTCACAACCACGTGACATCTGGTGGAGGTGCCTCTCGGTCGATGTACCGTACGCCCCCGTCCAGCCGTGAGCCAAGCCCAAGCCGCCAAGAGGACGACTCCAACCCGGTCCTTCGAGCTAGCCGCAGACAACAAGGACTCCCACCAGAATACCTGCCGCTTCCCGATAAGGATAAGAAAAAGGCTGAAACGAAACCGGCATCCACAATGACGGAACCAAGATCTCCGGCAACTGCGGTAGTGCACCAGCCGAAAGAGCCGCCTACCTTCCGTGGATCGTCGTACGAGGACCCGGAAAGCTGGCTAGACATCTACGACCGCGTCGCAGCCCTTAACAAGTGGGACCCCGACAATAAGCTGCGCCATGTATACTTCTATTTGGAGGACGCAGCAAGGACTTGGTTCGAGAACCGCGAATCAACGCTTCGAACCTGGGACGACTTCTGCGCTGCTTTCCTGCCAACCTTTGCAAGCGTCGTGCGGAAGGAAAGAGCTGCCTCACTCCTTGATACTCGTGTGCAGCTCCCCAACGAAAACGTAACGATTTTTCCAGTGGAGATTGTTGTTTAGTGGGGTTTTACGTCCCAAAATCCAGTTCTGATTATGAGAGACGCCGTAGTGGAGGGCTCCGGAAATTTCGACCACCTGGGGTTCTTTAACGTGCACTGACATCGCACAGCACACGGGCCTCAACATTTCGCTTCCATCGAAATGCAGCCGCCACGGGCGGGATTCGATCCCGCGACCCTCGGATCAGCAGCCGAGTACCACAGCCACTATATATATATATATATATATATATATATATACCACCGTGGCGGGGCTTTACGGAGGAGATGACGCGACTTTTCCGCCACGCCGATGCCGACATGCCTGAGCACAAGAAGGTTCGCCTGCTTATGCGAGGAGTGAAGCAGGAGCTGTTCGCCGGACTGATCAGAAACCCGCCAAGGACGGTTCAAGAGTTCCTCTCCGAGGCTACCACCATTGAGAAGACCCTCGAGATGCGCACCCGGCAATACAATCGGCGCATCTCGCCAGACGTCGCAGAAGTCCGAGGACTCGGCCCCGACGACCTACGCGAGACCATAAGGGCTGTCGTTAGCGAAGAACTGCGCCGGATGTTCCCGTCGTCGCAGCCCCAAGTCGCCTCCCTCAAAGACTTAGTTCGCGGGGAAGTACAGCGCTCACTGAGCATTCCTGAACGACCACAGCCCCAACTGGAGGCGATGACCTACGCCGCTGCTGCACGACGAATTATCGCCGCTCCTCGCCCACGCCAGGACCCAACGCCTCCGCAGTTTCGTCGCCAGCCACCGCCGCCACCTCCGACGCTATCCCGCTCGACCGTAATACTGCAGCGTTCGCCGAGGAAAACTGACGTTTGGCGCACCCCGAACCACCGCCCACTATGCTACCAGTGTGGCGAAGCCGGGCACACCTACCGCTACTGCCAGTACCGTGAGATGGGACTGCGTGGCTTCGACGTGAACGCGCCGCGTCCGCGCCCAGGTCAGCTACCTCGCGACATCGCCGACTATATCGCCGGATCGCAGTGGCAACGACGACGACCATCCCGTTCACCTTCGCCTGGCCGCTTAGTCTCCCCGGATCGCCGCCAGTACACCGGCCCTAACCGGGGCCGATCTCCAAGCCCCTATCCGGGAAACTAAAGGCAGCAACCGATGGAGGTGCGGTTGCTGCACGACGCAATGCCGAAGATCCTCCGCCGCCGATGACGACGACCACGACGCACCAAACCTCCCGACGTAGTCGCAGCACGCCGCCTGACCAGAGTCTTCACGAGAAAGCCCCGCCGCCAACGCGACATAGCAGCGCCGGAGCAAGCCGACGCAGCCGTGATCCGACGCCCCGACCTAACCGGAACGCTAGACGACGAACCACCGACCTCGACGTGGTTATCGACGGCCACAGCGTCACCGCCATAGTCGATACCGGCGCCGACTACTCTGTCATCAGTGGTCTCTTCGCCGCCAAGCTCAAGAAGGTAAATACCGCATGGGAAGGACCAGATATCCGAACAGCAGGGGGCCACCTTATAACACCGACTGGAACCTGCACGGCAAGGGTCACGATTGACACCCAGACGTATTCGGTGAGTTTTGTGGTCCTGCAGCAATGCTCGCGAGACGTCATTTTAGGCATGGATTTCCTGGACCAGCACGGCGCAGTCATCGACCTAAGATACAGGTTAATCACGCTGTACACGGATAATGCAACGCCGTAAGAGTGCAACGTCGCTTATCATGCCTTGAATGTGACAGAAGAGCAGGTAACCGTCCCGCCACTGTCCAGCGTCATCGTTTCCGTCGGCACCAAAGCGCCTACCAGCTTACAAGGCGTCATCGAAGGCGACCGGCACTTGCTCCTTGACCGTCAGATGTGCGTCGCAAGAGGCATAGCCAAGCTTCATAACGGCGAAGCCAAGGTAATGGTGACGAACTTCAGCAATGAATACCGGCACCTGAATAGGGGTACGACGGTAGCGCACCTAAGTGAATTTCTGGAAGTAAGCAATGCCTTCGCCCTCACCGATTCTCGCGGACCCGCAACGACGGCCGCAGTGTCCGCGCCCGCCTTCGACGTCACTCAAGGCCTTTCCAGGCAGCAACAAAAGGAGCTCAAGGCCTTACTCCAGAAATACAAGGATTGCTTTTCGTCGCCATCGAGGCTTCGTCAGACCCCTCTCGAGAAGCATCACATCATAACCGACGAAGATGCCCGTCCTCTCCGCCAGAGCCCCTACCGAGTTTCGGCACGGGAACGCGAGGCCATCAAACAACAAGTCGACGAAATGCTGCGTGACGACATCATTCAGCCGTCTACAAGTCCGTGGGCGTCACCCGTGGTGTTAGTGAAGAAGAAGGATGGAACCCTACGTTTTTGCGTCGATTATCGTCGCCTGAACAAGATCACGAAGAAAGACGTGTATCCTCTCCCACGGATAGACGATGCTTTGGATCGACTCCACAACGCAAAGTATTTTTCGTCGACGTACCTCAAAACCGGCTACTGGCAAATCGAAGTAGACGAAAGAGACCGAGAGAAGACTGCATTCATAACACCAGACGGCCTGTTCGAGTTTAAGGTCATGTCCTTTGGTCCTTGCTCGGCGCCTGCGACGTTCCAACGGGTTATGGACACAGTACTAGCAGACTTGAAGTGACAGACTTGCCTCGTCTACTTGGACGTCGTAGTCGTATTTGCTTCCAGCTTCGAAGAACACCTCCGGCGCCTTGAAGCTGTTCTTCGGGTAATCAAAGCCTCCGGACTTATCCTGAAGCCAGAAAAATGCCGCTTCGCCTACGAGGAGCTATTGTTTCTTGGTCACGTTATTAGCAAGTCGGGAGTACGCCCTGATGCGCAGAAAACAGCCGCGATCGCCGACTTTCCTTCACCCACCAACAAGAAAGCAGTACGCCGATTTCTTGGCCTATGCGCTTATTACAGGTGCTTCGTGAAGAACTTTTCGCGCATCGCCGAGCCGCTGACGTAGCTCACGTAAGTCGAGGCATTTGAAGAAATAAAGCGACGCCTGCAAACGCCGCCAATACTCGCACACTTCGACGAAGATGCCGACACCGAAATTCACACGGACGCAAGCAGCACAGGGCTCGGCGCCGTGCTCGTGCAGAGGACCGACGGACTTGAAAAGGTTATAAGTTACGCTAGCCGGTCACTTTCGAAGGCGGAAGCGAATTACTCCACCACGGAAAAGGAATGCCTTGCCATCATCTGGGCTACATCAAAATTCCGCCCCTACCTGTACGGCAGGCTTTTCAAAGTCGTGAGTGACCACCATGCCTTGTGTTGGCTAGCTAACTTGAAAGATATCCATCTGGACGCCTCGCGCGATGGAGTCTTCGACTGCAAGAATTTGACATCACCGTCGTCTACAAGAGCGGACGAAAGCACTCCGACGCCGACTGCTTGTCTCGCGCCCCCGTCGACCCGCCGCCCCAGGGTGGCCGGGACGATGACTCTTTCTTGGGACCCATAACTACCGACGACTTCGCGGAACGCCAATGAGCTGACCCAGAGCTCAAGAACCGCCGGACTACCTGGAACATTGACTACCTGGAAGGCAAGACCGCCGCCGTGCCGAAAGTATTCCGCCGAGGACTGGCTTCGTTTTTCCTGCGGAACAACGTTCTCCTGAAGAAGAACTTCTCGCCGCACCGCGCCGACCACCTCCTCGTGGTGCCTTCAGCGTTACGTCCAGAGGTTTTGGAAGCTTTACACGACGACCCGACAGCAGGACACCTCGGTTTTTCCTGCACAGTATCAAGAATACAAGAGAAGTACTATTGGCCTCGCCTCACTGCCGAAGTCGCCCATTACGTAAGGACATGCAGAGACTGTCAGCGACGCAAGACGCCGACAACTAGGCCAGCCGGACTTCTGCAACCCATCGAACCACCTCGACCGCCGTTCCAGCAAATCGGCATGGACTTACTGGGGCCGTTCCCGACGTCGACTTCCGGCAATAAATGGATCGCCGTGGCGACTGACTACCTCACCCGCTATGCCGAAACAAGGGCCTTGCCCAAGGGAACTGCCGCCGAGGTCGCCAAGTTCTTCATTGAGAACATCGTCCTGCGTCACGGAGCCCCGGAGGTCCTCATCACCGACAGAGGTACGGCCTTTACGGCTGACCTAACTCGGGCGATCTTGAGGTACAGTCAGACAAGTCACCGTCGAACCACCGCGTACCACCCACAGACGAATGGCCTCACCGAGCGTCTAAATAAGACCATCGCCGACATGCTGGCCATGTACGTCGACGTCGAACACAAGACGTGGGACGCCATACTTCCGTATGTGACCTTCCGCGTACAACACGGCCGTGCAAGAAACGGCGCAGCTTGCTCCATACAAGCTTGTCCGTGGACGGAGCCCAACAACGACGCTTGACGCCATGCTACCGGTCGAGACCGACGAAGAAGACCTCGCCGTTGCCAGCTACCTGGAGCGCGCCGAAGAAGCTCGACACGCCTGCGTATCAAGAGCCAGCAGACGGTCGACAGGCGCCACTACAACCTTGGACGACGCCACACCGAATACCAACCCGGCAACCTTGTCTGGGTCTGGACGCGAATACGACGACGGGGATTCTGTGAGAAGCTCTTGCGGCGCTACTTTGGACCCTACAAGGTAGTCCGACGTCGTGGTGAACTGGACTATGAGGTCGTGCCCGATGGCTTAACACCATCCCAGCGGCGGCGCGCCCGACCTGAAGTTGTACACGTGGTGCGACTTAAACCTTATTACGCGCGCTGATTAACTATGACGCATTATTAACGTAACTCATTGCATGTACTCTCACTTTCATGTTGGCGTCTTCACCATCGGGACGATGCTTTTTCAGAGGGGGGTAGTGACACGTGCGGTTTTTGTTTAAGCGGAAAGCCGTTATCACTTCCCAGTGACACGCGCGCTCGTTTTGATTGTTTCCGGGGGGCGCTGTTATCACTTTCTGTTACGCGCAACGCAGGCCGCGTTTATCTTGTATGCCACTTCTGGAACCGTGTCGACCATTCTTGCAACTTTGCATGCTTGACGCGCACATTTCAGTGACTTCTGGAACTCCAGAGATAATGCGAGAACGCGTTATGACGCGGGTATAAAAGCCGACGCATTACGCTGCTTGTCAGTCTTTCCGTCGACCGACGACTGTTCACGCCGCTGTTGCTGTGAATTGTGATTGGCTTTGTTTTGCTGGGCATAAGTTCGCCCAATAAACAGTTCGCCTGACATCACCGTGAGTCCTGCGTGCTTCGTCTCATGTGCTGCGTGTGTCACAACCACGTGACAATATGATAGCCGACAAGATGATAGTCGATAAGATGATGAAGTCGACTGATGATAGTCGACAAGATGAATGAAGAAAAGAATGCAATAGCTTCAAGGAATTGCTCTCTTCCATAGCAGAGGGAGTTTCGAGGAAGTCATTGCTGATGAAGGCGAAAAATTACGATCATAGCGATGACAAATGAAACGAACTGCCTTCCTTTGTACAGATTCAATTTTGATGAAGTCGCATGTTTTATACGGGTTTCAGATACATGAAGCATACTCTAGTATAGGACCTATAAGCGTTTTGTAGAAGAGTAACTTAGTGCATTTCGGAGATTTAGATGACGCACGACATAGGTAACCTAATTTTTTCAGTGCTTTGGATGTAATATAGTCAATGTGCTGCGACCACTGCAAGTTGTGTGATAAGCTAACCCCAAGGTACTTGTACTCTTGTGCCCGGGTGATTATTGTGTTGTCGAAAGTGTACACATGCTGCAACGGAAAGTTGCTGTTTGTGAAAGATACTACTACAGTTTTTTGAAAGTTGATGCGCATCTGCCAATGCTTGCACCATGAGCCAAAGCTGGTGAAGAAATCCTGAAGTAAGGTAAGATGACTAGGGAAGAAATTACTTGATATAGGACGCAGTCGTCGGCATAAAGCAGACCCTTGACTTTATATGACTAGGAAGCTCATTTATAAATAATAAAAATAATAAAGGTCCTAGAACGGAACCCTGTGGAACACCAGAAGTCACATTGACAGTTGAGGTCGAAGGAGAGTTAAGTGACACATACTGAGATCGAGATTTAAGAAAGCTAGCTATCCAGTTGGTTAATCGAAAGTTGTTTAGAATAACGTCAATTTTACTTGGTTGTCCCTTCATTTTCCGCTGCGCTCGTCTAGTGATGCTTGAGTGCGGACCCGACAGAAATGAACGCAAACCCGGCCGCGTGATCGCAGTTCGATGGACGTGAAATGCTAAGGGCCACTGCCCTTTGCAATGCCAGTGCACAATACTCTCCAGGGAGTCAAAACTTTGGAGGACCCAGTATGGCATGCCTCGCCTTTCCACTCTTCCATTCTCTTTCCCGCATGACTGAGCCGCGATACCTTCAGGGGCTACAGAAAACAGCATTTTTTGCTTAAGCGAATCACAACTATTTGTCCTTATCCTTCGGAATCGCCTGTGAAAGTGAACGGAATTCGCCGCGCTGGAGTGCAGCACGAATACATACATTCTTTTCACCACAAATTGAAACCATTTCCTTATGCACTTGCGAAGATATAGTTAGTGCAAACTGCGATGTTTAGACCGGCAAGCGATGAATGTATATGTAACGAACAAGGCCAAGTCTTAGATCTGTGTTGGACTGGCTATGCAATTCCGCGATATTTCAGGGCACCCTTTAAAAAACTTATGAGCAAGCAAGTCTGCCCTTTTAAGCAACTGACGAATTCTCTCTTTCTATTTAGACGAAGCTTATTAGTCTGTCGCTATTCTCTGCATGTTTGTATCCACTCATAATTTTGAGTGTGCTTAACGAGATGTACACCAGAGTAAATTCGACGTAAAGCCAGCAATACAGGACACGGACGTAGAAAGAACACACGCATGTTGAGGCCCGTGTGCTGTGCTATGTCAGTGCACGTTAAAGAACCCCAGGTGGTCGAAATTTCCGGAGCCCTCCACTACGGCGTCTCTCATAATCAGAACTGGTTTTGGGACGTAAAACCCCACACAACAAGACACACCTTTGCCGGACTAACAACCATGGCTTTACGTCGAATGTAATCATGAACCAACCAGCCCAGCTCTGCACTCTCCCATACCAGAGTAAACGTTGTTATGACGTATAACTGCCCCTTTTTATCACTAATTTCAATGCGAATCTCCGGATGCGATAGTGTTGTGGTGCACATATATCAAATTGCGAAGGGCGTTTGTTTGTGGCCAGCATAGCCTACAAAGCATTTTATTTGATTTAGCTTTACTTGATATTGAACTATTATGTTTTTTTAGCGCTCTTATCCGACACTGCTCAAGATATTAGCCCTTCGAGCATTCATATAAATTTCCACTGTTTTACTTGATTTATTAATTTATTTATTGACAGGGGAGAGGGAATCACTTTCCTAACAATGGGCCCTCTATAAATAAGACGGACATTGCGATTACCAGCTGAGTCGCATTCAAGCAATGATGTACAGTCAACAGCAAAAGTTTACGGGATCCAAAACTTGAGAAAAATCTATATTGCCACTTATCCTCTGAACATAGCCTCGAATTAAATCTTACAGCCTGTACATCGCAATAACATCTACCCACTGAATCTTTCAAACTGATGCTACGTTGCGAAGCTAAGCGGTAATACAGGTTTTTCCAAAGTTTCGGATCCCGTAAACTTTTGCTGTTGACTGTACGTGTAAGCTGTCACAGGACCACAACCGCACCGAGTTTACGACTCACTCCTACACCAGAACTAGGAATTGGCCTCCCTGGTGAAGTACTTGGCCACCACCTCCCACACGATGTCTACAATTAAACCCACGCCCTCAGTGTCCAGCAGCTGCAGAACATCTGTCCACGGCGGCGGTCAGCTCTGTGAAGCAGCAGAGGGCGGTAACAATCACTGGACCCGGACAGGCCGCCACTGGAAACTAAACATTGGAACGTTCAATGCAAGATCCCTCTCCAGCGAAGCTAGACTAGCAGAACTACTCGAGGAACTAGAGGGAGTTAGTTGGGACGTCATTGGCCTTAGCGAAGTTAGGAGAACAGGTGAAGCTTACATAGTCTTAAACAATGGGCATGTCCTCTGGTATAGAGGATTACCCGAAAAGAGGGAATATGGCGTGGGGTTCCTAATTCACAAAGATATAGCGGGCAACGTAGATGAATTCTACAGCATTAACGAAAGGGTTGCATGCGTCGTAATAAAACTAAATAAGCGGTATAAACTTAAGATAATCCAGGGATATGCGCCAACAGCGAGCTACGACGACGAACAAGTGGAGCAGTTCTACGAGGATATCGAATTAGCAATAAAGAAAGTACGGACACAATACACAGTAGTCATGGGGGATTTCAACGCGAAAGTAGGGACAAAACAAAGTGGAGAACAGGCGATTGGCAACTACGGCGTCGGCCATAGGAATAACCGTGGGGAAATGCTAGTACAATTTGCCGAAAGAAACCGACTCCGAATAATGAACACGTTTTTCAAGAAACACAAGAATAGGAAGTGGACGTGGAAAAAAATCAAGAATTGGACGAAATCTCGTCTGGTCGGGATGTAATGGCATAGTAGAAACAAAAAGACAGGACGCCGACCAAGAAGGTGTCAAAAATATAATAGAATGACAAAATGACGTTTCGGCTTCCACACGGAAGCCTTGTTCACAAAGCTGGGAGGCCCGAAGCCTCCAGCTTAAATCCGCAAAAATAATCGCTTGAGGCATCTTGCATACGTAGCGGTAGATTGCCGTCGTTACGGTTAAGCGTGTTCCCTGTCGTTTGGATAGTCAAAGATTCCAAATATTGCCGTTTCATCCAGTTCTTTTCCCGGGCGATAACTGAAGCTTGGTCCCAATCAAAGCCGTGGTGCGTTTTTTCTGCGTGCTCTCCGAGGGCACTGGAAACGACTTTTTTCTTCTTTACGTCATTCATGTGCTCCTTTAGACGTCGCTCGAAATTTCCACTTTCACCCACGTAGACATAATTGCAATCAGCGCAAGGAATCTTATACACAACGCCAGGGAACTTTTCCTTTTTTAGTTTGTCCTTGACGCTGACAAGCTCGTGACGTAGCTTGTGGCTCGGAATATGGGCGACTTGCACCTTATATCCACGCAGGACGCGTGCCAACGCCTCGCTGATGCCGGGAACGTACGGAGGCGGCTGGGAAAATCACGTGGCTCAGTCGGGCGCAGGGCTCGTTTCTCGGATGAAGCAATAAAGCTTCTGGGGTACTTGCATGCGCCGAGTTCACGTCGGATGCACGCTAAGTCGGAGTCCAAGTCTTCTGGCTTGCTGCAAATTCTCTGGGCCCTTTTAATTAAAGAAAAAGCCACAGACCGTTTGTGACTCACAGGGTTTACCGACGCGAAATGAAGGTAGCACCCACTATGTGTGTCCTTTCTATGAACGTTGAACGACAGACGTTGTCGGTCCCGCTGCACCACTACGTCAAGAAAAGGTAGACGTCCAGTGCTCTCCTCTTCCACGGTGAACTTTATAGCTTCCTCAATGCTATTCATCAATCTTCGCAGGAACCGCGGTATTGTGATACTGCCAGCTGACAAAGGGAATGTCACTGCTATTATGAACACCACTGACTACATCAGCAACATGTCGGACCTCGTCCAAGATAGCAGCACCTATGCCGTCCTCAAACGTGACCCCACACTAAAAGTGGAACGGGAACTGCAGAAGCTTCTGGCTGACGTTTTCCGCTACGTGTCTCCGCAACACAAGGCCCTTTATTTTTCGCTTCTTTGCCACAACGGCTCCGCTCCGGCACTGTATGGCCTCCCCAAAATTCATAAGTCTGGCACGCCAATGCGGCCCATCGTGGATTTCACGCGTTCACCTCTCTGCAAACTTTCGAGTTATCTTCACCGTGTGTGTGCTCCACTGGTTGGAAATGGCCCCACGTTCATCCGTAACTCGCAGGACTTCATTGACAAGGTGCGCCATCTCACTGTGGATGACGATGAAATCATGGTGTCGTTCGACGTCGTTTCCCTTTTTACCTGTGTTCCTGTGGCGCTTGCTGTGAGCGCCTGCAAAGATGCCCTGCAGGCTGATGAGAAACTGGGCGAGCGTACCGTGTTTGAAGTGCAGGATCTCGCAAGACTACTGGATTTCTGCTTAAAGAATACGTACTTTAGTTTCCGCGGTGTCATTTACAAGCAACTGCATGGAGCCCCAATGGGCGCTTCGATCTCCGTGACTGCGGCAAACCTGGTTATGGAATCAGTGGAAAGTCGGGCACTGGGTTCCTTCGAACCTCCTCCGAAAGTATTCTTCCGCTACGTTGATGATTGCTTTTGCATCATAAAGAAAAACGCCCTGGCCGCATTCACCGTACACTTGAATAGCATTGAGGAAGCTATAAAGTTCACCGTGGAAGAGGAGAGCTCTGGATGTCTACCTTTTCTTGACGTAGTGGTGCAGCGGGACCGACAACGTCTGTCGTTCAACGTTCATAGAAAGGACACACATAGTGGGTGCTACCTTCATTTCGCGTCGGTAAACCCTGTAAGTCACAAACGGTCTGTGGCTTTTTCTTTAATTAAAAGGGCCCAGAGAATTTGCAGCAAGCCAGAAGACTTGGACTCCGACTTAGCGTGCATCCGACGTGAACTCGGCGCATGCAAGTACCCCAGAAGCTTTATTGCTTCATCCGAGAAACGAGCCCTGCGCCCGACTGAGCCACGTGATTTTCCCAGCCGCCTCCGTACGTTCCCGGCATCAGCGAGGCGTTGGCACGCGTCCTGCGTGGATATAAGGTGCAAGTCGCCCATATTCCGAGCCACAAGCTACGTCACGAGCTTGTCAGCGTCAAGGACAAACTAAAAAAGGAAAAGTTCCCTGGCGTTGTGTATAAGATTCCTTGCGCTGATTGCAATTATGTCTACGTGGGTGAAAGTGGAAATTTCGAGCGACGTCTAAAGGAGCACATGAATGACGTAAAGAAGAAAAAAGTCGTTTCCAGTGCCCTCGGAGAGCACGCAGAAAAAACGCACCACGGCTTTGATTGGGACCAAGCTTCAGTTATCGCCCGGGAAAAGAACTGGATGAAACGGCAATATTTGGAATCTTTGACTATCCAAACGACAGGGAACACGCTTAACCGTAACGACGGCAATCTACCGCTTACGTATGCAAGATGCCTCAAGCGATTATTTTTGCGGATTTAAGCTGGAGGCTTCGGGCCTCCCAGCTTCGTGAACAAGGCTTCCGTGTGGAAGCCGAAACGTCATTTTGTCATTCTATTATATTTTTGACACCTTCTTGGTCGGCGTCCTGTCTTTTTGTTTCTACTATGGACGTGGAAAAGCCCAAACGGGGAAACAAAGAATGAAATCGACTTCATAATGTGCGAACAACTAAGTATAATTCAAGACACAGAAGTAGTGGGGAAGTTAAATTGCAGCGATCACACATTAGTAAGGGCGAAGATTGTACTTAACCTAAAGAAGACAAGAACTAAATTATTTACTAGAAAAAAATGCAATCTAGAGGTAATCAGAGCGAAGAACGAAGAATTTAAAGTAGCCGTAAGCAACAAGTTCGAGGCCTTAAGCGAAAACAATGACGATGTAGAGGAAATGAACAAAACCATAACGAAAACAATCCTTGAAACAGCGATAGAAGTCGGGGGTAAAACAACTAAGCAAACAACAAGTAAGTTGTCCCAATCTACCAAGGACTTAATAAAAAAACGCCAACAAATGAAAGTAACTTCGCCAAAAGATAAGATTGAATTCGCAGAACTATCAAAATTGATCAGTAAAGCCAGGCAAAGAGATGTAAGAAACTTTAACACGAGAGAAATAGAGAAAGCTGTAGAGAAAGGCACCAGCATTAAAACGGTCAAAAAGAAACTGCACTTAGGGCAAAACAGAATGCATGCGCTAAAAGATAAACAGGTAACGTTATCAACCAGTTTCAACGAAATAGTAAAAGTAGCAGAAGATTTCTACTCTGCACTGTACAGTTCTCAGACAGACCATACAACCTTAATAGAAATAGAATCTGAGGAGGACAATGAAATTCCATGTATAACCGCTGACGAAGTCAAAAAAGCTGTCAAAGGCATGTCCCGCGGTAAAGCAGCTGGTGAAGATGGTATAACAGCCGATTTGATTAAAGACGGAGGAAATATTGTACTTTAAAAACTTGCATCGCTCTTCACGAAATGTGTCAAGACATGTAATATACCACGCAGTTGGAAAAATGCGAATATAATCCTTATCCACAAGAAAGGTGACATAAAGGAGTTAAAGAATTATAGACCAATTAGCCTACTCCCAGTAATATACAAGCTATTTACAAAAGTAATTTCTACGAGGATAAGAGAAACACTCGACTTTAACCAACCGAGAGAACAAGCTGGTTTTAGGAAAGGTTACTCGACAATGGAGCACAGCCACGCTATCAACCTAGTAATTGAGAAGTACGTGGAATATAACAAACCTCTTTATATGGCGTTTATCGACTACGAGAAAGCATTTGACTCGATAGAAATACAAGCAGTTCTAGAAGCTCTACGTAGACAAGGCGTACCTGACATATACGTGAAAACCATCAACAACATATACAAAGATTGCACAGCCACACTACTCCTACATGAGAGAAGCAGAGAAATCCCGATCGGGAGAGGTGTGAGACAGGGAGATACGATATCCCCGATGCTATTCACTGCATGTTTTGAGGAAATCTTTAAACGTCTAGACTGGGAAGACAAGGGAATTCGAATAGACGGAGAGTATCTCAGCAATTTAAGATTCGCAGACGACATTGTGCTCTTTAGCAATGATGGAGACGAACTACAAAACATGATTGATGACCTAAACAGGGAAAGTATTAAAATTGGATTAAGAATGAATAGGCAAAAGACCAAAGTTATGCTCAATAGCCTAGCTAAGGAACAGGAATTTAAAATCAACAATGAACCCTTACAATGTGTAAACGAATACGTATACCTGGGACAGTTAATAACAGGAACTCCTAACCATGAAAAAGAAATTCTCCGTAGAATAACGTTGGGCTGGAGCGCATTTGGAAGGCATTACGAAATCATGACTGGAAACTTACCGCTCTCACTAAAACGAAAAGTATTCAATCACTGCATTCTCCCAGTACTAACATACGGCGCAGAAACGTGGAGGATAACGAAAAAAGTAGACATTAAACTAAGGAGCACGCAACGTGCAATGGAAAGAAAAATGTTGGGGGTAACGCTAAGAGATAAAAAACGAGCGGAATGGATCAGAGAACAGACAGGAATAGCCGATATTATTATATCAATTAAATGAAAGAAGTGGACCTGGGCAGGACATGTCATGAGGAGGAAAGATAACAGATGGACAGTAAGAGCAACGGAATGGATACCAAGAGTGGGAAAACGTAACAGAGGCAGGCAAAAGGTTAGATGGAGCGATGAAATTAAAAGCTTGCAGGCATAAAGTGGAACCAACTCGCTCAGGATAGGGTGGATTGGAAATCGTTGGGAGAGGCCTTCGTCCTGCAGTGGACCTAAACAGGCTGATGATGATGATGATGATGATGATGATGATTGACAGTATACTCCAGACCCAGTATGGGTCCAAGCTGGAAGGACAGAAGAGTACAATAAACAGATATAATAACAAAAAGGGAACAAACAGTAGGATTGAGCAATAACACATTTCATTAACAAGATGTAAAATATAGCGCAGAAAGAACAACTTGAAGCCGAAAATCACAAACAATATTATAAATGCGCAGCAATATTATAGGTCCAAATAGTATATTAGCAGAATAACAGAAGATTCAGAAAGAGCAACGACCATACTAAACGAGCTAATTGCATCAATAGCCTCAGTGCTGCATAAATTAGCTACGGATGAGTCTTTCCAGTCAGCTATGGTACGGGTAAAGAAAGTATTTTAAGAGATTAGTTTTCGTGAGATAAGGTGTTAAGGATTCTGCATGGCGATGTCTCGTTCGGCGTGCAGCAAGTGGCTTCAAGAAGGGCTTCAAGTGGCTTCAAGAAGAAGGAAAAAATGAATTTAAGTCTATGAATTTTCGTTCGTAATTTCAATGTTTGAATGTTATTAGCTAGCATAAGGCTTGTTGGGGAGTCGGCCGAGAGGTATTTTGACAAAACGAATCGTACTGCTTTACGTTGGACTTCTTCCAAAGCGTCAATGTTAGATTTGGTATAAGGGTCAGTGAGTTCAAGGTATGCAGGGCCCACGTGGTGTTGGTGGTGCAGCGTGAGAATACTTCAAAGCGCAGAACGATTCTCCGTACCACGGTGTACCTTTGCCGAAAACCAGGAATACATATGCTCCGCGGAAAGGAAGCGCAGAAGAACCCACGCAGGCCAGCGGGGGCGCTGTCGGAGGACCGTGCAGCCTCCGCGCTGGCAACAAAAGAAAGGAGGAAATAAAGAGTTGAATGGGAAGCGAGCCGTGTAGAGAGAGCGAAGCGACGCACGACGCCCGGCTTCAGTCACAGCTTGACATGAGTACGCGTCCTTTGCTGCCGCTCCGCCAGATGCGACCGAAGGATGCTTTTGTGTGCAACCGCATTCGGGTTACAATTACGGTTCTAGAAGTGTGCAGGGTTTTAACGACGAAGGTCGTTAAAATGAAAAGATGATGACAGGCCGAGATGAAAAATGACATATCTTTAGCGGACAGGGCCGGCAAATATTCTCACGGCTGTGTGGCGGGTTCTGGAAAGAGACGTGGTGCGCGGGTAGGATAGCTCGAGCAGGGCCGGCGGCGACGGCGGTCGTCTGGGCTAATACACCGGCGACAACGTAGGAGAGAGAAGGAAATGACGTGTGTTGCGTAGTGAACCTATCCTCTCGGGTGTTGTAGATTGTGATGTACGTTTGACCAATGCCGTGTATGTCATAAAAGTGTTTGTGCGATTGGTTTGCGTGATTCCATCCCCCCAAGTGTGATTGGCTTGTTGGGGGACTCTTTGTCGAACCGAGGGTTGAAGTGACGACGCATTGGATGTGAGCAGGGAGCGGAGGTTCGGGCTTGGACCCGGGCAGACGCCTGAGTGTGGAATAAAGCTTCTCTTTACCGGGCAACGGCTCTTCCTTCGCGCTACCATCGAGTACTCGAGCCATCGAGGGGCGCCGATTCGAACCTTCAAACACCTTCCCTCCTCAGCTAGTGTTGAAGCTAGTGGAGTTTGGGGAAAGGAAATCAACTGGGTCCCACAAGATACATGCATACTCTGGCGATAGAAAGAAAGACGTGCAAGAGGGAAGCATGTGTCACGCAGTGCCCAATAATTTAGACGTCTTTCTCGCAATGTTTCTCACAAGGTGTTTTCACTAAGTAGGCTGATTTACGTGAAATCATCACTAGCTTTTTCCGAAGTGCTAACGGGCCCTTCCAGAATTTCAGAAAAAACTTGCATATGTACCATGAGTGCGCGGCAGCACAGGATCGGAAACGAAAATGGAAATAAATGCAAACGTGCAAAATGTAAGTGCGGTAGGGCCAGGTTTTAAAAGTTTCAAGTACATGAGCGGTCCTTGCCATTGTCCGGCTGCCTTAAATTTATAGTCTTATAGGATAATGCAAGGAATTTGCAAATGAAGGACAATTTCAGTGTATCATGTCTTTTCTTCTTTGATTTTCTATTTTTGTGCGAACGAGTCCTGGTGAACTTGCCGGCACTTGAGCAGTGCTGCTTGAAGGCTGGCATAAACAGCGCTGTCCAAGTTAAATATGCATGAAGTATACTGTGACTAACCGGTTCGTGAACAGGTTCAGTGTTTTAAACCAGTTCGTGAACCGGTTAAAACCTTTATTTCTCCGAACCGGAACTGAACCCGAGAAAAATGGTACAAGTTTAACGCGAGCCCGAACCCGAACCAGTATTTTTTTCGGTTCGACGCCCTGGTAGTATAGTTTATTATTGCCTGTAGGAACCAACGTGAAGAGAAGGATGTTTATGTGATCTTTCAGAGGTAACCTGTATGCTAGCTTAGAAGTTAAGTCACACTACCCGCATGGTTATCAACCTCATGGCATATTTTCTCACGCTCCCGGCCACGACGGCCACATTTTCGAGGGACGCGAAAATGCTAAAGAGCCGGGTTGTGTGCGTTACCACCACCACTATCATCATCATCATCATCATCATCACCGGCCTGTCTGCGCCCATTGTAGGGCAAAGGCCTCTCTCATAGATCTCCAGTTATCCCAGTCCCGATCTAGCTGCGGCCGTGTTATCCCCGCAGACCACTTGCTCTCATCTGCCAACCTAACTTTCTGCCTCCACTGCCACGCTTGCGTTCGCGAGGGATCCACTCTGTTAGTGACCGATGATTGTCTTGCCTTCGCATTACATGCCCTGCCCATGCCCATCTCTTCTTGTTTATTTCTTCTAGGATGTCACTGACGCGCGCTTCTTCATTTACCCACTCCACTCTCTTGTTGTGCCTTAAAGTTACGCCTATTATTTTCTGTTCAATTGCCCATGACGGTGTCCTCAAACTTTTTTTGTGAGCCTCAATGTTTATGCCCCGTGGGTAAGTAACATGCATCTGTCATACACTTCTTGAGCGACAATGGTACGTTGCCATCCATTATAAAATTATGCCTTCCGAATTCACTCCACTCGTTCTTATCCTCCTAATAATTTCAGCGTGCGCAGTGTGTTAGCACATGGTAAAGTACGCTAGGTGGTCAAAATTTCCGTCGCCCTTCACTATGGGGAGGCTCACATCGTTGTTTGGGCATGTAAGGCCCCAGGAACTATTATTCCTTGACGCTCAAAACAGGCTTTCCTGAGCGTGTCTTAAACACGCAGGAAGCGTGGCCCCCTCACACCGTCTCGGCTTTCTGCCATTTTGATACGATGGTGTCGTTTAATTTTTCCGAAACGACCACCAGTGCAATATTTGTAGTTTGGTCTTTGGGGGCTTCCTATCTGCTGTTTCTCTTCCTGATCCCCATTTACACTACAGCATGCATTGCCGCTGAAGCTACGAAAACCGATAGCATATCAAATGGTTAATCTTCGCGTATTTCACGGGCCGGTATCGCAGTAGCGTTCGCAAATATAAAAATAGCGAAATCAGCCTGTCCGATATTCGAATATATTGGCATGAACAGCCCATGTCTCTTAAACCCTATTCAGATTATCGGCATTTTCGCGCATATCCAGATGGCACATGCAAACCATAGCATTTAGCATTTAATAGAATAACAGCTTTCTTATCAATTAGTTGTGTCCATCGGGGAAAGATGTTCAAGTCCCCTACAAATTACCCACAATATAACCGCAGACGCCAATATATTTTTTTTTTTGCATAAGGTTCTTCTTTTTACGTTTTTTGTGATGGAGCTAAGAGCCATGAGGTAACAAACTCATCGTTCCATTTAATTCTGCGCATTCAAAACTGGTTTAGATGGTGATCACAAATCTCGGCTTCGGGAATTCCTTGCAAAAATCTTGGGACCCCTTAATGAACACCAGAATCAACAGTATGCACGTCTCTCGGATGCCAGTTACTCAAGAGGCATGTTCATTTTTGTGGCGGAAGAGCTTCTGAAAACGGTAACGGCCGCTTACAATTTCGTGTGGACACCCAGGGGGAAACAGAGAAGACTGCGGTAAGCCGTTATATGCATGCCCCATCATTCAATCCGAAGATAGACGTGTAGACGTGAAAATGCTGCCCTCTGCTGTCGCTAAATTGGCAAACCTAAGCGAAGCGACGAACAAGTTCAGGAAGAAGATAATATGTAAGAAGCAGCATATTACTCCTATTACGTAGCATGTTGTGAACCCACAGTCCACCGGATATCATTCTCATGTGGGAACACTTACGTGGGACAAAGGAGTCGATATAATACCTTGAGGCTTCGTGAGCACGAGAACACAACACACACACACACACACACACACACACACACACACACACACACACACACACACACACACACACACACACACACACACACACACACACACACACACACACACACACAGACGGTGTCCACGACAGAGATTGCGGATGCAATCCTGTCCTGGTGGATGCAATCCTAGTGCTTGATAATTTTCTGACGCAAAATTGAATTGATGCGCGGTTGATCGTGGAAACACACAATATCGCTAAATGAGGAGACACCTGCACCAGTCAACCATCTCGCTCCTTGTCATGTGCAGTGGATGCACACATGTGTAAACATATCGCTAGGAGCATCCACCTCGTGTTGCACAAAATGTGTGCGAAGGTCGCGATTGTTCCGAATTAAAATTGCTCTCACTTTGCGCAACGTGTGTGTCGGCGTCTTTCTTGTGTCGGTGTCTGTTGAGCGCCAACGGTTGTTAAGTAATGGCGCACCAGCAGGCCTAAATTGCAACCTTAGTAATATTACGGATCAAGATTCGCCATGACTTCATTATAGCTTCATTTTCGCAATACGCGCCTCTAGGAACAGCAAAGTGGTCACTATTAACTTCCCGCCGAGGATATGAGCGTCGTTTAAAGGAAAATATTTAATTTCGCCTAACATTTTCAAATAATTGTCACTATCGCACCAAGGCGTACTGCTACTCGCGGCGTCGTCACTGATAGTATACTATACAATGTATACGAAAAAGTCGTGCCTTTTTGTTACCCTCTTGGCAAGTAGGCAATGCTCGTAGGCAATGATCCGTGATTCTTTTAGTATCACGGATCTTTCATAACAAATGCTGTGACATAAACCCAGGGCATCTTCAAAAAAAAAAAAAAAAGATTCACTTGGTTTATTGTATATTTCTAGTTAACAATCCATCTATAGAGTTTTCTTAAGTTTATCGATGAGCGGCTCTATAGTCGGATACAACTTAAAAAAAAACAGCAGTTGGCAACAAGGGCCGACGGACCGCGCATGTCGGTGTTACTCCGCCAGCCAATCACAGAAGCAAACGAAATTGTCTTCATGCGACCTTTTCAAAATGACTCCGTGTTTATGCTTTTGGTACCTGCGGAGCGTCTACTGTTCTTGAGTACTTTCATAGGTATAAGCCATGAGGTACTCGAGAAGCATGAACAAAAATGCGTCAGGTCTGAGCTTTTCCATCCAGAAAACGCCGTGGCACAGTTCATTTCGCTCGCGAGCCTACTTTACGCTTGAAATTTCACTGAACTGTGCTGAAAAGCTCGGGTGGCGACTCTTGTAGCGCGCCAGCATTTTGCATTGCAGGCCCTTGATTTGAGCTCAATAAAGAATTATCCTTTGCATGCACTCTAATAAACGAACTAAAATGCAAAAATTTATGCACCTATCCATTATTGCTCCCACCCTCGCTTTATTTTGGTGACATGGAAAGTTCGAAGAAGGAACTATTTGAGGCTTCGCGGGGGTACAGTGGCTGGCGGTTACAAGGACGTGGGAGGGGCTTCACTGCAGACTTGAGTTTCATCCGACTATAACCGAACTGTGTAAATCGTGCACATATATATAGGCTGAGATTACGGGGGGGCTCGGGGGCTCGAGCCGCCCCCCGAACTTTCCGGGGGGGGGGGGGCATAGCCCCCGCCGGAACCCGGAGAGGAGGATCGTTATGTGTAGTTCAGAAGTATTGGCCTCGAGGACATACTGTCGCGCCACCTACGCTCTGACGTCACTCATAGGATGCCGGGTTTTGTCGTCTGCTGCGACTCCAGATTTCCTACGTTTATGCCACCGCGGTTCTTTTTGTTGTGTGC
Organism: Hyalomma asiaticum; assembly: GCA_013339685.2. Taxonomy (NCBI): domain Eukaryota; kingdom Metazoa; phylum Arthropoda; class Arachnida; order Ixodida; family Ixodidae; genus Hyalomma; species Hyalomma asiaticum. The sequence goes on along the minus strand of CM023488.1, from coordinate 3,866,192 downwards.
GCCGCGAGCGCTTCCCCGTGCTCTCATGGCCGGCCCCCAAAAATGCATTTCAGTGATTCGACGATTCCGTGCCCACCACCGTGTATAAGTAGTTGCTATCTGAGCTATAGCCAACACTGTATGAGGCTATGCAACTGCTAGACACGCTGATTATTGATTAGGGAATACTTCTGATGTCACATTTCGCATATCTTGTGTTGAACGAATGCAAGGCACTTGCATTCGTTCACGATAAGTCACTTGCATTCACGATAAGTTATCGTGAAACAGCGAAAGAAAAAATGTGCACCGAATCAGGGTATGGCAGGATACCACCGTCCGTGCGGGCGGCCCGCGCGCACTGTCGACAGCATATATATGGGGATGATCGGCGGACTGGCGCGTTATCAAGCATGCTTAGGAGTGCTGGCGTGGCAATCACCGCCGTTTTCATTACGGTAGATAGGCTTACTTTTTGTATGAGCTTGTCATAGAGCCAAATAAGCTACGCATATTCGGGGCTAATTAAGCTAAGACTGATTAGTGCAAGCCCCATTAAAGTAATGCTAATGAAGCGAAGCCTACTAAAGCTAGTACTACTCAGACTAGCGCAGTTAAGTTAAAACTCATTATATCGATCTAATTAAACTAAACCAAGCCTGTTTAGCCTAATACTAATTAAACAATATCGAATTATGGTAAATTATAATTAACTCTAGCCTAATAATCTCAAGGCCTATGAAATCAAGTCCGACTAATTAAACAAGGCCTAATTATTTCCTACTAATTATCCCAGCTTGTTTAAAAAAGAACTAAGCAGAATCTAGTTAGGCTGACTGCTTCAGTCATGCCTAATTAGGCGAAGAATGAGGCTATGTATTATCAAGTGGACCAGTATAATTAAACCAATAATAATTAATGAAGCTTAATTAAGACTGAGGTAAGACCGACTGCTCTACGGCTACATTGGTTGCGAATTGAGACCTATAGCAAGGCCATATAAAAACCATGTCCAACTTCAAATCGACAAGCTGCGATGTATTAAGCCATGCGCGAATTAGCGCAAACTTGGCCTACTATTTTCTTCCTTTCCTCATTTACAGTTAGCCTGCCATTATCCAGCACCAAGAACTTCATTGACAAATAGTCTGAGAATTCGCGGCTGCTTTCCCAAGGAAGATTTGTTTACGTGCCCAAACACGTCAATTAGTTTGGTGTAAAAAAGCGACAATTAAAATGAGGATGCTAAATTGGTAGTACTTCTAAAAAACTTCAGCTATCACTAGCAAGTAGTTGCGCGAGCTCGTTCTGTACATGCCAGTTAGGGTAAAACAGAATCGCAGAGGCAGAAATATCACTTAGAATGATAGTAAAAAAATGGCGTAACCAGAATGAATGAGAACAGTGTGTTAATTTGTTGGAAAGCAAATGTATATAAAAAGATAACGTTGTTCATATAACCACACATCTTTTCAGACGCAGGGATAAGAAAATCACGAATTAAAACGGGTACGTCATGAAATTTTAGGCTTTACACCATAGTTTTTATGCTAACACATGGCGAACGCTGGTAGAATACTGCTCTGCATACCGATAATGAACTTGACATTCCCAGAAGCGAACGTTCCATGCTGGGCATTCAGACTACAAAGCATGCATTTAGAATGCCCGATTTGACCCGCACGTCGCGTTGTACAAGGGAGCTGCGCAGCGCAACGAGCAAGGTAGGAAGGGGCATCCTACCTATGACGTCAAAGCGATCGCAGCGCCGACCACTGCAGTGGTGGGCCTCGCGGGCTGAACGCCCTCAGCGAAGCGTTAATAATATTGATAAATGATGCGCCAATGCACGCGAAGGTGAACTCACAAGGGTAGGAAAGCATGCATTGCTTTCCTCCCCATGTGAGTTGCGCATAGATCCGTCTGGCAACCACAGCTTGCGGCGAAAGCCCACTCGCCGATCCACGTGCCTGGCGTGTCAACGATCGGCGATGAAAGAAGAAACGCCTCCTTTCGGGACTGTACCACGGGAGTACACAGCCTCGTCAGCGGATTTTTGGGGGGTTACGCCTTTTAAGGGGATAATGGCGGTGCCAAGGAAGCCCTCTTGTTAAAGCGGTTCGCCGCAGCGGCGGCGAAGTCCAATAATTGGCCTATAGGAAAAAACAAACTCTCCAGCCACTTTTCTTAATCTAAGTTTTTAATATTGAAATTAGCAACTGGCCCAACGTTTCGAGACCCATTCGGTCTCTTCACCAGGGGGTGACTATCCTGCCGGCTCCGAAGCTAGCGACTTTTCTTAGTGATTGTCCCTCTCTCCACCGTCGTTCCTCCCGCCTTTCTTGTTGCGGTGTTGCTTTCTCCATTGGTTCCGGATATCATGTATATACACACTCGGCAGGGTCCCATTTGAGCCGTTGATATTTCGAGGTGTTGGTTGGACGTGCCACAACTCTAAGAACCACCTTTTGGTGCGGTTACGTGGGGTTGCCTTCCGTGTCGAGGACCCAGGCGTCGCCGAGGTTGATGTGATGGTAATTCTTTGCGCTGTGTTCTGCAAGCGCGTTCCGCGTAGCGTTGAAGCTACGTACGTCATTTTGGTGTTGCCGTATTCTTTCCGGAAAGTTTTTTGTCTCGCCGATGTAAGTGGCGTGGCAATTGGCGCACGGAACCTCGTACATAGCCCGGGGAATCTTTCTTTTGGCAGCCGGTGTTTTGTAAATCATTTTTCAATTACGTTGACACGTTATATGAGTGCTTACACAAAAATTCTGCATCTTGTTTTTTTTTTTTTTTGCAATAAGTAGCTAATGACCCACTTATCTCGGCTGCAAACCTCGAGGGCTCGAGCGCGCGATTGTTAATATTTTGTATACGGTTTTGTGGAGCCCAGACGCACTTTCCGTTTCAAAGAGCGATGAGTGAGGCGGCACCCAGGATGGCATTCATGTAAACATAGCAGACTACATGTGCACACAAAACCGCGTTCACATGGGCACCACGCGGACAACTCTTTTGAGTGAAGGCTCCCTGGGTGCTGCTGTAATCCCCTCTGGGAGGTTTCAAGCATGCGTGATCCCTCAAAAATGCGCTGCCGAGGCGAGGACGTCAGTCTGTGCTCCGGTGCAATTCTGCCCCCTCTTTCCGTCGGAAACGTCTGCTAGGATGAGCGCTCTCCCAAGAATCATGACAGTAACACAAGCTCGTCACGCGGGTGGCGACTGGTTGTTTACATGAAACACAAAAGCGCGTTTTGCATGCAGTGGCGCGACACCCACGTTAAAACTGATATTAAATATGTTCTAAGCTATACCAGCCGTTGATATTTTGTAGATGATACGTGTGTGTCGACGCAAATCTATCCCTCAAGTTATCTCGATCACCTTAAATTTTGTGTGAGTATTCCTTTAACTGGTGTTTAATTCGCTGGGTCATGACTGCATGACAATGTGAGTAACAAATGCGAAGTGCAAATAATCATGTAAAGTTCAAAATTATTTGCACGAAATTGACTTCCTGTGACGTTTTTTTCTCCTCTTGTATTTTCTGTGTCATTTGGAAATAGATTGCTATATTTATTGTAAAATAAATATTTCTTGGACAAAAAAAATGTCAGATGTCAATTTACAGCGACGTTGATGCATTCGCGGCCGGACTGGACAGCGACGCGCGCGTCGCTCCTCCGGTACGCCCGTGTGGCAGTTTGCCTGTTTTCATCATCAGAAAAAAAAAGTAAAATTGCCTGAGTGCCCCGGCGTTTTTGAAAAATATGGGAGAGGGTGATGAGAAAAATTAGAGAAAGAAGGACGAGAAAGGGTAGTTGCAGAATGAGGACAGAAGACCGCACCGAAGATCTCGGCGCCCCCTCCGGAAAATGAAATATTCACAGCATCTCCACGGAGTGAATGATGATGAGTGGGCGAAGCTCGGTATGTTCATCTTAGATCGTGCTGAGTTCCGTATTAATTTAGTTAACGCGCACGCTACGAATCCTTATGGTTCAACTACGCACAAGTGAAATCTCCCACCGGCACTTCATTGGAAGTCAAGATCCAGTGCACACACACACACACACACACACACACACACACACACACACACACACACACACACACACACACATATATATATATATATATATATATATATATATATATATATATATATATATATATATATATATATATATATATATATATATATATATATATATATATATATATATATATATTGTTACACTCGAAGAGTGACCGTGAACAGATCAGTCTTGATGCTGGCGTGGTGCGAGAGCCGTCCCTATAGGCAGCCTGCCTAACGTCGTTCTCTTCTTCCCTTCCGCCCGCACAGCCCGCTTCCGCGGTAACCATTTTTTCCTGCGCGCTCTCGTAACATTCCCCCGTTGCCAGACGAAGACCGCCGGGCGAATCATTCAGTAGTGCGTGGACGGTAAGGCTTCAGGCGGGCGACGTGCGTCACCTCTGTTTTGGCCGAAGGTCGTCCGCTGCTCGTGAGTCGTGCTACGCGGTAGTTAACTTCGCTGAGCCGCTCCACAATGACAAATGGCCCGACATGATGAGCGAGAAACTTCTGGCACATGCCACGTTGTCGCAAGGGCGTTCAGAGTAACACAAGGTCGCCAGGATCAAAATAGACGTGTCGGTGACAACCGTCGTAGCGGATTTTTGACCGGTCCTGAGAGGCCAAGGTGCGTAGCCGAGCGAGGCGCCGCGCTTCTTCAGCTCGACAGAGGATCTCGTTAAAATACTCACTGTCATGAGAGAAATACGGAAGTAAAGTGTCGAGTGTGTAGCGTGGCGGACGAGCATAGAGAAGATAGAAAGGTGAATAACCCGTTGTCTCGTGTCGTGCCGTATTGAAGGCGTAGGTGACAAAAGGTAGAACAGTGTCCCAGTTCCTGTGGGCAGAATCGACGTACATGGACATCATGTTCGTAAGTGTTCTGTTTGTGCGCTCTACAAGCCCATTAGTTTGCGGATCGTAGGACGTGGAATGGCGCAAGCTCGAGGAACACAGTCGAAGGGTCTCTTTTACTACGTCCGCGGTAAATTGTCGCCCACGGTCACTGATGACGACGCGAGGAGGTCCATGTCGGAGTATGACGGAAGACAGCAAAAACACGGCAACTTCCGATGCTGTGGCCGATGGCAGTGCTGCCGTCTCCCAATAACGGGTCAGGTGGTCCACACAAGTGATAACCCAATGGTTGCCCTTCGAAGAACGTGGGAAAGGACCAAGAAGATCCATTCCAACTTGTTCAAAAGGCGCACTGGAAGGCGCAACTGGCTGGAGGCGGCCAGGCAGCGCGTTTTGGGGTCGCTTGTGGCGCTGACATTGGATGCAACTGGCGACGTACCGTTCGGTATCGACGCGCATCTTGGGCCAGTAAAAGCGTTCTTTAACACGGTAGAATGTTCGTGTGAAGCCAAGATGCCCGGAAGTTGGTTCATCGTGCATAGCAGATAAAACTTGTGCACGAAGACTTTTGGGAACTACTAATAGGTAGCGCGCACCGGTGGTCGCATAGCTCTTCTTAAACAGGACGCCGTCGCGCAGGCGAAAACGACTGTCAGCAGAAGGCTCTTTCGCTGCCGCGAAGAGCGGCTCTAAGCTCTCATCCTTCTTTTGTTTGGATATGAAGGTGCCCATATCAGGAAATTCCGGGGAAACAAAAGCGATATACTGATCAAAGTTGTCAGCGTCGCACTCAGTCGTCGGAAGCGGCATCCGGGAGAGGCAATCAGCATCAGCATGTGGCCGGCCGCTCTTGTAGCAAACGACAAAATCGTATTCCTGTAGACGGAGGGCCCAGCGCGCTAGTCGACCAGAGGGATCCCGAAGATTTACAAGCCAGCATAGTGAATGATGATCTGTGACCACTGTAAAGGGGTGTCCATAGAGGTACGAACGGAACCGCTGCACAGCGAAGATGACGGCCAAACACTCTTGTTCTGTCACTGTATAATTCCGTTCGCAGCGACTTAAGGAGCGGCTGGCGTACGAGATCACGTGCTCGTTGTTGCCAACGCGCTGAACTATTACGGCCCCGATGCCGACACCACTTGCGTCGGTGTGAACCTCAGTTGGTGACCAGGGATCGAAGTGACGGAGAATGGGCTTGGACGTCAATAGAAACTTCAGCCGCCGGAACGATGAGTCGCACTCTGTGGTCCACTCAAAGGGAACATCTTTGTGGAGAAGGCGTGTCAGAGGATGAGCCAAGTCAGCAAATCTGGGAATGAATCGCCGGAAGTAAGAGCATAGACCTAAGAAACTTCGCAACTGCTTGACAGATTGAGGCGCCTTGAATGCTTCTACAGCGGCAGTCTTCTGGGGGTCTGGTCGTATGCCTTCTTTGTCAACCAAGTGTCCAAGCACAAGCGTCTGTCGCTCACCAAAGTGGCACTTCTTTGAATTGAGCACAAGGCCGGCTTTCTCCAAGCAGTTCAGTACTAGGTCTAGGCGCTTGTTGTGCTCACTGAATGTTCGTCCGAAAATGACAACGTCGTCTAGGTAGCACATGCAAATTTCCCCTTTTAAGCCGCGCAGTATGGTGTCCATGAACCTTTCGAACGCTGCGGGCGCATTACACAGCCCGAAAGGCATCACATTAAATTCGAAGTCCGGTGTTACGAATGCCGTCTTTTCTCTGTCGTTGTCGTGCATCGGAATTTGCCAGTACCCTGACCGTAAATCAACTGACGAAAAGTAAGATGCTGCAAACAGGCAATCGATAGCGTCGTCAATTTGTGGTGACGGGTAGACATCTTTCTTCGTAACAGCGTTTAGACGACGGTAATCAACACAGAATCGCCATGTACCATCCTTCTTTTTCACCAATATGACCGGGGCTGCCCAAGGGCTCGACGATTCTTGGATAACTCCCTTGCTCAACATCTCCTGAACTTGGTCGCTGACTATCCTGCGCTCCGCGGGAGACACGCGATAAGGCTTTTGTCGGATCGGTTGGGCTGATCCTGTGTTGATGCGATGGCGAGTTCTGGAAGCAGGAATGAATGGCGGGCCGTCGTGTTGTGCGAAGTCAAATACTGAGGAATGCTTCGAAAGGAGGGTCACCAGTACACTGCGCTCATGATCACTGAGTGACTTAGCGACCATGGCAAGTATTTTTGCCTCCTCAGGGCACGACACACTAATATCCTCTGCATCCAGTGGGCCTGTAAGCACTGCCATTACTTCAGGTGAGTATCCCAGAAATGTGGCAAGCTTGAGCCCTTGAGGTAGCACTGCCGCTTCAGTAGAACCATTTATCGCCCATAGCCCCGTACATCCATCGATTACAGAAACCATACAATACGGGACAAACACGTTTTTCTTGAGGCAGTTGCTGTGCACAGGTTCCACTACAGCGTCGAAAGAAATGCGAGTAGGGAACGAAGCGACGACAGGAACACGAATTGCAGGTAAAGCAGGTACAACTGTATCTTGGGACACACAAAACACACTTTCCTGACGAGTTGGGTCTTCTAAGAGCACAGACGAAACATTTCCGTTGACAATGAGTTCTCCCATCCGGCAGTCAACGTTTGTACCACACAACTGCAGAAAGTCAATTCCAAGAATCACGTCATGTGTGGAACGAGGAAGAACAATCAATTCAGTATTAAAAACTCGGCCACCCAAGGAGACATCCACGTTCCATACACCAACTGGGTATAATGAGTCGCCGCCCACTCCCCGAAAACTTGTGCCCCGGTCCCAACGAAACATGACCTTGCGTCCAAGAAGACTCTTAAACAGCACACTCATAATAGAAACAGTTGCTCCCGTGTCCACCAAAGCCATAGTAGAAACACCGTCGATAAGTACATTAACCTTATTCTTCAGCATGAAGCAGCCTGCCTAACGTCGTTCTTCTCTTCTTCCCTTCCGCCCGCACAGCCCGCTTCCGCGGTAACGCGGTAACCATTTTTTCCTGCGCGCTCTCGTAACAATATATATATATATATATATATATATATATATATATATATATATATATATATATATATATATATATATATATATATATATATGGGCGCGTTCTCCTTCTTTGCGAGCTGGTAGCGCGTTCATCGAAGACAGAGCATTTGCATAGTCAACGCGCGCCTTACGCTCTCTCTGTCTCTCTCTCTCTCTCTCTCACAAAACAGCAGAGAGAAGAGTGAGAGAGCTCGGGCGCCGGGAGGCACGCGCCGAGGGCGAGCGCGAGCCTCCCGGCGGTGCGAGGTGGCTACATACATACTACTACTACAGAGGATGGAACGACCGCACACCCTAAGGAGCTTCGCCCCTAAAAGGGACAAGGTGACCTTATTCCAGTGCTGCGAGAAATCAGATGTGTCATGATTCGGCGGACGCGCAAGGCCGTGGCAGACGACAGGAGCACCTTGTAATTCCTTTTGAGAGCGTTCTTGTCGCACGCTCAGTGCGCACTCCTCTGTGTATTGCATTTTGGAAACACGGCAAAATTAAATATGTAGTGAACTATATATCATATGAATTCCTAGGGTTCTGCAGGCCAAAGCTACAATATGGTAATGAGGCAGGTGGTGCTGGAGGGATAGGAAATTTAATTGATCACCTGGGATTCTTTAACATGGACTGATGTAGCGCAGTACACCGAAATTGCGACGACCCCGGCAGCGATCGAACTCGCATTGTTCGGTACTGCATTGTAGTCCCCGTGACCACTGTTGCCACCGCGGCGACTAACAGCGAAATATAAGCACTTAGATATAATTCTTCGCGTGGCATGCATAAATAAGTTAACATGAGAGCTTTGCGAATTGCGCGAGTCGTTGCTACTCTAGGTAAACTTCATCCTTATGAGTAAATGGATATCAACCGTAGTATTCGCCAGTATGGCCAAGACATAGGCAATGTTGGTCCCATCGTCGTAACCCCCCCCCCCACGTCCCCCCTTTTTTTATTTAGATTCGCCGAGTTTCACGGGAGATATCAGGAGCAGTTGTGTTTTATACGAGCTGCAACGCAAAATAGGGTGGCACAGACGCTCCCGATAAAGCGTTGGAGAGAGTTTTGTCATTCCGGCGCAGCGCAGAAACAATTCTTTTCCTCCGTCTGTTATTCACGTCGGCCTGCAGCTCGCCATGAAGAAGAGAGGAATGGAATGGTTGCGAAGCGCTCGATGGGCACCATGACGAAGCGTGATGCGCGAGAGACCAGGGCTTGCTGAGTTGCTCGAGTTGGCAGGCCAGTGAATTATCGCTCTGATAAAGCGCGCTAGAGTGTTTGTTTTGATGGGATTGCGGATCTTTTAAAGCATTTTTCGCGTGAGAGACGCTTCTGCGAACACTGCACACTGCTGCTCACGTTGCACGCAGCAATGCAACACAATTACGAGCGCTAATTGATTGATTGATTGATTGATTGATTGAGTGATTGATTGATTGATGGGGTTTTACATCCCAAAACCAGCTGTGATTATACGGGCGCAAATAGTAAGGAAGTAACCAAGCCGGCTGTTAATTGTCGCAATGTAAAAAAGAGCGCACAGACATGTGCGACATGTAAAAGTGGCTGCCGCAAATATATGAAAAGGAGCGAGACGGCTTGACACATATAGAATATTTTCATTTACCTGTAGGTTTAGAGCGAGTGCTTGCGTCACTTTGACGTGACCATGGAGAAGTGGTTCCGAAATATGAAAACTTATATGCAAGAAGTCGATATCGATGACTCATTAACGTATTTATGAGCCCCTTTATCATTATATACGTACAGGTATGTGAATTCTCGAGGAACATAAACATTGCAATACGGTTGTTATAGGCTACCAATTAAACATGATAGTGATCATGACAAGGCGAAAAACCGTAATAAAGGCTTCCAGGCCTACGCTGACACAGTGGTAGCGTAAGTGGTGAGTGATGATTATAATTATGGTTCTTCAAGAAACGCAGCACCGATCCCCGCCGCGGCTCGGATCGGTCCGGAGTTTTTTGGGGGTTAGCCGCGCACCATAACCGCTATACCACCGCGGACGACGTGAATGCTCTTGCATTCTTCTCTTTCAATGTATACTCTATTCCTTCTCCCCCTTTCATTCTCTGCTTCCTCTTCTTTTTCGTCGTAATCCGTTTCCTCTTTTCCTTTGTTGTCGTCGCTTCCTCTTCTTCGCCCTCTTCTTATTAGTCGATGTCTCCCTCTTCGTCGTCATCGTCTTAGCCGACTCCTTCACCTTCTTCTTCTACATACGTAGCCGTCGTCTTCTTTCTGCTCTTCATGGTCGCGATGTTTTTCGTCGTCCTCGTGTATGAGACGACGTTTGGTGGAGACAGACATATAAAGGTCCTCAAACACCACTCCTGCAAGTCAGAGTCGTGGTTGTGAACAAAGTGCCCAGCCTTATGGTGAGAGTCAGTCAGCGTTACAGTGGCACTATACTACCCAGTGGGTACAGATCAGCGCAGGCATGGAACTTCTTTCCCATTGAAGCTTATTGGCGTTATGGGCGAGGGTGGCGTTTGTGGTCACTATCGCCACCAATTTCGGTCACTGTAACAGCTTACGCAGTAAAACAGGATATTTGGCCAAGGTCGGTAATTACAAACTGCAACGCATATGAACAATCCTGCAGATACCGCACAGTATGAGAATTGGTGTCATGCGAAGCAGTCAGCGAGGAAATTGCTTGCGACGAATTGTTTGCCTTATGGCGCTCTTCTGTATTACCGTGCTCCTCCCCTTTCGTTTTCTGGAGAAGCGACTCCGCAGTGGCCACCAGGACGGTTTCCGGATACCCCGAAGACCGCAGCCGTTCCACTTGTTGGCCGAAACTGGTTGGGGCTGTGTGTTCGCAAGACTTTCGGAGCGCAGATTCTAAAACGAGTGAGGCTATAGCTCACTTCACGGTCTTGGAATGGACCGAATTCAACGGCAGCAGAGGTTTGCGGGAGCGTGGGTTACAGGCCCAGCAAACATGGGAATGCGACAAGCTAAGCTTTACGTCTAAAAATTGCAGATGCCCTTCAGAGGGAAGCCCATCAGTAAACGTCAAGCCTTGCCCCAGCCTATGGAAAGTGTGTAACACCTCGCGCCCGAGCTGTTAGACACCTCGGGCGCGAAGTACTGCCGTACATCCACAATGTGACGCACAACCTCAAGAAAGTGGCGGCTAGGCATAATGTGCCTATCGTCATATCAGCGCTGAACAAGCTGTCAAAGCTTTGTGCGCTCATAGCTGGTGAGGTAACAAAGAAAGCGTCTTGTGGGAAAAAGCACACCTGGCCCTACAGGGATTGTGTGTCCGCCGCGGTGATGTAGTGGTTACGGTACTCGGCTGCCACCCAAAATACGCGGGTTCGATCCCGGCCGCGGCGGTCGCATTTTCGATGGAGGCGAAAATGCCTGAGGCCCGTGTACTGTGCGTTGTCAGTGCACGTTAAAGAACCCCAGGTGGTCTAAATTTCCGGAGCCCTCCACTACGGCCTTTCCTCTCTATCTCTTTCACTCCCTTTCCCCCACCCCCACGGACGCTTAGCCGTGCTCCCTACGTGGGCTGCAGAAATTAGCGTCCTTTCCTAAGCGAACCACAATCAATCAATCAATCAGGGATTGTGCGGAGGCAGTCGTCTATGAGTTGCCACTGAGCTGCGGGAAGTCCTATATCGGACAAACGAGCGGGTGTGTCAACGACCGGGCACGTGAGCATGAGCTATCGCTCACAAATGATCGGCGCGCGCATCCTCCGGCGCGCTGCGCGGAGTGCGAATGTGTGCCTATGTGCTCTGAACTCAAGGTACTGGGCCGTAGCAGGGATACCTTGGCAGGCGAGCTTTTGGAGGCTTTTTACCTTAAAAAAAGGCACAGATTCTGTTAGCCAGACGTCGGTATGCTTGCGCGGAGAGTGAGTTGTCGTTGATTGAGCGCAGTGTATCGTAGGCCTATCTCACTTGTTGTGTGCGCAGGCGCGCCTGTGGTGTACTGAGCTTTATATTCTCATGTTTTTTTCTGAATAAAACCAGTTGGTAGTGAGCGCTCGTGTAGTGCAATCTAACATTAATTAGACCATGTAATTACACATGGTCTAATTAATGTTAATGGGGGGGTTCAATTTTTCACGAAGGGCCGGGCAAGCGATTACACAACTGTTGCGTGTGTAAAAAAAGTAAATAAAATGCCAAATAATAGTGACATCAATTATGATTATCTTTTAATATTTTTTCGGCGTTTTGAAGACATTAGCTCCACATTCTTCTAGGACATAGGAGCAGTTACAGAGTTGGAGAGTTGTTAGGTCGGCTTCACGGGGGGGGGGGGCGGGTTACAACCCCCGAACTCTCCCCCCCCCTCCCCGTCGGTGCGCCACTGCCTGGTGACGTAACGCGGTGGGCGGGGCACCTCCTTTGACACCGCGCACAAGAGCTCTGTGGGCTCTACGTCGCAGAGTTGAGACAGAACTGGAAAGGGATGTTTCCCAGTCGCAATATCTTCGCTCCTAACAAAACTTTTGAAAAATTGTTTCGGCTGTGAACTTCTGAGAGGTTTTCAGTACACATCCAGCCGTTTTCAAAACCAAGCCCTCGGGGTGGTTCAGGCAAGCGTGCTCTACGCCGCCAACGAAAAATGTAGCTGTGATACCATGCATTTATAGCGTTTCACATAACCTGAAGGAAATAGCACGGCGTTGCGACGTGCATGTCATTTTCTCGGCGCTGAACAAGCTAAGCAGTCTTTGCCAATAGACGAAACCGGAGCGCGAGAAGGAAGGTGTGTGTGATAAGAACCACCACAACGGGCATGTAACGCAGGGGTCATGTACCGGATCCCATTAAGGTGTGGCGCATGCTATGTGGGACAAATGCGTTTATGTGAGGCTCAGCGAGCACAGGAACGAAGTTGCCAAGGCCAGAGGGGTTTCTCGCGATTCACTGCGAGATGCGCGCACGCCAACCCCTCTTTAATCACACAAGCGTCATTGGAAAGAGCAGCAACGAAATGACAAGGCTTATGATCGAAACGCATCGCGAAGTCTGGCAGCACGTACCATATATATTGTCACGGTGCTGAGATGAAGCAAGACAACGATCGACGACGTAGTGGGCTAGCCTCTCGGTCTGCGATTTGGGCTCTGCTCGTTCCAATATCTTTATCAGCTAAAGAAATTGAATATTTGAGTGTCACAGGATGATTTGCATTAGATGTACGATTGGTTGTTTGATCACGTGGCTTGTCACGCACTGGCGTAGGGTATATATACTGTTCGTTCTCGGAATAAAATGCATCGGTGAAAGTTGGCGCTGTGTGTGTTTTGTGTCTCTTGCTTTGTCCCTTCCCAGATGCGCTATACAGTAAGTGCTGTTCTTGAGTCGCTTCGTCGCTATAAGCCATGGTGTGCTCGAGAAGCAGGGAGAAAAACATTTGGAGTGTGAGCGTCGCCCTTGCAAAAGGCCGCGGTACAGCTCATTTCGCTTCCGAGGCCGATTTACGCGTGAAGTTTCACTGAAATGCGTTGAAAAACTCGTGTGGCGGAGCTTGCGGTGTGCCGGTTTTTCACATTGTAAGCGCTTGCTTTCAGCTCAGTAAAGAATTGTGCTTTCCATGTTCCAACGAACGAAGAAAAATATTTATGCAGCTATCCATTATTTTTGCCACAATAGCTTTATGTTGGTAGCATGGAGAGTTCAAAGAAGGGCCAATTTGAGGCTTCGCGGAGGTACAATGGCTGGCGGTTATAAGGACGTGGGAGGGGCTCCACTGCAGACAATGAGTTGTATCCGGCTCTATGTGCAGTATTCATCGTGAAGTAGCATGTGCATTGCGAGAAATGCCAAGTTGTACAGAGCTGGCCAGCAGAAGAACTAGCTAAATTCACACGCCCGTTTAGGTTCCCAAATAAGACTAAGGGAGTTTTCGTAGGATTTGAGGAAAGGGCTTCCTGCTCGATTATTGAAGATTTCAGAGCTTCAACGTAAATAGTTTCGTCAATTCTTCAGTAATGCTTGAATAAGTAGAGTTCAAAATATCCACATTGATGTAATAATAACTCGTTATGTGTTCAAAAGAACACAACGCAACTTCGCACACATCATAAATGAACTACAGTCTAGAAAACTGCCTAATACTGTTGTTCTACGTCGAAAAGGAAAAATGCTATTCATTTATGAACTTGTATTGTTTTGGTCATTTTCATTGGAGCCTATATAACTTCAATAACGTTTCTGTTCTGTACTTTCTTTGGTTTTATGTTGTTGTTATTGAAGGGGTACCCCAGGAACATGTAAGCTGAAACAAATTGACTGTTAGTTGAAGTCAGCACTCTGTCCCGTGTCTTCCTGGTCTGTGTCTTCGGTTTTTGTATTTTTGTGCTGTTGTTCTTAGAAGCCTATATAAGTTCCTGATTTCTTTACACACAACATATCCTCATAAAATCCTTGCAGGTCACTTCATTTAAAGGCACAGCAAATTTCATTTTCTTATGCTGACCAGTTTCGCTGGCAACTCAGTAATAGGGAAGGTTGTACGCCAAAAACATAGTTTTTGCTCCCACTGTTTTCACTGTCATTACTTAACGCTTCAGTGTAGGCAATAATACTAAGTGTGGTCGGAAAGCGCAGAAATTAAGCTTTTTACGCTGCATAGCTCACATCTACAAAATTAGCGTAGAAAGCACAGAGCGTTCGCAAAAGAATAAGGAGAGCGCGCCGCCGGAGGGGGACCGCCACTCTAACTGTTCGTTGCGATGCGTGGTCAAGGGGGGCCGAGAGAGTGTAGTTCGAGGTTACTTCGTAAGGCATACAACGCCTCCCCTTTGGTGCATGGTTGGAACATCTCACCGCGTTTGCGTCACAACTGGAAATACCTTGCAAAAAGACTGCGATTTCCAACACCTTTTGCCCTAATGGTGTGCTAGTCACGTTGTGACTTAGTCCTTAACCTGTGGAATATGTGATATTGGCCAATCAAAAAGGTGTTTTAATGACCGTGCGCGTGAGCACAAATTGGGTGTTGCTCACAAATCAGGTGGCCATCTTGTTTATCATTGAAAAGGGTGCCAAGGCACCCCCCTTTTTCAGGACACCACTTTTCTAAAACGTGCGTATGATAGGCTGGAACGTGAAATCGTCGAAGCCTATTTCATCATTAGAGAAGGAGACAAGTGTGTCAGCGTGCCATTTATTACATCGCTAAAAAAAGTTCAATTTCTCACAGGTTCCTTTGTGGTTTTACACTACGTGCGCGCACATATATATTTGTAATTTCCTGCTAATAAACTCAGTTGAAAGTCAGCGTACCGTTAATTCGTGTGCCGCCTTCCCCCGTCTTCGTCTGCTCACGCAGAAATAATTTTTAGGGGCCAAGCTCCTTAAGGAGTGGGTCGTGCGTCCCCGATGTATGTAGTAGTAGTAGTAGTAGTAGTAGTAGTAGTAGTAGTAGGTAGCCACCGGCACGTGCCTGCCGGGAGGCACGCACGCACCGAGGGCGAGCGCGTGGCTCCCGGCACGCGCTCGCCCGCGAGAGACAACGTTGGCGCAGGCAACGTCTCCTAGCGAGTTTCTTGATTGAGAAATACCGACTGCTCGCGTTGGAGAAGCGTTCACCGGCAACCTATATATATATATATATATATATATATATATATATATATATATATATATATATATATATATATATATATATATATATATATATATATATATATATATAGGCACTGCATCTTGACTTGCAATGAAGTGCCGGTGGGAGATTTCACTTGTGCATTGTGCATAGTTGAACCGTGAGGATTCGTAGCATGCGCGAGATGTTATAAAACTAGATGGCGGTACTTGTAGTTGATGATGAAAGATGCGAGATGTTATAATAGTTTGATGAAATTTACTCAAGTGTTTCACTTTTAATTGTGGGGCGAATTGCACGGAAGAGTTTCACGGTTTACCGATGATTCCTTCCGGAGCTTCGCCCCACTCATCATCATTCACCCCGTGAATATGCTGTGAATTTTTTTCACCTCCTTGGTACAAGAAAGCTGTGCACAACCTTCTTGCCCCCTAACCAGCACTAAAAGAAACATCAGGTCGCTCTATTAGTGAACATCTCCTGGAGCACATATTGCCGACAACTACAATGGCCACCTTGCGGCACGTGGCAAATGATGCCGTGCACGCCGAAGTTCCGTGACCTCACGTTGCAGGTGACAAAGATACCAGGGTGATGAAAGGGACCCTTCTTGCATTGCTGCAAAAGGGTGGTGTACAGCGACTAATTTAACGCAGCAAGAAATAAGAAAGCGGAAGGCACTGATATGCCTACGAAGGCATGTGTTATGGTTCTGCATTATCCTTGTGTTCTTTCAGTCTTTCAGCGACGTCCCGCACTTCACCTTAACCCGATCTGATTGTTAGCCCTTATTTGACACTTCGCTATGTGTGAATAAACTAGCGCACCACATGTCCTGTAGTCCCTGTCTCGTCCTGGTCCGTAATAGGAAGCACCGAAAAGCATTTGCGACTGCAATTTACTGCCTCAAAAAAAAAGTTTCATTAAATCTGCAAGTGCTTTTGAAAGTGCTTTACTTACTGATTTAGGAATGCAGTAAACTGCTGAATATATATATATATATATATATATTTTTTCATAATTTAAAGATACTGTAATTGCACACTCGATGTATTTTGAGGAGAGTTTCTTTTTGTTTACTTATTCCCGTTGACTTTCCTGTTTCTATATATTTTGTACTCGATTGAGGGCTATGTTAATTTTTGGAGGAAGGGGGAAGGGGGTGGAGTGTTGTATATATTTTATGGCACTATCCTATGAGCTGTATTATTTCGTTATCTAGACAGGTTGCGCTGGTTTCTTTTTTCTTTTTTTGAATACTTCTTGACACACGGAAACGTTTGCTTTGCTTTTCTTTTCTGTGAGCTTGTGTACCTTACGGCTCCACTTGTGCAGGCAAATTTGCACCGTACGTAGCTTTCCACCTGCATATTCATTCGTGAGTGCAACGTAGTGTAAATAAATAAAATAAATAAATAAATAAATTATTTATTTATTTATTTAACTCGACGATGATCATCAGTCAGAGGTAATCAAGAGAATATGCCAAGGTAGGATGGCGATGATAACGCAGAGTAGCATGTACGTTTCTTCGCCGGCGGAATTCTTTGTTTTTCAGTACAGAGCTTTATCTCTCTCTCTCTCTCTCAGCATAGCGGGCGTTATATAGCATGTGTCCCTAAATGGCCATATTTGCCCAGTTAGTGCTATGACAATTCCCATGACCTCTCCAATAATTGCCATATATATCTCCATCACGATTTGGGCAAATGTGGCCCTGATAAGGACCTGTGCGATAAATAACCAGATGTGGTCAATTCCTGATACGGCCATATATGATGTGAAAAGTAGACACCAGCCAAAGGACGACGGACGGAGGAGAGAAGCGACACACACAACGGATGGACTAACAACTGTGCTTTATTAACAAAAAGCATCTTCCAGGAAAACAAAGAAATTATGCGCAGACGAACAACCACCCAGTCAACCAATGAACACCGAAGCTACCGCCATTGTCAGGGACTCCGGAACGGATGGGGGGGGGGGGGGGGGTCACCTTCCCCTCCTTTTCGACCGTTTACGCTGAAATCAAATTTCTGACAAAAAGTTTCAAGCTGGTGGTTGTGTAACCAAGTGCTTTGGAAAGAACTGTGCCACACAACCGTCTGCGCAGTTTTTCAGTACTTCCGACATTTCCAACCATTTCTAAACTGTACACCGATGTAATATAAGCGAGGATGCAACTATGTAAAATTTAATACAGCTAAAATGAAGTAAACCTTATGAATTGGTGCCATTAGAACAACTAATTAATAATATAAATATATATAATGTAAGGAAATAAGAATCGACGTATATTGAAAACAAATAAATAATAAGCACAACATACAAAACGGCAATACTCCCCCCCCCTACAAAAACCGTTCCGGAGTACCTGGCCATTGTGATATGAAGCTAAGTTTCTTGTGCATCAAAGAAAGCGAAGCAGTGCTGACACAATTGTCACCTTGCGTGCTAATGTGAAAAGCCTCAAGAATTTCGTGCTCGAGCTTGCCCCCGCCTCTACCAAGAACCTTAATATTGGAAAATAGCGGCACACAATCTCACTGCCGACAATGACGGGACAGATTATCCCCGTCTGAAGAGTATATATTTATTTTTTAATTATAAATACTGTGGTATAACTTAGACCATAGCAAGGTGGTAGATAAACATAAAGACGCACAACATACATTTGGGCAAAAAGAACAAAGGAACAATGGCACAGCAATCAGAACAGATTACAGAACACTTCACATCAAATGCGCTTCAAACAATACCCAAGATTTTTGCATTACAGCCTCGTTAGACAGGTTATTCCAATCGTTTATCGTACGAGGAAAGAAAGAATATTTAAAGGAACTGACTCTATTGCATCAAAAACTTAATTGTTTTTGAATGTCGGATTCTGGTTGCGTAGCCTGTAGATGGAATCAAGATATATGATGTGTCAGTTTTGTAATGACCATTTACCAACTGATAAAGGAACTTCAGTCTGCAAACACGGTTTCTTTCAGTAACCGGGGGCAAATTAGCTTTCTTTATCAATTCGCTAATAGAGCTCCGACCATATGAGTTGTAAATGAATCTTAGAACCTTTTTCTTAGAACCTTTTTCTGTTCAAAGAGCAGTCGCGCTCGGGCAGCCTGTCATTGATATATCTGCCAGTCTGGCCGATGTAAACTTCTTCACAGGTCAGCGGAATCTCATACGCAGCACGTGTGACGCAAGATGTGCACTCTTTTTCATGCTGCATGCGGCACACCATGACTCTAGTGCCGCGACGAGCAACACGCGAACTAAGCCTAGAAAGTCTGCAAGGGGCCGACAGAACAGCATTAACGCGCTGTTTCACAACTTTTTTAACACTGTGGGAAATTTTGTGCAAATAAGGCATGACAGTTCTTTTGCGGAGCATTACGAAAGCAATTCATGGCTATCCCTCTCTCAACGCGATTTTAGAACGAGCAGACGAGTTCGGTAACAACGCCTTCTTACTGCTAGGCACCAGCACAAGTGGCCATTGTCATGAAAAGTTAGTGAAAGGTCTAAACATATTATAGAACGCTCAGTGGGGGGTTCGTGAGTAAATGAGAGCGCATGTGAACAGGATTTGAAGATCCCTAACACCGTGCTCAACGACTTATGCCAAGTTGTCTTTTGATGTCTTTTTGTTGACTTTTTAAAATAATCAAAATGTCATCAACATATCTAAAGATATGGCATACACGTGAGTCAAAGAGAGAGCACAGAACCTGTGCAACGATTGCCCCAATAGAGATTCCTTTTTTTTTGTGGAAGAATAACGAGCCTTTGAAATCCACAATCGTGGCCTGAAGACACATAGTTAATATTTCTAGGAACACATCAACTGACCCCCTACAAGCATTTTGGAAAAGCACTACGCCATTCTTACCAATCAACTCACGCACAGCTACAAAGAGTTCACTATGAGGGATACTATAAAACAAGTCCTCTATGTCAACAGAAAAGGCACAATTGCCTCCTGGGATTTCCTGGCGGAGTACTTCAACTGCAACTAATGAGTTTGCTACTCTATAAGGGTCCTGCACAACCACAGACAGCAAATGTCGATTTAGATACTTGCCCACGAGCATCTGCCACGAGTCCCAACTGCTACCTTCTGCCAAATGACCCAAATTGCAACTACAATCCATATTTGATATTTTTAAGGGCAATCCCAAATCATTAAGTCTACGCTTTTTGACAGTACAAGATTGGTCTGCGCATCAAAGCGTTCTTGTAATACACCTGTGTAAACGAATATGTATATCTGGGACAGTTAATATCAGGAACTCCTACCCAGGAAAATGAAATTCTCCGTAGAATAAGGCTGGGCTGGAGCGCATTCGGAAGGCATTACGAAATCATGACCGGACACTTACCGCTCTCATTAAAGCGAAAAGTATTCAATCACTGCATCCTCCCAGTACTAACGTACGGTGCAGAAACATGGAGAATAACGAAAAAACTAGAGATGAAACTAAGGAGCACGCAACGTGCAATGGAAAGAAAAATGATATGGGTAACGCTAAGAGATAAAAAACGAGCGGAATGGATCAGCGAACAGACAGGAGTAGCCGATATTATCTTATCAATTAAAAGAAAGAAGTGGACCTGGGCAGGACATGTCATGAGGAGGAAGGATAACAGGTGGACAGTAAGAGCGACGGAATGGATACCACGAGAGGGAAAGCGTAACAGAGGCAGGCAAAAGGTTAGATGGAGCGATGAAATTAAAAAGTTTGCGGGCATAAAGTGGAACCAACTCGCTCAGGATAGGGTGGATTGGAAATCGTTGGGAGAGGCCTTCATCCTGCAGTGGACCTAAACAGGCTGATGATGATGATGATGATGATGTAATCAAGATATACTGACTGGGAAGTACGTTAAATTGTTACCTACATATTAGCGATTTAAATAATATTTTCATGGGGAAATGCATCGTTCCCAAGCATTTAAAGATGCTACGAATCAAGAAGCAGTCAGGCAAATCACATTTCGTGCGCTGCACTACAAATCCTCGCCGATTCTGTCTGTACAGTAGAGAAGCCTCGACGACTACGCCCTAAGAATCTAACCCTTCGCTGAACGAGTAATTTTTTAAAAAAGAAGAAAAGGTGGTTTGTTGTGTTGAACTTGTACTCGGTTCCCGCCTTCTCCTTCCTCCTACTTCTCTTCTTCCTAGTGTAGCCGAGCTCCCCCTGCTGACGTTGCTGCTGCGAAAAGTGGGATGGGTGGAAGTCTTTCCTGTACTGTCTGCCCGTCGCTGGTTGCGTTGTCTCTACTTGAAGGAAGGAGGTAGCCTTTTTCTGATAGAAACACAACTTGACATTGTATACAAGACAATATATACACATGTACAGACAGTAGCCTCGGTTGGTAGGACTTAGGCGTAACCATCGCTTCCATTTGGCAGAGCCGACCAGTGCATAGCACTGCTCCTGCGACCAGAATCACCACCCGGACTCGTACTAGATGTCCTCTCTACCACTATCCGCTCCGACCTCACCAACCTTCAACCTCCCAACCCCCCTGACAGGGACATTTCAAACCGCTGGTTGCTCCGCCCTTAAATCCCTCACGACAAATCACAACCGTTTCCACAGTGAGCATTCCTACCTCCCCCTCTCCTTTACTGTACACTTGGCGAGAGGAGAGAGAAGTCAGTGCCGAAAACGCTGCAACATACAGACATCGAAGGAAACATACAGACATCATAACATACAGGGCCGGACGCGGAAACATACGGAACACAACCATCCAAAGTGGCAACTAAAAGAAGCATACGGACATCAAAACATCCCCGACGACTCCAACCCATGAACAGCAGCTCGTTCAGCCGGTGGCACACAAACATTCCTGGACACGCTGTCCGAGTACCGAGCTACACGTTTCGCCGGGGCTGTCGAACACCCGTCAAACCGGTTCCCAATTGTCAGCTGTCACGCTTCCATTGCTGCCCTACGAACTTTTAACCATTGTCGCTGTCTTCCCTGCATGTCCGTCACGTGGCTGTGCGCATTCGCCGGCGCACCATATCGGACTACCGTAATCTCCGCCTTTTTCCGACGACCTTTACAGAACGAATAGCAAAGAACTATCACGGTAGAACAGGGGGTAGTCGGTAAAACTCATCAGCGGCGAAGTGAACCGGCTTTTATACATGCCCCGTATTGCGTTGCACCGTTATCACTGATGCTCGCGCAAGATATGTGTTCGTATTTAATCGAAAGCGCCGCGCGTGCACTGGAAAAAATTGGCGATGTTGCAAACAATTCTAGTGCGCCCTGCACCGAGCACGCGTAAGAGACTGTAAAAAAAAAATTGCAGCATATCCACGAAGTGAATGATGATGAGTGGGCGAAGCTCGGTATGTTCATCGTAGATCGTGCCGAGTTCCGAATTAATTTAGTTAACGCGCACGCTACGAATCCTCATGGTTCAACTATGCACAAGTGAAATCTCCCACCGCCACTTCATTGCAAGTCAAGATCCAGTGCATATATATATATATATATATATATATATATATATATATATATATATATATATATATATATATATATATATATATATATATATGGGTTCCCGGTGAACGCTTCTCCAACGCGAGAAGTCGGTATTTCTCAAGGTATTTCTCAATCAAGAAACTCGCTAGGAGACGCTGCCTGCGCCAACGTTGTCTCTCGCGGGTGAGAGCGCGTTCTCCTTCTTTGCGAGCTGGTACAGCGTTCCTCTAAGAAAGAGCGTTTCCATTGCCAACGCGCGCCTTTCGCTCTCTCTCTGTCTCTCTCTCACAAGACAGCAGAGGCACGCGCCGGGAGAGAGAGAGAGAGAGGCACGCGCCGAGGCGAACGCCGAGGGCGAGCGCGTGCCTCCCAGTACGCGGGTTACGCCTGACGCCTGACGACTGACGCCTGACGCGTGACAAGGTTAGACTAAGAGGAGCTTCGCCCCTAAATATCACCGCCCCAGCACTCCGTACAAATGGTTAACCAGCGAAGCTGAAATGCGCGGCCCCGGTGTTCAGCACTGTGTTCAACCCAACACAGACGTTGCAGCCGAAGCCGAAGTCCCGCTGGAGAAACTCTCGCAGAAAGCGCGCGTTCGCCCCGGCGAACGCGCTCCCGCAATCATCACGTAGACGCTTTCGAACGATCTTGTTAAAGCCTCTGACCCTATCCGACCGGTGGTAAATTACTCTGTGGAACATAAGCTTCGACCTGTATTATCTGATAAGGAAGATTGTTTTGTTATCATGCCGAATAGCACTTTTTTAGCTAAAGCGTCAGCAGCTATTGAAAAGAATTTTAGACCTGTTAAACTGAAACCTTCTGTAATAAAACAACGAGCTGTCGATCTCCTGTTGAAACATAATCTTGATAGGGTAGCTTCTAGTGTCAAAAAGGCAAAATTGCTCACTTTAGAATTATTTTTCTCGGCGAAAACCCATAAGCCAGAAATTCCGTTTCGCTCGATTGTTTCAGAGGTGTTTCAGAGTCAGGGACTTGGCAAGTTTGTGTAGCTAGCTATTTGCAGTGAAGCGCTTAACATCTCCAAGTTTTTAAATGCGAAGCATTTCTCAGCGAACTTCGGCGAGTTTGAGCGTATCTATCTATCTATCTATCTATCTATCTATCTATCTATCTATCTATCTATCTATCTATCTATCTATCTATCTATCTATCTATCTAGCCGCCTACGATTTTGTGCTATCCTGGCCGTTTCGCTAATGGGATGTATGCGAAAATTGGTATGGCACAACATGACTGCCTGACGAACATAAATGGCAAGTCATAACATGAAAATCATGATATGCATGTCATGAGTGTCATGATTTACATGCAAAGGTCTTAGTGCTCTCCTAGCCGTTTCGCTAATGGGATGTATGCGAAAATTGGTATAGCACAACATGACTACCTGACGAACATAAATGGCAGGTTATCACATGAAAATCATGACATGCGTGTCATCAGCGGCATGATTTACATGTCACAGTCTTGGTGCTCTCCCGGTCGTCTCGTTAATGGGATCTGTATAAAAATTGGTATGCCACAATATGTCTGCATGGCGAACATAAATGACAGGTCATAACATGAAAATTATGACACGCATGTCATGAATGACATGATTTACATGCCACGCGTTTCGTTAACGGGATGCATACAAAAAAGTTAGCATGCCACAAGATGACGGCATCATGAACGTAAATGACAGGTCATAACATGAAAATCATGATATCCATGTCATGAGCGACATGATTTAGACGCCACGGTCTTAGGGCTCTCCTGGCCGTTTCGCTAATGGGATGTATGCGAAAATTGGTATGGCACAACATGTCTGCCTGACAAACATAAATGACAGGTCATAACATGAAAATCATGATATGCATGTCATGAGTGGCATGATTTACATGCGACGGTCTTGGTGCTCTCCTAGCCGTTTCGTTAATGGGATGTATACGAAAATTGGTATGCCACGACATGACTGCATGGCGAACATGACTGACAGGTCACAAGATGAAAATCATGATATGCATGTCATCGGCGACATGATTTACATGCCAAGCGTTTCGTTAACGGGATGCATACCAAAAAATTAGCATGCCACAAGATGACGGCATCATGAACGTAAATGACAGGTTATAACATGAAAATCATGACATGCATGTCATGAGCGGCATGATTTACATGCCACGGTCTTGGTGCTCTCTTGGCCGTTTCGTTAGTGGGATGTGTAGGAAAATTGGTATGCAACAATATGACTGCGTGACGAACATAAATGACAGGTCATAACATGAAAAGCATAACATGCATGTCATGGGCAGCATGATTTACATGCCAGGCGTTTCGTTAATGGAATGTATACCAAAATTGCTATGGCACAACACGACAGCATGATGAACGTAAATGACAGGTCATAACATTAGAATCATGACACGCGTGTCGTGACCGGCATGATTTACATGCCATGGTCCTGGCGCTATACTGCCGTTTCGTTAATCGGATATATGGGCTCCGTCTACTGAGCAGAGGGCGCTACGTGGCTACGGCTCAGTCGCGCACGGTGGAAACCGAGGCGACAGCGACGCGCGCGTTTCTTCGCTGCTTTCCGGGCGTGCTGCAAACCACACGAACGCTCGCGGCGTCGCCCTTTGGAACAGTTTGCCGCAGGTTTGGAGCGCGCGTCTCAAAGGAAATAAAACGAAGGAAGGTGGGACGGGCGGTCGCTGCTGCTATAGAGTTGGAGACGCGCATCGCGTTCGCGTATTTCCCTGTCACAGTCTGCCCAATTTTGCTTCTTCTCTCCGCCAGGCAGTGCATTCTGGAGCTGATGTCGCACATGGAAAACTCGACTGCACGGAGCCTATACGAAAATTGGTTTGGCACAACATGACTGCATGACGATCATAAATGACAGGTCATAACATGAAAATCGTGACATGCATGTCATGAGCGGCATGATCTACATGCCACTCGTTTCCTTAAAGGGATGCATACAAAAATTGCTATGGCACAACACGACTGCACGACGGACGTAAATGACAAGTCATAACTTTAGAATCATGGCATGCTGTATGAGCGGCATGGTTTACATGCCACAGTCATGGTGCTCTTGCGGCCGTTTCGTTAACTTCATATGTACCAAACTCTGTATAGCGAGACAACATTGCAAATCCATTTTACGTTCCTCATGCGTGCTTCGCATTTCCTTGATTCCCACTGCACGTGGGATCTGCCAATTTTTCTGACCCCTTTCGCGACGTAATTCTCAGGCTCTGGTTCAAATGTTAATAGAGGAAAATCCTGGCGACTGCACAGCGTTTAGCATGGATGTAGAAAATCTGTATTACTCGCTGCCGCATGAAGGTTTGTCAAATTGCGTGAAAGAATGTACTGAAGAACAAGGGCAAGGGTCTGCTTTTATAGATAGATGCGGAGTTCTCACAGGTACATTTCTACAAATCCTTTCTATGTACTTAACGTCGACGTTGGTTGGATACAAAGAAGGCGTGTTTGTGCAGAAATCGGGGATTTGTATAGGTGCAAAGGTCGCCCCTATTCTAAGTGATTTATACTTGAGCAAGCTTGACTGCCGTTTGAAAGAGGCCTTAGGCAACCACATCATCAGGGTATTTCGGTATGCAGACGATTACTTGATATTTTGTAGTAAGGATGATTTTTAATCCGTCGTCACCTATGTAAGCGATCAATTTAAACTTAATGGAGGTGGTCTAAGGTTTACGAAAGAACCGCCTGAGAGAAACGTAATACAATTTTCAGATATCTCTTTGTCATTTGAGCAGAATCACGTGTGTTGGCAGTATTCCCCTAGAGCATCTAAGCCGTTGTGAAACTATCACTCCGAGCATTCGAAAGTAGTAAAAAAACGGAATAGCCTTGTCCTGTTTAAAGTCAGCCCTATCGAAGTCGTGCGTGCACCGTTTGACCATTAGCTTTAATGCGCAGGTCGAGCGCCTCTTAGATGCAGGTTACCCTAGACTAGCCATAGCCACAGTAGCTGAGCGTCTTAAGAAGTCGATTTCGACCGGATCGCATGCTGTAGCAGTGAGTAACACTTACAAGGAAAGAGTCGTGAGTATTCCGTATATCCACGCAGTTTCGCACAGGCTTAAGAAATTGGGAAGCAGATATAGGGTTAATGTGTTTACGGCTCCCGATAAGTTAGGTAGGCTTTGTGCTGCCGTGCATAGAATAAATGAGCGTATAAGGAAAGAAGCGAACGGATATCTGTCAGATTAAGCACACAGCCAATAATAATTTTACCGACTTTCGCATGGGCGTGGTTTATAAGATTCCTTTTAGCTGTGGACGTTTTTATGCAGGGTGAACTGCGCGTTGTATTAATCGAAGATTAATTGAACATAGAAGGTCGCTATTAGGTGGAACGCCGTCTAATCTATCTTTGCACTGCCAGGTCTGCAACTGCACGCCCGAGTTAGACGAAACCGAGATCCTGTACAGACATAAGAATGAAGAGACGCGTTTATTGGTCGAGGCCTGGTATATCAGTATTAGTGGAAGTGCGTGCGTGAGTCAGCCGTCGATTAGCTTAAACAGAGAGGAGATAGAATGTCTTAGCAATTGTCTATCGCGTATACCGGCACGTGTAACCGTTTGACAGGTGGCGCTACCGTTCCTGAGCATGCGCAGATAAGCTGTGTGTCTTCCTTCTTCTTCGCCTCTGTGCTCTACTTCAGTTGATAGTCGGCGTTCGTCTTGTTCACTTCTCCCCTTGTGTCCGTGTCTTGCACGCCTCTTCTTCTGACTATGGACCCTTACCAACTCGCTCAACTTTCTGCCCTTTTGAACGTCGACGCTGTTCTGCCCGCAACGCGGCGCGGCGTTGTTGCAAACGTTTAACATCGGGTGCAAACTCGGCGGCGTGGTTTGCAGGATCCGCCCGCCACCTGCGCTTGCATTCCCGTTCGCGATTTAGTGCGGCTTGGAAGGCTGCCGGATCGTCGGTACGCAGTTGCTGCTGGCACTCGGCCTCGCGGGCCTGTGCCCTGACAGCAGCATCGGCCCGGCGAATGCGAGCTCTCTCACGTTTCCACTGTCGGCGCTCTTCTAAAGTTGTCCGCGGTTCGGGAGTTCGTAGGATCCGTGGCTTACCCCTGCGGAAGCTCTCAGTCGAAACTGTTGCGCGCGTGCTCGGCGCCACGGCTGCGACGGGATGGACGACGTCACTCACGGCCCAGCCAATGGCGCGCGAGCTTGGGTACGACGCTCAGAACGACGTAACTGATAGTACAGCCAATGGAGACCGCTGGTGACACAGATGCCTAGCGGTTTTTCGTTTCTCCTAGCCATATAGAGCTTTCTCTGTAAAACGTGGTCCCCTGGAAAGGAAATAAAACAAGTACGCGTGCCAGCACACTACCTCTTCGGCGCTTATTTCAATTTGAGCTACAGTTTATATAATGTCGCACTTGGCTTTTTATAAGTTCGCTACACGCGCGCTCTTTGTTTTGACAATTTGTTCTCTGAAACAGCACTTCATATATTTGAACATAATGAATGCTGGACGAATTATAGGCACGCCAAATTATGAGCTTTTCTCACTTCTGTTCCGTGTTTTAGCGCTAAGACTTCAATCGGAAGTGACATTAAGGAGCACATTCATTTAAGAGAAAATTAGAAATAAAATTAATAAATGGCCCGCTGGAGGATTCATGGGTGCGCCTTTACCACGACACTTTGTGCTGTTCTCCGTGGTCCGGACATTTCAGTAAAATCGGTGAGCCCGCTGCTCCTTTTCATCTCTTAGGTTCGAGGAGGTCTGCGCACCATGCACAAGGACGATAAATGTCAAAAGACCGGGCTTGCGAGCACTGCTAATAAGCTCATTCTTTGATGCGCGCACGGACGTTCGATTCTCCGCCTTCTGGGCCACGATGCTCCCTCCTTCGACTTGGTTCGAATGCACTGCTGTCTTGCGGTCCGTACTGCGGTGCCTGTTCCGAAGCGTGCAGAAAATTAACGTGGGAACAAAAACAAAGCTGACGCTCTGCACGCGTGTGTCATGGTCAGCGCGTGAACCGCGGTCCGATTGACCGCGCGCGATGAGCAGACGCCGCGGGAAGATTGGCGCACCGAGGGTGCTTAAAGGGCCCGGAGCCCCCAGCCATGATAGCCGGAGGCGACTTCCTCGAGAGATTTGGAGACGGCGCAAGGCAAGCACGGGAAGAGGAGGGTCCTTCGTAACCCAACACGACCGCTGGACGCCCAGCGGTAATCTGCCGCAGCCTCTTTCCACCGAAAGTCACACGAGGCGTGCCAAGGAAAGAAGGCGCGGTGTGCGAGACCGGCAGGCCTAGCGACGCTCCTTTCTCGAGCTGGATGCCGCGCAGGCTCGCGGCGGCCCCTTGCCAGCACCATGAAGACTGCGAGCAGCAGCCGGACTTTGTTGGCCGCCAACCGCGTTCCGCTGGCCCGCTGCTGGCGTCGCCTGGCCGGCTGTCTGCGGTATCGCCTGCTCGTCGCCGCCGGTGTCATGGCCTTGGCGTCGGCCGTCGAAGGGTCCTGTCCATCGCGGGAGTTCATCTACCCGTGTACCTGCACAGAGACGTTCATTGGAAACTACGTCATGTGCACCGTTGTGCGCGAAGAACAGCTGAGGCTGCCGTTCCAGTACCTCAGGGACTATAACCTGAGTCGGCTGTTCCTTAGCAACGTGACGTCCAGCCTGAACCCGGACGTGTTCACAGGACTCAAGGTCGGTACCTTCAAGGTGGCCGATTCCAGGTTTAAGATGGAGGACACGCGGCAGCTCGGTAGTTGGCCGTCGGGGGAACGCCGGACGAGGATACAGAGCCTGGAGTTCATGCGTTGTTACGTGGATGCCGGTGCAAACTTGTTCGGCGCCCTGGATGAGCTGGAAACATTATCCATTCTGCACAGCACAGTGACGCGTTTCGGGCGCGAGTGGATTGGAGCGCTTGTGAATCTGACTCACCTCGTGGTCGACTCTGTGAGCTTCCACGAACTCGACCCCGACGCGCTCGCCGACCTGCCGAGACTGAGTACGTTGGTGTGGTCTAGCAACGGCGCCACCGTCCTCGAGCGGCAGTTCTTTCCTCGCCGGGCACGGTACCTGAAGAGCATCGACCTCAGGTAAGCACTGCTGTCTGGTGCCAAACAGTGGTTCTGGATTCTCATTGAAATTTCGCGTTTCGGAATGTGCGCTATAAGCACATTCATAAACAGAACTTACTGCATGCCACAACCAAGTGACGTTGTCTCTTTGATGAACATCAGAAAGCTTTACTGCGGGAATGGCACCGAGGTCACCCCGTAACATATCTTCCGTCTGTGTAATTACTTTCTTGTGATTTAGTTGCAAGAATATGAGCTCGTAGCTTCTAGGACTCCTGATACGTTCGTGAGAGATAAGTAAGCATCAGGCAGAAGTCTCCGGCAGTTGCGGCGCGCTGGCTTTCTATGTGGAACGGCACGAAACACTTGCTGCAAAATAGTTTTTAGCAGCGCAGGAAGCTCACTGCTTGACGAGGCAAGAAAAGTAAGCGTGTGAACCAACGATGAGCCTTTCCAGAATGATGGACAGGACACAGCTCGGTGCGAGAAGACGCACGATTTGTGAAAACTAAGTTTCCTCAAAAAAAAAAAAAAGAAAGAGAGGCAAACGTTGGGGGATGAATACCGACTCTTACGAAAAGCTGCAACAGCTCTTGTGCAAATGTCCCCTTGCACAGCGTATTGGCAAAACGATGCGTAACTCCGAACAGGTATGTTCATTTTACACCTTTTGCATACCGAAGCAGCATTCTCAGGTTGGCATGGATGCGCCTAAAGAATGAAATAGCGCAGTGCATGAAAAATGCAGAGCTTGTCACTCCCTTGCCGTCTTATCCCACTTCAGCATACTTCTTTTATATGCGTTCCTACGACTCCCAAATACAGGCTGACATCTACGCGCTCTCAAATTGTTGAAAGTAACGGTGAGTCTGACATATATATATTTTTTTTCACGGTTGAGTTTATCGTTTAATGTAGCGCAGATCAAGTTCCTTCTCAGTAAATGCAAGTGAGCAGCCGCGTGTGCCGAGGAGGTGAAGCGACGCGTCTGCAGAGCAGGTTCAGGTGCTCAATCTAGGACGGCCATTAAATGTTTACAAGAACATTCCGAGTATTCTGTCTTGGACGCAGGCCAAGTAACTCGAGGTCTCGTCTTCAAGATAAAGTGGCAGAGCGCACTGGCTTCGGGCACGGCGGACTTCTTAATTACCAACAAGCGCACAGGCCGAAAATCATTGTCGACTGCCAGTGTGTTTCAGCCTAGCTCTTCCGCTTTCGTCACGGATATTTCATTCGAGAAAAGTGCGATAACGCCTAAACGAAGCAGACGGCCACGTCCCTGGATCATGCCCAGTGCTACACGCGCCGAGTGCCGTCGTTTCTGACACAGTGCACCACGCGATAACGGCTTTGCACTTGGTCGGGCGCCTCTCTCGTGGTGGGCTTGTACAGAGCGTATCACAGCGCGGCTGTTGACGCCATGCGTCGTGGGATGACACGAGATGTGGTACCTGCGGGTGCCCAAGATGGCAGCCTCCTCGCAGCACAGATTCCCAGATTTTGCTCTTCGACACGCAGGTGTTATACACACGGCGCGCGTCTAGCGGTTGAATGAGTTTAAAAGAGCTTCATTCGACAACTTTCTTGCCGTTTGCATGTTGAATGAGGTACTGCTTGATCAAGGAATGAACGGCCAAACTGATGCATATAACATACGTTTTCAACATGCACTTAAAGGTACCTTGACTTATCTATGGAACAACGGATGATATTCATGTCTTCCTCGGTTTTAAAGCAAGTAATTTATATACGGACTGCCCCACACAAGGTTTCTTGGTTTGTCTCTCCGTTGGTGCTTGTGCTTCGCCACGGATTGCGAATGGTCCAGTCCACAAAACTTAATGCCAGATGTTGCACTTGTACGCGAATGATAAAGCTACACGCCTCCGTACACTTCCGGACGAATTCACAAAAGTGATCTTGCTTTCGACACTTCGATAATGATGCGTCCAACATGCTAATCGCATGAAAGCACCTCTTAAAAGCATATTTACCACATAATTTCTAACGTTCATGCTTAATTATACTTTTGTTCGAAAACCTATTGGTTGCGTCTTGTTAGAACGATGCTTCCACGAGAGATTATGTGGTTCAATGGCGGTTTCTATTCTGCTGCGTAATGGTCACCGATGTTTTGTGGCACGAGTGACACTCTCGTCGCTTACGCAGCCGTTCTGATTCACCTCTTGAGACGGCCGGGGACAAAGTTTAACAAAAATTATTTACAGCTCATTAAAAATTAAAAACATGTTAAGGGTAGATCAGAGCACAGGTTTTTTTGTCAGTATTCAAACTGCTGTTGAAATCACGTGCAGCACATACCATGCGCGGGTATGAAGAAAGAAAGAAATAAAAATCGCGTATGGCCTAGCCGCGTTGTGGACTGCGAGCGAGGCCCCGCGTTACAGAAAGTAGCCGAGGTGCGCTATGCTTCAAAAATCAAGAAAATTTCCCTGAGTGAACTTAGAGAGGACGGCCTCCTGACTTTTCCCGCCAGGTCATCGCAAGGTGAGTCAGCAAGCCGACATCAAAATATAGCTCGAACATGGCCAGGAACACTATGTGTTTTAGAGGAATTCCCAGAAGTGCCAGCTTTGCAGTCAGGTTTTCGCTCTTTTGGACATGAGTGTGCGCCGTTGCTTGACAGCATTCCCTCTGCGTACGACGTACAGTTTCGGCGTCGCGCAGAGCTTGTAGAACAGGACCACACGTGTTCGGGGGTTATTAATTGGAACACTGATTTATTTCTGGGTTTTTATGTACTAGACGTTATTTTGAGACGCCGTAGTGTAAGACTCCGAAACCTTCGACCACCTGGGATTCTTTAATGTGCACTCACATCGGGCCTCGACATTTAATCGAAATGCAGCCGCCGCTTCCGGGATTCAATGGCGCGACCTTCAAATCAGCAGCTGGGTGCCATAACCACCAGACCACCGTGGCAGGGCGAATTGGCACGTTATGTTGGGAACTATCACTGAGCAAAGGTCCAGACAGGGTAAGACAGGATGAACGCGTCTGAGTTCCTCCCGCGCCTTCTACTCTGTTGTTTCCATGCGTCGACACTCGTAATAAAAAAATGCAAATGTTGAAGTTAATATCCACCGAGTTTCATCAGCCTCACTTTAACTTGAGCTGAGCAGTACATTCCAAAACTATCATGCCTGTGATACTTTTTCTCGATATTCTGTTTCTTGTCAAGTGTAACAAGATCTTTATTAGGCAGAATGTCACCTGTTATACGTTAAAGAAATATGTTGCGATAAAGTACCTCAGAACAGAATGGGCCACAGCGGAAGAGCGCTCCGACGAGCTCAAATTTGCAATAACAACTTTAACCCGGCAGGTGGCTGAGAGCACTGCCGTTGCGCTGCCGCGTTCTGTCAGATTCCAAATAGTTTTTTCACTCACTAAAGAGGTGAACTCTTTTTTTGTTAAGTGCGCTAAATGTTTAGACAGCGCAAAACGGGCGGTGAAGTGCTTGCCGCTGTCGTTGAAGCCGTCGGCGTGCGAAAAAACGCAAGCCGCGCGAAAATAAAAAAATTGGTCCGTCGCGCTGAGGATTCGAGGCACCAGCACCCTAACCAATTCAGCCCCTGGCTGTTCATTATGCACGCTTTTTAAAGCGGGTTTTACGCGCACGAAGAAGTACACGCAGCACGAGCACGCTGTTCTGT
Source organism: Hyalomma asiaticum (assembly GCA_013339685.2). Lineage (NCBI taxonomy): Eukaryota > Metazoa > Arthropoda > Arachnida > Ixodida > Ixodidae > Hyalomma > Hyalomma asiaticum. Next base: position 3,833,314 of record CM023488.1, on the reverse strand, counting down.
GCACACTGGGGAAACGAAGACGTGAACACACGAGTCCGATGACGAAGCCTTACCGATTCAACCAAATTGCCACGTTGTTCAGTATATCGTGTGGATTTGGACACAGCTCAACGGGGGCAGTGACAAACACCCCTGAGCCTCGCCCTGCATTTTCGCACTTTATATTCCCAGCTGATTTGGTAGGAGCGTTGTTTCAGGACAAAAGAAAGAAAGAAGGAAAGAAAGAAGCATGCGCACGCCGAAGTTCCCTTGCCCCATTTACACAAACAAGACTCGCAACATAAGTTCGGAATGACAAAGTGTCGTGGACCCAAAACTGATGCTTAATCTATACATTTCTCCAAGGCCATCTGAACCAGGACTCAGATCATCCTTATCTGGATTCGCGCAGCAGCTGTAACATAGGACGTGGGACTAACCCGATCAAGTCACGCAGCTTTTAGAGCAGATCGTCGTATTCATTCACGTCCTGCTAGTTCAATAAAAAAAAAAGATATGTGAAAGAACACACAGGAAGACGAAACAAACAAAACAACCGAGTGTAAAGAGGAAATTCGTAAACTAGTCAGTAATCTAATTATCATTACAGCACACGTGCTGAGCAGATATGCAAACTCTGATAGTGACGGCGAAGCTTGACTGACGCATGCGTCTCCCATTCTTTTTATACGAAAATCTGCTATCACTTCAGGTGTTACCTTGCGAGACATAGATGCCACGTGTTACTTGGCATCTATGTCTCGAAGCTACTTTAGCATCTTCAAGCGCAGGTGAACGCTCACACGTGTTGCAGCGTAACACAATGTGCACGGTACCAGACTTCTTCAGTGAGAGACTGTGCTCCTTTAAACGCACGTTAATGCATCTGCTAGGTTGCCTCACATACGAGTTGATATGTTATGTTGATATGATATGTGAGTTGATATGATGTGGTATGAAGTGGACCGTATTTTTAAGCTCTACGATGCATATGCACGAACTAGCCCAACTTTCCATGCGATCTGTCATACAGCCTGGAAAAAAATTGGTCTGCATGTAACTCGCTTGTAATGCAGTCGGTTCAGTTTGAATGCGCTCAGCAGCTCGGACTTGCTGCAAAATTCATGTAAGCGAAGGTTCTGGAAATTATCAAAGCCATGGGTGAATTGCTGCATAATTCTTGTGCAAAAGAACACGAAGAACAAACGAAGGCAAGCGATTTGTTTTCCAGCGCAACTGCTGTGGGATCATTACAATGATCGATTTGGGTGGCCATGGTGTCTGCCGCCGGTGTCCGTAACCGCTGTCGCTCTGCGCTTGTTTCGGATATGAACCCAGCTCAGTAGGAGTAGTGGCTTCTGTGAGCAGTGATATACAACCCTTCAATAACAAAACATTCAGTTGATAGTCTGCGCTTGTCTCTGTCCTTTTCTTAGTCCTTGTTTGCTTCGGCGCAGTACACCTAGATCATGTATTCCATCTCGCCCAATCGAAAACATAATTCGTGACTGGTGGGCTGATCGCATGGTTGGCCTCTTTGTGTTCTCAGCCACGGCTCTCATATGGAAAAAGTGGAGTTCCAGGACATTGTATGTTGTCAGTCGTTGGCTATGGTTTTGCCGACAGAGACGAAGAAAAGGAGGAGCAAAAAAGAAAAGGAAGGAGAAGACGACGACGAAGGAGCTGAAGATGTACAAGAGGAAAAATAGAGGTGATGTCAACGAAGATGAAACAAGAATACAGTAGGAGAACAGACGGATGAGAAGCAGGTAGAGAAGGAGAATGATGAGACCGCACGCATAAAAATGTACGTTACCGCTTTCACTGTTCCGCGTGTGCGGGTGTGCGATGCCCAATCATCTTTCATTCTCTTGCGCTCATGCCCTCAGCCCACTACTACACTGGCAAAATTGTGTCTGATTGGCGCACGTGTCGCACATGTAAGCAGAAGAAGACAACGACAATATGCGTCGATTTGTCCGATGCACAGCGTCTCGCAAAGCTATGCGTTTGTGCATAGCTTTACGCCACGAGAGCGTCCAAGAAGCTTCTAGAATAGTGTAAACATGCATATTCCAGAATAACAAACGGGTGGCACGGCGTGCCGTGGCCGCGCGTGCCACGTCTGCTGCCGTCTCTGGTTCGATGCGAACGTCTTCACGCTGAGTTCGACCTCGAGAAGGGTTCGCTGGGCCACGCAGTGCTTCGCGAGGCGTTTCCCGAAGCCTCGGACTGCGACGAGACGCGGGTGTGCCGCAGGCTAACCGGTACGAGCCCATCAGCTTCGCTAGCCTTGCGCCGCCAATGTGAGCTTCGCTAATTTGTTATTATGCGGACTTTCGTATTTTCAGGAAATTTTGTCCATTTGCTCACGTGTGGTGACATGCCCAAACTGACGACTTGTGACATAACATTGCACACATAACGTGCACATTAGCATGTTTCTGTCTTTTCTCTAGATCGTTTATTTTGAGTAATTGTGTGCGTCTAGAGTTTATCCTGGCGACGAGGGGCAGTGAGATATACTTGCATGGAATATGTCTGCACGCGCCTGCCTTATGAGACAAAAGCTCGCATTAGCTTGTCTAACGATTACGTGTAACCATACGGCACAGGAGTGCATGCATCAAAACCAGCATCTCATATGATTCATGAAAACAATCGGGTCTCCACCTTCACGTGCCACCTTCACGTGCTTCACGTGCCATATTCTTTGTTGTTCCGGGACCCGTCATGGTATACCTTTGCGGTTAGGGAGTTTCGAAGTCGCCACGGAGGCCGCATTTTAACGCGACATTGTTAAGGATACCGAGCTGGTATCGTGCAAAGTCTGGCGTCGGCGTAGAGGTCCACGGCGGAAATAATCATTCCAAAGAAGCGCCGTATAGCAACCCGACCACTCAAGGCCTACGCCATTGCGCTACTTTAGTGAACAAAGTTGAATTTGTCAGAGTGAAACCCACCAGGTTAGGACTTAACTAGAACCTGCGCACATAATAGCTCAGACTGTAAATTGAATATACGCGAAAACATAATTGTGTTAGGATGAAATTCAAATAATTGCGCCGATCTATAGAGAATTCTAATGAATATGAAGGCTTTGTGAACGGGGGCCGATGGCGCACACATCCCAGCTGGTCACCCCGGATTGCGCGGCGTGACTCATAAGCGTAGCGTGGTTTTGGCACAGGGAGGCAGCGGATACGTTACTTTCTGCTTTGCGGGATTTCCGCGAAAACTCGTGCGTGGCGTGCCACGCATGAGTGCGATGGACCTGCCCTGGATGTGCGGCCTGAATGAAGGCGTAAGCGGACACCGGGAGCGCGTACGCACGGCCTGCCAAAGATTGCGGCCCTGCACCGTGGCCGTAAAGTGAGGAGCTGTGGGCCGCGATAATGAGCTTCCGTCCGGGCAGCTCGCGTAGGCAACCCTTCGATACGACGCCGTGACAGGCCGCCAAAGTGCGCGACAACAGGACGGCCGAGTACGCGAATACGCTCCTGCGCACCTTGTTCTGGTGCATTCCTCTTACTTTTCCAGCATATTTTCTGCAGTCTATTAACGTGATGCCTAGATTAGTATGTATAAAAAGAAAAGATCGAAAGCAAACGGGCTTGCTGCATTAATCGTGACATCGCATAAATGAGGCGATTTTCTGTATATGAGACAAAGGGACGACCAATTTGTTACCGTAGGAGCTTTTACACTGTCCAGTTCCTAGGACACTGCATTCGCAGACCATGGCAGTCCATCGTTTTTTACCTCGATTAATGAAGACGATTGCAAGAGAGAAGTTAGTCTGTTATGTTGCCAAATAATGCAATGGTGTATAGCCCGTGGCTGAGTCTTCTGTATGCATTGGATGTTATGCAGTGGGCAGTCATTATGATTATTGTTCATCTCCCCTCTCTCGTGTCACACAATAACAGCTCCTCTGTCAGCGTCGTAAATCCGACAGGTGATCTACTCCAAGTGCGTAGGAAGAATCGCACTGCGCAGCCGCATTAACAACATTACTATTTAATTAATAACTAATGAGTTACCTCGTTAGTAAACGAGGTGGCCGTAAGTGTTAAAAGGCGCAGCTTCCTGAAGCTTCCGGTGACGGTGGAACTCGCTGGGTAGCGACATAAAAGAACATATGTTGCCGGCCTATAGTTGCTGCATGAACCACCTTGAGCGCGAAACAGAACACGGGACACGACGTCCCTTGTCCATCCTTCCTGGTCGGTGCCGTGTTCTTTTTTTTTCGCTCTAGAGGTATTCTGGCAGTACGGAATCAGTGAAATAGCATAAGAGCGCCGAAGACCACGATGACGTTCACTTATGGCGCTGCGTCTCCCTCGACAGACAGACGAAAGTCACTTACGGCGTCTGTGACGTGCTTCCGAATGCGCAATCGCTTCCGGCGCATGCAGTCAGCAAGAGCGTGGCCTTCGAGGTTATCTTGTGTTTCCCAAAGAGCGCCATCGCATCACCTATCAGCCTCTTGGCGAAGTATTGCTCTGCGAGACAAAACAGTCGAGGGACATTCTGGAGAAAGCAGCCGCAAAAACAAGATGCTTCCGCTGAGTGGATGGCCTGGACATTGGCAGTCTTGTCGTAGAGAAGTCGAAAGTGGCCTGTAAGACATCTAATGGGCGAATTTGAACGCATTTCAGTACTCAATCGCAGATTGGACTGTTCACCGCCCGTTCGTGTGCGCCACAGCGCTTGCCTTACATTTCGTTTTAAGGAAGCGCGAAAGGGAAACGCGAGCGGACTGTCGTGCTTGGCGCACAAAACTGATCACGTACATTATACGAATCGATGTCATACGAAGAAGTCAGCGACAAATCAGCCGAGTGCATATAGGATTAGTCAGGCATAGAGTTTCCTGCTGAAATACTAGAGGGAAAACTGGCGCTGCGATCGTGAAGCTGCCATGGGAATGATGGGTATGACATGGATGTGTCTAGTCTTCGTGCCTGCGGCTTCAAACATTTGCAGATTTGTTTATTCCTGTCTTTTTAACTTCAGTGGACCGAGTGACGTTACTACACTTTTTCATTATAATGAAAAAGTGTAGTAACGTCACTCGCGTAGGAAACTCTATGCCTGACTTGGCATAAATTGTTGCAGCACCGACGAGAACATATACTGAAAATTTGGTTGAGATCAGTGGACAATGAAAAATCGCCGGAGTTGCCCTTTAATGCACAAGGCGCATTATGCCAGACGCACCTTTTGTTTATTGTCCGCCGCGGTGGTGTAGTGGTTACGGTACTCGGCTGCCACCCAAAAAACGCGGGTTCGATCCCGGCCGCGGCGGTCGCATTTTCGATGGAGGCGAAAATGCCAGAGGCCCGTGTACTGTGCGTTGTCAGTGCACGTTAAAGAACCCCAGGTGGTCTAAATTTCCGGAGCCCTCCACTACGGCCTTTCTCTCCTCTCTATCTCTTTCACTCCCTTTGCCCCACCCCCACGGACGCTTAGCCGTGCTCCCTACATGGGTTGCAGAAATTAGCGTCCTTTCCTAACCGAACCACAATCATATTTAGCTAAGCCCTTTACAGTTTGCTATGGCTATCAGGATCAGTAGAAGGGGCGGTGCCGGCTGCGGGAGCCAATCAGCGGGTGCGTAGTGTCGCATGACCTGGTCTCAAAGCGATGACGATGCCCCCTCGTAAGGGCAACGGTTCGCGGCCGCCTCCTGGAGAGGTTTTTCCTATTGCCTCTATCTAGTGACGTTGGCAATGATCAACCCTTCGTGTTCACCTCCCAGCATGCGCTACCAGGATAGGTGTAAGTATCCACGCGCTGTCGGCGCTCGTGCCACCATGGTGGTGGCACGAGCGCCGATGGTGGTGTGCTGCAAGCAAAAAATTACAGCATATCCACGGAGTGAATGATGATGAGTGGGCGAAGCTCGGGAGGTTCATCGTAGATCGTGCCGAGTTCCGGATTAATTTAGTTAACGCGCACGCTACGAACCCTCATGGTTCAACTATGCACAAGTGAAATCTCCCACCGGCACTTCATTGCAAGTCAAGATCCAGTGCCTATATATATATATATATATATATATATATATATATATATATATATATATATATATATGGGCGGCCGGTGAACGGTTCTCCAATGCGAGCAGTCGGTATTTCTCAATCAAGAAACTCGCTAGGAGACGCTGCCTGCGCCAACGTTGTCTCTCGCGGGTGAGGGCGCGTTCTTTCGCTCTCTTCTCTCTCTCTCTCTCACAAGACAGCACGCGCCGAGGGCGAGGGCGAGAGCGCGCGCCGTGGGCAGGAGGCACGCGCCGTCTTTGTGGAGGGCCCTCATTATGCAAAGAATAGTCGTGAAGAAGCGTAGACAGCTCGAACATCCACTGAAGCATTGCACTGAGGCGAAAAAGAGGGAAGACACAAAACCTATCAGTACGTGCTCAGTGTCAAGCGGGCGCATGTGTCGGTATAAGGTGAGAGCTGGCCTACTTAAGTCGCTCATTTACTTAAGCCGCCCTTGAAAAACACATGCAATAAGCAGAAACACGGCGACAGGACAAGTTGGCTATCAATCCCGGCAGTGGAACGAGTGCTGTCTTCTCCTCTACTGTTGTGTGCATGTCTGCACATCGTCCTTTGCGGAGTGAACATTTACAAAGTCGCTCAGCTTTCTGTCCCTATAGTGCAGGGCCTATCCGGGAAGCGGCTCCGCCCGGTGGTCTCCGTGGTTATGGTACTCGGCTGCTGAACCGAAGGTCGCGGGATCGAATCCCGGCTGTGGCGGCTGCATTTCGATGGGGGCGAAATGTTGAGGCACGTGTGCTGTGCTATGTCAGTGCACGTTAAAGAACCCCAGGTAGTCGAAATTTCCGGAGACCTCCACTACGGCGTCTCATAATCAGGGCTGATTTTGGGACGTTAAACCCCACAAATCCATCCATCCATCCGAGAAGCGTTCTAGCTCCTTGTCCCTTTGAAGTAACGGATATTCCGATCAGGAACGTAGGCAAGGGGGGGCCCAGGGGGGCCCGCCCCCCCCCCCCCCCCGAAATCCGTCCAGTCAGCCATTGACGCAGGGGTATAGAGGCACAAGTGCGAGTAGCGGCGTACGGACTTAAACAAATGAACAACAAACGATAGTCAAGGAACTCGCCAAGAGCAGCTACCCAAGAACCTTTATTCCGAAAGCACTTCAATTTCAAAACCACGAAACGCTTGCAGAGAAATTCAGCGTCCAGCTCCAGAATCAACATCACAACAGAAACACGACACTCTCCCATATGTCCGAGTCGTTAGCGGTACCATCGCCCGTATTCTCAGAAAAGAAGGCATCCGAGCGACTGAGAAGCTTTCGAACACATGTTCTCTACATATTGCCAAAGACTGGTCCGCCGAGGGAGAGAGCCCACTTCTTTGCGCTGACTGCGATACGAGCTACACCGGCGAAACGAAAAACCTCAAAGAAAGACTGTGACAGCACAAGAATGACCTCCGAGATCGCAACCCGATAGCCGAACATTCCCAAGACAGCGACTACCGTATCAATCTTCCTGACACAACGGTCATACCAACTGAAACCAATTATCGGAAGCAGTTACTGCTCTGTGACTGCGGAGAGAGAGAGAAAGCTGTGCAACGCAGGACATTTTCAAGAAGACGAGCTTGTTCGAAACAAAATTACCAGAACGAACAAAATGTTGCCATACGGCTTCCCAACCAGACAAAACGACGTTATCTGTCCGCACTTCGTGGGACTTTTGTTCGTCGCATCAGTTCTACGGTCTGGGCGCTCGGTAGTTGGATTGCTCCAAGGAACAATGCAGAGAATGACAGGACATCATACAGTGTCAGATCGTAGTCGAATGGTGAATTAAGGCACGATTACGAATTATTAAATTTTAAAGAAACTGTATTGTTGCACTGAAAAAAATATGCGGAACTTCTCTTCAGGAGGCGGACGGACGATGTCTCATGGCCGTCGTTTGTCGTGGCCCGTCGCTCTCTGCTCTGCTTTGTCCTCCCGGCTTTTTCCTGTTCCTTGGCTCCACGCCTGGGCGCCTTTTCTCCGAAAGAGGTTGCCCCGTCTTGGGGGTGTCCTCCGTCCTCTTGGAAGTTGCCAGGGTGCACGGGGCTTTGAGGTGCGGCCCCTGAGCACTGCTGACAACAGAAAAAGGTAGTGTTGACTCCACCTGTGGATTCCCTGCGGACATCTCTTTTCTTATTTTTCTTAACGAGAGGAGCGGTGTCTTTGTCGCGCGTAGTGGCGGCAACTTAGGGAGTAATCAGGTGCTTTGACTGACAGCTGCGCGGTATGGGAACACGCACGCGTACGGGTTTGGTTTGCCGCAGCCGCGGAGTTTTTCCCCGACCTGAAGATGGAAGATAACCGAAAACTTGGAAAGCGTGGGAAGTATGGGAAGCGTCCGCTTCGATGACCCATTAACCCGTACGACCCCCCCTGGCGCCTCTGCGAACCCCACCACCCTTTGTCCGCTGCCTGTGTCGCCGGGCAGGCGCCCGCGTGGCGGAACAAGTAAACAGGTTAAACAATCTGTACAGTTCGGACGCCCACCTGCTGAATGAGCGCGTATGCAGCTCTCCAGTAATATGCGGCTGCCCGAACGGCAAGGCGTGATTCAGCCCCGCACTTCAGCGCTCCGTCAGAGCAAGCAAATTTTTGTCGGGGTCCTCTGGCATAACAACACGCAGCCATGGAGAAAGAACGTGCCAGCCAGGGTTCAACTTCAACGGCCAGGAAGCGACCAGGATCAACGATGAAACTAACCAGCTTCTTCGCTAAAGTTCCAAAGGTGGGTCCTGTGTTTTCTTATTGCCTTTGCTTGTAACGTCCGCTTTGAAGATGGGAGTAATGATTCTCCGCCTGTGAGCTTCTGAGCAACACTATATATGATACTGGTTTCGCCATAAATATCTTTTTCTGAGATGACTCTTCAAACACTATGAATCTGGTGCTATGTGGTCGAGGGGTTCAATTTGCCTCACATAGCGCGACTGCAGCCATCGCTTTACAAATCTTGTATACTTGCTATGGGCATGACTACATGACGCTTTTTTCGTTTTCTTATCACTCGCACTTGCTAATGGCCCAATTAGGGCCATTAGCAATGATGGCTCAATGACTGAAAACTGGATGGACTGGTTACGCCAACCGTAAAATACTCATTCTTTTCCAGCGCAGACGGCCGAATTTACTCGAGTCCAACGCAAACCAAATTTTTGCTGTTTCAATATAAAAATGCACTTGAAGTTAAAGGTATTTGTAGCAGCTTTTAAAAATAATACTGTACCGTGCTGCTATGTTAACGATTAAAAAATAAGACAAAGATGGAAAGAGAAATGTACAGTTTGTCGTCGTTGACTGAGCAATTTTTCTTCTGGGAGTTAAATTTATTGTATATATAACACAGTTCGCGTGCTAATTCAAGATCTTTTACCTTGACAGTTCGGTCTACAAAGATGACAAATGTCCGCATGTACGTTTGTGTTCGAGGCACGGATATCTGCTTTTGCGCTACTCACAGTCACCACGGCCTCGGGTGCGGAAAAACACGCGACGCAGCTGTATTCAGCATGCCAAATATTTTTTCTTACACGTCAGTTTTCGCAATGAAGGCGGCAAATCACCATACACTTGGTTGGAACGCAAAACGAACGTACGCGTACTCGCAAAAAAATAATCTGCTCCGTCGCCCTTTCCTAATCACGATGACACTCCCTTTGAACCCTCCGATGAGATCATGAGAACCTGTTAACAAACGCGCGAACGTGGTTGCGGTTGAATATTCGGTTCCAAAACGCAGGCAAGTTTTGGGCTCGTGTAAATTGGAGAAAATGTGCGGATTAGATTGGAGTAAGTTGTTTCAGTTCCAGTAGCGAATCGCTAGGGAAGGAAAAGGGTTCACAGCCATGATAATGATAATAGATCGTTTTTGCCCATTAGAATACAGGTGACTTTCACAGGACCACAACGTCAATTCTATATAAGCGTGTTTGAATTAACGAGATTCGATTGTATCTAGTCTAGATCAACGAGCGGTAAGACAGGCACATGTGGCGTGAAATGAAATGTATTGAATGTACGGATACTCGGAGTCATTTTTATTTAGGCTGCTTGTAAGAGTGGAACTTGTCGTAAGTCCTGCGACAGTAATTAATTGTAGCATAAAGTAAAAACAACTATGATAAGAAAACTTACGTATGATTATTTTTTATTTCTATCGTGCATTTAGGAACGAAGCCTTGCATTACCAGACGGTGGCTCTACCTCCGAAAACACCACAACACGTGCAGACTTGAATGCCGAGAGAACGCATGACTGCGAGGACGATGAGGAAGCTGATAGCCCTTTTTGTCGTAATGATATCGGCATGTTGTCAATCGCACTGACATACCCGACGACATAAGAGAACAGGTATACTCTAACGTGTGGATGCCACCTCCGAGCTACAAGTTTGAAATTTAGGTAGCCAAAAACGGGAAAAGGCGCACGTTTCAATCTCACTGGCTGCAGCGATACGGATGGCTTGCATTTTCTCACGTGCGGAAGGGAGCGTTCTGCAAAACCTGCGCACTTTTTTGTCGTAAGAGCGGAGCAGGCAAAGGCTCTCACCAGTCATGTAGGAACCTCGTAACAGTCGCGTTTACGAAATGGAAGGATGCCATTGAGATATTCGAGAATCATGCACGGACTGAAGAGTCGCCAGAGGAAAGTCAAGCAGTGTCCACATACAGCTTAATCAGCAAGCAAAGGGAGAACTCGAGGACAACAAGGCAAAGTTGCGCGCGATTGTCGAGACAGTTGTACTGTGCGGCCGTCAAGACCTCGCGCTGAGAGGTGACAAGGATTCGGGGCGTCTTTCTCTTGAAGAACCCTTGCAGAACGACGGCAACTTCAGGGCGCTCCTACGTTATCGAGCGAATGGCGGAGACACAATTTTGGCGAATCACATTCGTACAGCAGGCAACAATGCTCTTTACTCAAGCCCGTCCATTCAAAATGAAATTATTTCGATAATTGGCAAGCTCACACAAGATAAAATTGTAAGACAGGCAAACGAGGCCGGATTTTTTTCGGTGCTAGCAGATGAAACAACGGATGTATCCCAAACGGAGCAGTTCTCGTTGTGCGTACGCTACGTCGATCCCACTAGTTCGAGCATTCGGGAAGATTTTCTCTGCTTCGTACCTGTTGACGACGTCAGTGCTTCTAGCCTGGCACACACACTGAAAAGGGAGCTGCTGAATCTTGGCCTGCACTTGAACATGATGAGAGGCCAAGGATACGATGGAGCAGCAGCGATGAGTGGGGCATTCAACGGCGTGCAGGCGCTCATCCTGAAGGACTTCCCAACGGCTTTGTACACGCATTGCTCGTCGCACTCTCTGAACCTTTGTTTAAGCGATGCCTCAGCTGTCCAAGACATTCGACGGGCCTTTGGTACAATTAGTGAGGTATGCACTTTCTTTCGTATGTCACCAAAGAGGACAGCGGTCCTGAAAAAACATCTAGAGGCGTCTACAAAGTCTTTCCGCCGGCTGCACCGATATTGTGAGACAAGGTGGGTGGAACGTCATGATTCAGTCGCACTGTTTTGGGGAGGCACTTCCTGAGATAGTTCGTTCACTTGAAGAGTTCGTGGACACCTTCCCTGACAAAGCAGCAGCGTCCACCGCTCATTGCCTCCACCAGCGAATCTGTTCGCCAAACTTTCTTATATGCCTCTCTGTTAGCGAGACATTCCTAGGCCTCACACACCACTTGTCTGTGTATCTGCAAAGCCCGTCTATTGACATGAGCGTCGCCTTGGATCAGGTTGACCTGGTGCTGACTAAACTAGAAGAGATGAGAACTAACGCGGAGGCAGAATTCCACAGAATATTTTCTCTATGTCAAGGTAGAGCGGCGGAGTTCGGAGTGCATTGCGAGATTCCACGGCTGGTAGGAACACAGAGATACCGGGCAAACTACGCTTGTAGTTCTGCGGAAGAGTACTACAGGCGAGCCACGTTCATACCCTACATAGATGACCTGAAAGCTTCCCTCAAACGGCGCTTTGCAAACCATCGGGAAACACTGCAAAGTTTGCAATTTGTGTTGCCAAAGCACGCCTCCAAGGGCAAATTTGAATCTGTGCAGCCGGCCTTCGATTTTTACCTCAGAGATATGACAACAGCGCATATCCTTACACTAAAAGGTGAATGGGAAATCTGGAAAACCAAATGGCAAGCCAAGAAAGAGGAGGAACTTCCCCGCTTTGCGACGGACGCTTTAGCTGAATGCGACAAAGCCCTCTTCCCGAATGTTCACACACTCCTCAAGATATTGGCAACGCTCCCAGTGACTACAGCTGCTGCAGAACGCAGCTTCTCGACACTCAAAAGAATAAAAACATATTTGAGGAACCGGACAGCTGAAGAGCGGCTTAATGGCCTGGCTCTTATGTCCATTCACCGGATGCAAGTGAATGTCGACGAAGTTATCGCTGTGTTTATGGAGAAACCGAGACGCATGAAAATTGCAGCGTGAACCTCTTTTCGGCAAAGCTGCATGTGCGTTTTTTTTTCTTCTTTTGCATTGACTTTTATTATATCGTAAAACCATTCCCAATGCCATTCTTTACAAGTGCTTGCTAAAGCGAATGTCAGTGTTCTGCATATTTTTTTGTCATGAAAGCATCCGTATTTTGGTATTTTGTGGTTCAATAAAATTTATTTATTTATTTATTTATTTAACAATACTGTAGGTCTTCTGCAGACCCATACAGGAAGCGGGCATACATCATCACATGTAACCAATTAGATACAAAGTTCAGGAAATACAATATTTTGAGGGACGATACGCACAACAGCAAAACACTTGAAAAACTACGCATGAGAAACAATATATATGTACAAAAGATTACAATGCACCACTGCAAAACACGTTTTTGTTATCGCAACAACAAGAACAGCAAAATGTAACTATACTGGCTCTGTTAACTGCTCAACAAAAGAACAAAATTCATCAATATTTGTAATATTAACAGCTTCACCTGGTAGCGCGTTCCAAGCGGTGACAGCGCGAGGGAAAAAGGAATATTTAAACACATTGCTATGGGCACTGAAGGGGCGTATACATTTATCATGGTTCGTCCTAGTAGAACGGCGGCCAGGCGGATGAATATAGTCGTCTTTACAGATTTTAAGGTGACCGTGAAAAAGGAGATAAAAAAACTTCATGGAAGCAACATGACGCCGGCTAGACAGCGTTGCTAGGTGCGCTTGATGACGCATGTCCGTTGCACTGTCGCGCCAGGAGTATTTTGAGTATATAAACCTCAGGGCCCTGTTCTGCAATTTTTCAAGTTTTTCGCGAAGATAGTTTTGATGAGGGTCCCACACTATACATCCGTATTCTACAATGGGCCTGACCAGGGTTTTGTAGGCGGTTAGTTTAACTGCAGAAGGTGCTTTGCTCAATTTTCTACGCAGAAATCCAAGTTGTTTAAATGCCTTGGTACATGTATTGGTAATGTGCTGTTCCCATTTTAAATCTTGCGAGAATGTGACGCCCAGATATTTTACTTTGTCAACTTTGCTAATATTGGAGCCATTAAGATTGTACACAAATGACAAAGGTCGTTTTTTCTTGGTTAGACTTATGAACGCGGTTTTAGACACATTTATTTCCATTCCCCACATCTCACACCATTGGGAAATGTTTTGTAAAGTAGAATGGAGTTTTAATTGGTCATCGGTACCGCGTATTGTAGTGTAAATGACGCAGTCATCTGCGAAAAGTCGCAATGTTACACCTGGTTCCGCACAAGAAGAGATGTCATTAACGTAAACAAGAAATAATGTTGGCCCCAAAACAGACCCTTGGGGTACACCGGAAAAAAACACCGAGGCAGTCAGAGTCTACGTTGTTTAAAGTTACATACTGGGAGCGATTAGTTAAATAGGCCGAAATCCACGCAATTATTTTGCTATTAATCCCAAGAGATCCAAGCTTGGCTATTACTTTGGAATGAGGCACACGGTCGAAGGCTTTCGCAAAGTCTATGAATATTGCATCAGCCTGAAGTTTGGAGTCAATTATGCCAGCAAAGTCATGCGCTATTTCTGCAAGTTGCGTTACCGTGGAGAGACCCCTACGGAATCCGTGTTGCTTCGGGTACAGCATATTGTTAGATTCTAAGTAATTTACAATGGCTTTGTTGAGGATGTGCTCCATTAATTTACAACAAGTTAATGAGCAAACAGACAATGAAGCCTAGAAAAAGTTACTTGTGGTATTTTAATTGTGGATAAAGTAGAAAGGAATTAAAGTGGACGAAAGACAAACCTGCCTTCGGTGGGACCCGAACCCACGACCTTCGGATGTCGCGTCCGATGCTCTACCAACTGAGCTACGAAGGCGGCCGTCCCCTCGTCCACTTTATTGTGTGTATTTATGTACATATTATCCTGGGAGTGTTAGGCAGCGCCACTCATGGCCAAGGCGGCGTGCGTGGAACGCACTTTCTTGCCAGGAGGCGTCACGTAGAACGTGAACTTAGACGAGATGGCTGCTGCCCAATAAGCCCTCGCATGCTACCTAAGGCACCAAGTCTGCCGCAACGAGGCCCACGCTATGAAATAACGAAAGGGAAGGGGTCAAGGGCTCGTTCTTTATTTGTTAGAAACAAGTTAATGAGCAAACAGACAATGAAGCCTAGAAAAGCATAGGGGAAGTTACTTGTGGTATTTTAATTGTGGATAAAGTAGAAAGGAATTAAAGTGGACGAAAAGACAAACCTGCCTTCGGTGGGACCCGAACCCACGACCTTCGGATGTCGCGTCCGATGCTCTACCAACTGAGGGCTTTTCTAGGCTTCATTGTCTGTTTGCTCATTAACTTGTTTCTAACAAATAAAGAACGAGCCCTTGACCCCTTCCCTTTCGTTATTAATTTACAACAGTAGGTCGTCAGCGATATGGGCCGATACGTGTGCACCAGAAATCTGTTACCACTTTTATGGATCGGAATTATTCTTGCGCGTAGCCAGTCTCTCGGAAGTGCGCCAGTTTTCAGTGAAAGCATAAATATTTTAAACAAAAAGGGAGCAAGCTGTTCTGCATAACGCCTAAGAAACGCATTTGGGATTTTATCTGGCCCCGGTGATTTCTTAACATCAAGTTGCAAAAGCAGGTTCAAGATACCTTGTTCGGTTATCTCGATTTCCGGCATGGCTGAGTCACGTTCAAAAAGCGGCCCTTGGACGGGGCATGCTTGGGTGAATACCGATTGGAAAAAGGAATTGAACGAGTTGACTATTGCGTGCGTATTTTCAGTAACGATGCCGTTGATTTCCATCTTTCGGATTGGGCTGTCCGGCTTAGCTAGGTAACGCCAAAATTTCCTCGGTTGTGTTGTCATAAAGTTGGTTAGGGTGTGTGAAAAAAAATAGGTCTTCGCTTCGCGCAACAGGCTTTTAAACTCTTGGTAGCACTGACTTATTACAGCTGGATCGCATTTACGCTTCCGCATTCTTTTCAGCTTCCGTTTAATATGAATTATTTCTCGCGTTATCCAAGGGGTCCTTCGTTTTGTCCTCTTACGTTTCGTAGGAATGTAGGTTTCCTCACAGGGAAAAATTGCTGCCTTGAATTTTAACCACAAGTTGTCAACATCATCGGAAGGTTCAGCGTCAAAATCGTCTAACTGCATTTCTAGGTAATCAATAATACTTTCATCGGCGGCTCTGGAGTAATCTTTAATAAATATATGTGAATTTTCATTGTCACTTTTTGCCGGGCTAAGATTGGGGAATTCAATTAAAACCATTTTATGGTCGGAGATTCCATCTTGCACCATAACTTGAGCATTTATTGAGCTAGAAATTAGAGCAAGATCTAAGATGTTGGAAGCAAGCCCTTGAATGCGTGTCGCTTGCGTTACGCATTGAGATAATGAGAAACTTAGCATAGTATCCAGAAGTTGCTCGCAGCTATTTGCCTCTCTATTGCTGGCGGTGAGGTTTTCCCAGTCTATTCCTGCCAAGTTGAAGTCGCCAACAAGCACTAGCTTCGTCCGATCGTGCATTTTCGCGAGGAGATAGTTGTGCAGCTCCGTAAGATAAGATTCAGGTGCTCCAGGTCGTCTGTATATTCCACCTATTAGTAGAGGTGTGGTTTGAAATGTTACAGTGCACCACAGACTCTCGTGGTTCAGTATACCATGTTCTTCTTGGAACGCTAAACCATCTTTTATAGCGATAGCCACTCCACCTCCGCGGCTGTCACGGTCCTTGCGAAGTAGGCTATAGCCTTCTGCTATTATTTCTGAATCATGAATACTGGGATGAAGCCACGTCTCGGTAATCACCAAAACATCAGGTGCAAAAGCCAGCAAGATCTCCTCTAGTTTGTCCGTTTTGTTCACTATACTTCTGGCATTGAAACACAACAAAGAAAACGACGGCGTGTTTGCTTGACTTCATGTACTTGAGCTACTGCCTTCGTGGCCAGCAGTTTGGGAACGCGCCGGCTGCAGAGGTATCCTCTTTCCCACGTGCCTATCCCAAACGTAGAGCGTGTCATTTATTTTCAGCTTATCGAAAAGAAGCACAACCCTATCGCCGCTGTCTCGGTTAGATTTTGAGGACTTCCATAATTTCCTGCGTGTTTCACGGACTGCAAGTGAAAAATCCTCGGAAATCGATATGTTCGTACCTTTCAATTTTGAACAGTTGCGCAATATTGCCATCTTTTCAGCAAAGTCATAAAACCGCAGTATGACGGGACGATCCCGGTCAGTTATTTTTTGCCAGCACGATGAACGCGCTCCACAGTCTTCACTTTAACTTTTAGAAGATGGCTGAAGATTTCGTTTTCGACATATGTCCTCAAAGATTCGGGGCCTTCATCGTCATTTTCTGGTATGCCGTATATCACGATATTGTTACGGCAGCTTCTGTTTTCTAAGTCGTCCATTTTACTGCACAATTGTGCGACTTGCTTTTGAACCGCATTAACAGTTGCTTCACACTTTTCAACTTTTTCCTTACAGTCGCTGAGCGATGCCAGTGTATTCTCAATGAGAGACAAGCGCTCTTGAACGCCCTGCATTCCGGTCTGAAGTTCAGTTTGGGAAGCCTTAATTTCTGTGACGGCATCTAAAATCTTCTGGAGAACATGAGAATCGGGACCAGCCTTTACGTCGGGATTAGGGCCTGGGTTTTCCTCTACGTCACCGCTCAGAATTAGCAGTAACTTAACTATACGAGACGCATCCATACAACATGACCACAAACAGCCGGGGCTCGGCAACACCACAAGGCATGCACAGCTAGTTCTGAAACACTTCGTGAGATGATTTTTTTCACCAACCTGTGCATAGAAGAGCACGAAATTTAGCATCGTGCGCCTGGCGGTGCCACCGAGCCCACTGAAGCCTGGGCGTAGGCGTTGCCCCATTTTATGTCGTTCCTCGTCGGTCGCTGGGGTTGCTGGGTTACCGAAACATCTATCAAGATGGGCCACGTGACGCGACGCCGAGTCAAACCGGGGAAGCGATATGGCTGTAGCAGGGGCCAGGCCAACTTGATACGGTGCTGTCGATGTCACAGATGCAACGTGTCCCAAAGGCGCCGGAAACGAGGGATCGCCGCGCAAACCCAGTCCTAGGAACACCTGTGCATAGAAGAGCACGAAATTTAGCATCGTGCGCCTGGCGGTGCCACCGAGCCCACTCGGTGGGCTCGGTGGCAATTGTTTTCCCAAGTATTTCTGTTTTTGGTTTAAGAATTGCTGTCATAAATAAAGTGGCTCACGTTCTTCTCGCAGGCCTGTTGTTCAGACAGTATGAGAAGTTGGGTAGAGAAAGCGTCCGACAATTGTTTTTTTTTTTTTATTTACTACACATCCGTAAGTGGGCGCCAGATTCCTTCGCATCCCCCCCCCCCCCCCTTTTTTTTTTGTCACTCTTCTTCACGTCACTGACTCTGACCCTTCTCGGTCGAGATTACTTGGTGGGAAAGTATTTTTTCTGGTGCACGCGCACTAGCTTTATTGCAGTGTCAAAAAACATGCTTTCCATCTCTGATTAACTCGCCTTTTATGCTGCATTCCACTGTTTTCATTCTCTTCTAATAATTAAGCGCCTTCTGTATTCCCGGGCAACTTTTTTTTTTTTTCATTTTGCCATGGAACGACTTTTTTGCGAACATTTAGGCCTTGGGCCCCCCCCAGAAAAAAAATCCTGGCTACGTGCCTGATTCCGATATTCCTGCGTCACTGGCTTTAGCATCACTGGCTTTGTTCCCTTGAGGGAGCGGTTGTCATTCTGAGGCTCGCCATTCAAGTCTGTCGTGGTATTTATATAGCCGGATCACCAAGAAACGTGCGCTTCGTACAGCGACGTTTCTTAAAACTGCTGAATGACCCGAATGTGCTGAATGAGTGGGACAATGCGATCATACTCAATATGGCTATGATCTGAGAAGCTAATCTATACTGCTTGTTTCTCATAGTGACATATATTGTGTGGATAGTTTATGTGTTAGCGTAACACAATAAACTGTTAATGCTAAAACACATCTGTGTTGAACATTCGCTCTGAGACATGCAGTGTGCGGAAGAGGGGAGACATATAATAGACTTACAAGTCAATTTATATGCACTTCAGCGATCCTTTTTATATTACCCATAACAGCGCTGACAGTTACAAGATATCAGGAGCCGCGGCGGCTGCATTTCGATGGAGGCGAAATGTTGAGGCCCGTGTGCTGTGCGATGTCAGTGCACGTTAAAGAACCCCAGGTGGTCAAAATTTCCGGAGCCCTCCACTACGGCGTCTCTCATAATCAGAGCTGGTTTTGGGACGTTAAACCCCACAAATCAATCAATCAAGATATCAGGAGGAAAAAAAAACAAGAACAAAACAGAAGCCGCGACAAAGGGATCACACCGCATCAGCCGACGTTTCGACCAAGCGGACTTGTCTTCGTCAGGGCGAAGACAAGTCCGCTTGATGGGGGCGAACAAGTTTCGAAAAGTCCGCTTGTCGAAACGTTGGCTCCTGCGAAATTCCCTGTTCTAAATCGTATTTTGCGATTTGTTCATCGATTCAAGCATCCATCTTCCCCTGAGCTTCTCTTGTAGTTTGTATTTCACACGTATACAAAGAAGGCGAGAAACCAGGGCACCCACAAAGCTCATCGATGAGAGTGTGTAACGGCTCTGCATAAGAACTTCAAAAATCATGCGCCCAACAGACTGTCCAAGCAAATCGTGGGCAAGAAACTAACACCGTGGTCCTTGTGATAAAAACGTATGTCAAAGATGAAAAGATGACTAACAAGAAACACAGAAAGTACATGAGTATGCAACAGTTAAAGACAAACTAACTGGAGAAAAAAACAAAAAACCCCAGCGTCAGTTGAGAACATACGGATAGCTTGGGAACGAATGGCTTCGAAAAGCCTGGGTCAAAGTAACAGGCAAAGTGCAAAATACCCTTTGTCGTGATGTTTGTCGTGATGAGTAACAGGCAACAGATGAAGTATTGGCCGACCCAAAGCACGTATAAGCACGTGAGGGTGAAACAACTAGAACTATAAGTAAAACCACATGAAAATTCATTTTAGGCGTGCATTATTAAAACTGAAGGCTGGCTAATACATTTGTCTCGAGCTTTCTCTATATGATTTACTTCAACAAGTTCCCGTCCTGTCTTGTCTTTTGCTCTAGTCAAATATGGTTGAATTTGGGGGTACAACCACAAATCTCGCAATGTGAACACCGCGCAAGTGAACAGAGCTATGTAACTCTTTAAAGTCTTATTGTCCGTCACCATGTAAAGCTAACCCGCGAAATCTATCCCCAGTCCGAAACGGATCGGAGCGACACACCCTTTCCAGTGGTAAAGGTGCCACAGGAGCGCTCGCTGGTTTAGCTCTGTACTTCACACAAGCGTTGCAGCCCCCAATAACTTTTTTCACGATTTGCCGGCCACGAGGTACCCAGAACATCTCTCTAACCTCAGTAAGAGTGTCTACACGCCACCATGAAGAACACGTCGATGACAGTCGCGAACGAGAAGTTTAGTAAAGTCATGACGCGGAGGCAAGAGAACAGGATGTTTCAACGTTTCCCTTTCTTCCGTGAATTGTAACCTGCCTCTTATACGCTGTCAGCCTTCCGCATCCAGGTAAGGATGGAGTGTCTTCAAACTGGATCGTTGATTTAACGCTCTTCCTTTTTCAAGTCCGTCAATCTTTTTTAAGTTCACTTCTCGTTGCACTACCTTAATTCAGTCATGTTCAGCCTTGTCCATGTATTTATCTGCTATGCACAACGATTTCCTCCGAAGTAGTTCGTTTCTACAATTCCGGATTAATGTAAAGACCCAAGCCGTGATCTGTAGGAGTCGTGTAAGGTTCGAATATCATCTCAGATACAGAATTGGCCAAAATATTTTGACGTGCAGAACTTGCATGCCGCTTGGTTCAGTGAAGTCTGTTTCACTACACGGTGCCTCCAGTCTGTTCTTCGGCCATGCTACTTCATTCTTGCGTAGAACTGTGTTGGTCGTTTCAGTTGATGAGTTCACGCGCAGTACGCTAACATGCGCAGCGTTAACGGATGTACTGAAGAACAGAGGTCCTTTAAACATCCATCCCAAGGAAGAACCAAGGGAGTCCACGTCCATGTTACCGGAGCAACGTCTAATCTCTCCTGTCATAAACTTCCACAAGTGATCCGCTCCTAGCAAGAAACTTATTCCAGGCACTGCGGTCATATTGGGTGCGAGAAGCTATAGGACACCCATTGCTTTCAATCTTTTTCATGAACTCATGGTTTAATGGTACCTGTCCCACATCGTTGCAAATGAAAAAGATTTCTACAGCCTGAATCAAGTGCACAAGACTGTCGTATTGGCTACGCAGGCGAAGCTCTACGACGTGGTACAGCCTTGAAGGAGATGCTTTCTGCCCAAGATGTTCAGACTCAGGTTAATCTTTCCTGTCTCCTTCAATCCGACCGTCCTCTAGACATCTTCACGTATGAAGGTGCGTTCGCTGCCACTATCCGCTATCGCACGGATTTAGGCGCATTTCATGACTCCTACAGGCCAAAGTCGAAAGGTTTGAAGCAAAATAGCTGAGCCTAGGGCTTCTGGTTGAGCTTGTATGAAGACTGTTAGTTGGGACTGTACTTGCGGTTCTGGGCATCTCAGTCTTCTTAGGCCTCCACGTAGGGTGACACACTGACTATACATGTCTTCCTGGGCATTCTCGACATTTTATCTTCCTGTGGCACTCTTTACGGCGGTGACCTTTCATGGTGCAACGAAAACAACGGTGCAACGATTAGGATGTACGCGACATTATTGCGTACATTCTAATCGAGCTCCTTAGCTCTATCATTATAGCACCTGCCTCTTTGCCCCGCGTACTGATGACCACAGCGTAGCGGAATGTCATAACCTTTTCCGCACAATCCTATCTGCTTTTGTGCTGTGTCGGGCACTCAGGCGCCCTCTCCCGATTTGTTTTACTGCACAGTTTCGACAGCTTGCACGGGGCTGAAAACACTACAGGTACATCATGGTCGGACAGAATGTTCTTGAAATTATGCGATAATTTGTGACTGTGAAGAATCACATGTACTAGCCGTTTTCTATTCTCTTCCGCATATCGGACCGCCTCAGGTGCTAAGAATGGCACGCATCTAGCACTCTCCAAGCGTGATACCTGATCACTGAAAGTCGCACGATTTTGTCAGGACGAACATTACTATTTTGTCAGGCGGTTCATTACTTTTCCCTTCTTGACAAGTTTGGAGTGGGCGCTTCCGAAAGGAAGCGGGCCTTTCGGTGATCTTGGACTGAACTTCCAGCATATGTGATCGGTATTGAGCAGGAGGCTTACATCGAGAAACTGAAGCCTGTTGTGTTCCACTAATTCTCACGTGAACTTAAGACCGGCACCATTGGCCACACAACAACAATATTCTTTGCGACACTATCTATTCCTTCACAACACATGTCCTTTTACAATCACAAGATGGTCACCAACATACCTTCAGATGTTACTTACACTCGAGTCCTGAATTTGGAAGTCCCCTTTTGTGTGATATGGCCAGACTTCCTGATTAATAAAGGTTTGGCGAAGGGCAAATAAATCCATTTGTGTGTCGGCGCTATAGTCCGTGTGCCCGCAATCTACGTCTACGCCGCGCTGCATATCTCAGAACGTGAACCAACTCGCCTAAGTACTGCTGCGCATTCGAAATTCGATTAGACATTCTAAGCTCGATTGCGATTGGTATTCCCAATATTTCTTATTCTCAAACCTCTGCTAATTAGGCGAGCGCAAACAAACGGTTCTCTTTCGGGACCCTTATTGGACAGCCAACCTGTTTGTGCACTTTCCTCCACCGGGCCGAAACATACGTCTCGTGTTCACACGTCTAGGTCAACGGCGAACGTGAAGCGTGCGCGAGCTTCGTCACTCGTTGCTGGTTATCAGACGCGGTTGTTGCAAGGTTCTCGGAAGAGAAACAGCGGCAGCTGGGAAAGCGTTATTCGGAAAGTTTACCTTATTTCAGCAATCGTCTCGCAGCACATACTGATTAGCAGCAGACAAAAAGAAAGAAAATGAAAAAAAAAAGTCCGCACTATAGAGCGCGAGAACCTCCATAGCTCGGTTTCTGTGACTGCTAGTATTGAGCATCTGTGCTAGCGCTAGCGCTGCTGTCGTTCGGCGTAGAAGATGGTCGAAGTGACACTGCTTCGCTTTGGTATGCGTAAGGCTAAGTGTCCGGCGAAGTGGTACATGGGCAAAAAAGATAAAAGAAGAAAAAAATTGAGGATCTTCCTCGTCCTTAAAACCGTGATGTAACTTGCAAGTGTATCAAGCTATCAATTGCGTTAGCCATATCTTTTATCGTCATCTACTGACCGTACTTGATCGTTCACCACGCACTCATACATTTCTTGCTTTAATTTTTTTTGTTGCTTTTGAACTATGGAAGTTCAGTCAAGGTATATGTAAACTGGTAGCGTAACTTCCGTAGAAGCCCATGTGTCAAGAAGGTGGCTAGCTGTTGTAACTGTCGCCATCTACGTATGGAGGGGACAACTGAAAAAATGGCGACGTCAGAACCGGATGCGGGAATGACAATACCTTTTAACGTTACATGGCGTGAAATTATGAAATATTTTGTCATGGCGCCGCTTTTCCCTTGAATTTTATAGCTGCGCGTTCCTTTTTTTTGCGTTATTTCAGCTATGACGGCTACATAGTGGCAGCGTACAAGAGAATAGGAACACGAAAAAGACCGATTTGATAAAAAAGCTGTATTTTATTGGAGAAATATTGCAGTTGTATTGGATATTGCACCAAAATATATAACGCATAGAAAGAAAGCATCAGAGAAACATGGGAGTGAACGACATAAGAACTAATTTACAAATTGGCTGCTAATTATTTCACGACCTACAGCTGGAGACACTTGCTTTCGAATGGCCTCAACCATATCAGCAGTGGAGAACATGCTGCGTTGTCGTTGCAGCCGCTTCCTGGTTCTCTGTACGTGTTGCTGAAGCTTCCGAAGGTTTGCTTTCAGCCAGTCCATCTTTCTTGCATCTTCAGTGATGGAAATACTGGCTAGCGCTAAGGAAAAATGGACTCCGTTAGGGAAACTGTCGAGGTTTACGGGACAGCAAAAAAGAAACAATATGTAACCAAGATGCACTGAAGGGGAATCATATACTTCACAGGCACAATAAAAAACACAGAAGGCCTAAAACCACATTCTGTGCTCTTTAAACCGCCCTATAGAAAATAAATCAAGTAGAAGATAATTCGGTTATTACCCAACTAAAGCTTACCAATGCTAACCATAATGAATGCTAAGATGATGTTATTGTTTTGTCTGTGGTCATTTTTCATACTACTGTAACAAAAAAGATCAGGCCCAACTTATATTAACAAACTGTCTTTGAAATCAGCCATCAATAAAAGGGAAACAGGTGATACATCGATAGAGTATCGTTGCGCATTCAACGGACGAACACAGGAAGGAACAGGCAGAGTAAACGGAAAGAGTTTGCGCTCTTTACGTTTACTCTGTCTGTTCCTTCTTGTGTTCGTCCGTTGAATGCGCAACGATACCCAACAGATATGCACCAACTCGCCCAAGAAGAAGTTCTAAAAAATAGGTGATACATCCATGGAGGAAAGCCAAAGAACTTTCTGTATGTGCAGTTAACGGGCTGCTGTTATTTCGTCTGCCTTAAGCCTCTCGTAAAAGTATTAGTGTTCCACAACCAAAATTGTTATACAACCAAAAAACGGTACCATAAAATCAAACAAGTACACCAACGATCCATCGTGAAATATAGAATTTTAATTTCAACTTCACCAGCAACACTGTGATGATTTAGCAGGTTCTTTTACAGATTTGTTTTCGGACGACTCTCTCAGGCGAAGCCTCCGAGAGTCTAATCGAGGACAAAGCCGTTTTTCACACAACACGACACACACACACAAGCTTTTAATTTAAACTAATAAGAAAAAGCATAATGAAAGAACATGCACTTGAGAAATAAAAGCATGAAAAAACGGAGATATTAGTTCTAATAAAGTCTCTATAGGAGCTACGAGAGTCCTGGCAGTTTAATCTCTAAGTGATGTGTGAAGGTGACGCGGGAGAAGTGCGTGGCTCACCGAATCGTCGATCGGCTGGATTAAAGGCGTATGATTGAAGCGCTGCAGGCTTGCGAAAAGGACCGCACCAGATGTCTCGTGGCGACGGAGGAAGTGGGTGGCTAGGCGGCTCGATGAGGTGGTACCGGCATCTTGGCCAGGCATCTGAACGTGGAACTCGGACCCGGAGCCCGACTGTTCCAGTTATGCCTGCGGGCACAAGATTGAGTAAGTCCTCGCCTGGAGCTTGCGAGCCGCTGGAGTTCCGACGGCTGGGATCAGGTTAGCAGGAGGTCCCAGTCGGGTGAAGCCCTTATGGCTCGGGTCCGTAACCCGACTGCCGTCTTCAACGCCCGGCCCGGTGGACGATCCGCTGCCTTCCGCTGCCTTTCTCGAACTCTCCTGCCTGGAACTCCCTTTCCTGGAACTCTGAAGAATCCGATGCCGCTCGCTTTTTTTTTTCGCCTTTGCTTATTTATTTTATTTATTTATTTATTTCCAAATACTGCAGCCCAATGCAGGGCTATTGCAGGAGTGGGTTACATAAATACAATAGGAAAGAAGAACAGTAACATCACAACAATATCGTCACCTCCTAAGCACAACCGGGTACAGAATGAGACAAAGGATAGTAATGTCATTCAAATGACTCCAAAAAATCTGATATGTTCATTTCACGAACAGAACCAGGTAGATCGTTCCAGTAAGCAATAGTCCTTGGAAAAAAAACTGTATTTGAACATGTTAGTACGTGCAAAAAAAGGCCTTATGTTAAGATTGTGACCACGTCTAGTTGGCAGAGCACTAGCATACACGATATAATTGTCATTAGATAGCCGGCATGACGAGTGAACAAAAGAGTGCAACAGTTTCAAAGAGTCGATATCACGCCTAGTGCACAACGGTGATAACTTTAAAGATTTCATTGCGAATGAGGGCGAAAAATCATGGTCATATCGATGAGAAATGAAACGAACAGTTTTCCTTTGGACAGATTCGATTTTTTCCACATCACATACTTTGTATGGATTCCACACGCACGAAGCGTATTATAATATTGGGCGAATCAGTGTTTCGTACATAAGCAGTTTGATTGGCCGCCGCCGCGTCCCCGTGTTCTTCAGCTATTCGCCATTGGGAACGCCAACGTCGTGGGTGTTGCTGATTGGTTGCTTCATTTTATTTTATTTTTCTAGCGCCACGCCTTTTGTTCTTCGTCGTCATCGTCTTTCATGTGCCGTCCTCCCAGTCCGCGAGCGTCTTCTCTCGCTGTCTTCTTTTTTTCTTCGCGTCACTTTTGTTTCTCACGCGCACTTTTTAACCGCGCATATCACACACCACAAACACATCGAGGCATATTCTAGCAGAAATTTTATTACTTTTTTCGGGGAACATTTACTGTGCAATTTTAGTTGTTCTTCCACATAAATATTATTGTCACGGAGGAACTTGACATCAGTTATTTTCCTGGTAACCACTTAGCGCTTAGTTTTAGCTCTGACCAAAATAAAGACGAACTTCTCCGTTAGCTGCAACTTTTCACCTTCCTACGCTACATCACTGAGCAGCTCAATACTGGCAACATGAATCGACACAAACATTAACGCAAAAAGCCCTTGTTGCCCACAGGCAGGTGCCTCGGCGACAGTCTCATAAAGGAACACTCCATGCCTGCTACGCTAGTGCTGGATGCTGTCTGGCCCCAAAGCATATGTGTGGCCAGCTGAGGAAAAAAAAAAACATAAGTAATCAAAAGTAGAAGTTTCTCATAAAAATACTGGGAACAGCTATTTATTTTAACTGAGAACGTCATTCTTTCGTTTCTAACCTAGTTAGAAAATATCAGCCCAATGATGTGTTAGGGAAACTGAGTGATAACTTCGAAATCCTACAATAACATTATGGAATAAAAATTCCAGCGTGAAGGAATTGTAATTCTGCAATAGTATGAAGCATTGAGCGAGTTAGATCGAAATTGCTGGAAGTTGACAAACTTCTACGTCATAGAAAAATATTAGGCAGTTAGGCGCTATGGTATCCCTTCGATCTGTACCATGGCGTTTTTATCACAATCATTGAGCTATCATGAGGGCATAAAATATTATCCAGTCGCGTGATTCGAACAATGACAGCAGCCGTGCTAACAAACATTTACTGTGGCTTGTTTGTTATTATAAAACGTAACTGCTTTCAAAAACAAGAAAAGGCACTTCTAAAACACTTTTTTTTATCACTTTGTAATGATAAAGGTGTATTCTTGCGAAGAAAGAAAGTAGATACATAAAACCAAACGCATTTCAAGTGATACGCACCTCTAATTGCGCAGCATAAGCATATTATGACACTACTATACTCGTCTTCGCACATTGCTTCCACGGCTATTTTCTTCTGTGCGCCAGTGACGCTCTGAGAAAGATAAATCCAAGCAGACGCTTATGAAATAATTGCATATCCGGCGTATTTTTTTCCCAGCAGGAATTTAAATGCTAATACAGCACTTCAATTCTATATACAATGAGAAATAGTTTTAAACAAAGGGAAAATTACGTATACGTGATAGGCAGTACGCATAAGCCCTCATACTTCATTATCCTTGGCTGTGCCATCTTCCTCAGCCTTGACAAAAGCTTTAACATCTTCAAGAAAATTTCAACCTAAACATAGACTATTTTTATGATTTTTTAAACTCTCACGCTGATGAATAAAGCAGGCTTTCGAGAAGTGTAAGCGTACAGGTACAGATCAAAATAGAACCACTAATCCTACTCACAGCGAAGACCATGCTCCTCTGTAATAATCGCCTCTGGTGAAGATGGGCATTTGTCATCCAAAGGAACGGGTAAACTTGTCGCTGTATATTTAATTTGAAGAGGGTGCGAAATCACCACTTTCCTTTCCTGTGTGACAAGCCTGTTAAACTGTTTAGGGTAGAAAATAACCTTGTTTCAAAAACAGTTCTCAACCAAGAGACTGCTCCACATGAAAGCAGCAGTTTCGTGCACAATGGAGGGCAGCTGGTGACGGCTGTGAAGGTGTGCCTGCATATAGAATGAGAAATGATACTGTTGTAAATTTACTATTCCCTATTAACACAGCAAAATTACAACACACTTGCTGTAAAGGGAATTTCAATTTCTGCAGCGATGTTGCCACCGTTGTTCCAGGGGTTCTGCACATCTTGACTGCAAGTGGATGCTGCAGATGTACATCTTGGAGCTTCTTGCGACATTGCCTCTGCACATGAAAGATAAAATCACAGAGGCAGCTGAATGAATGCTGCTTCTGTGGTAATAACAAAGATTCGGAACCAAGCTATGCACACAGACGACAAAACCACTTACAGATATTTTCTTGACCATATAATCTGCCCCTTACACATGCATACAGAGAAAGTACAAGTGTGTCTGTTCATGCTGCTCTAAATAACTACATTGTTGAAAGCGTGTGGGTAAACTATACCCTACCACGACACCTAGGGTGGAGCAACTGAGAATAAATGAGCCATTTCTAGGTTATCATACGTTGCACGACTTAACAGTCAAACGAGCATGGTATCGCATCTCAACCACAGTGCTCAACTGAGTCAACTCTAACAACATCACAAAAAAGGACACTTACATATGCAATCACTTTCACAGCATCGCACACAAGGGACGAACACACAGACGAAGTAGAAGGTTCGCATGTAATCCTGCACAGTAAAAAAGCATGCAGAAGATAAGAACAAATGGATGGATAGATGCTATGAGCGTCCCCTTTGTAACGGGGCGGTGACATGTGCGCCACCAGGCTCGTAAAAAATTTTAAGAACTTTTCTTTTTTTTCCTTCTCTCTTTAAGTTGTCCTCGTGCCTTTTAAATCTACTTCAATCAAATCGATCATACGATAGCAAAAGCGTAAATTCATAGCCCAGTTCTCTGCCCCTTATGGCAGACAGTCCTTATTTCTCCCTATAATTATTTTTCTCCGTGCTCTCTGGTTTTCTGCCACCAGTATTCTAACCGTCTCTTACTTATTTCAATCGCGGCTATGTTCAGCTTCCCGTTGTTCGCCCTAAAACCCAAGGCTTCATGTAGGGTGGTGCCCAAACGTACACCTGGGTGGATATTTCCGCATTCAATCAGAACATGTTCTGTCGTTTCCCTATCTTCCTCACAGCATGTGCATTTCTCTTCTTCGTTACTGAATTTCGCTTTATAACTACGCGTTCTAAGGCAGCCCGATCTCGCTTCAAACAGTAAAGCGCTTCCTCTTGAATTATCATAAAATGTCTCCCTCTTTATTTCGTTTTTTCCCTTTCGATAGTTATTCAGAGTCGGTTTTTTTCCATCGCTGCCATCCAGTAAATCTTCTCCGCCTCTCTGACTTTTCCCTTTACGCTCTTTGTTGTCAGTTCTCTTAGAGCCGTATATTTACTGGTGAGCCTCCTAGTTCTCTTTCTCCACTGCGTGTCAACGCTCTTTCTATATAAATAACGGAACACCATTACTGCCCACCTACTCTCTTTCATATTCCTAAGCCTCTCTCCAAACCTTATTTTGCTCTCGGCTTCCCTTGCCTCAAAACTCGCCCATCCCACATCGCCCTTTACAGCCTCGTTTGTCGTTTCCCGTGAGCACCCAACGCGAGGCGTGCCACAGTTCTTTGATTCACATCCATTCCTGATTGTACCTCTGGCCTCATGCACACCACTGAGTTCCCAAATGTAAGCCCCGGTACCATTACCCCTTTCCACAGACCCCTAAGCACCTCGTACCTATTGTGTCCCCATAACGCTCTGTGCTTCATTATTGCCGCGTTCTTCTTTCCCTTTGCTGCTAAGGCTTTTTCGTGTACCTCCATGTATGTCTCACCGTCATTTACCCATACCCCTAGGTACTTGAATTCGCTTACTCTCGGTATTTCTTGGCCCTGTATGGATACCGCCTGGTCGTTGGGACCATTGAATACCATCAATCCACATTTTGTTACTCTAAATCCTAGTCCTAGAGCCTCGCCTTCCTTTCCGCATATATTCGCCAGCCGTTGTATATCATCTCGACTGTCCGCGAATAAGACAGCCTAAAATAAACCCGGCAGCATCTGCTCAATCATCACGCCGCCCTGTTTGTGCGACAGATTCAAACCAATGTTGCTATTTCGTAGCGCTTTTTTCATTCTAACCATGTACAGCATGAATAACGGCGGCGACAAACGACATCCCTGTTTCAGCCCCTTGCTAATATCAACGTTCTCTATGCTACTGATTCCTTCCCATTCTATGCAAACTGTATTTTCTCGATATATCTCCCTCAAAAGCTGTACACAATCGTCGCCTGTGTCCATTCCTTCCACTATTTCCCACAATATTTTCTGATTAGCATTGTCATACGCCCCAGTGATGTCTAGAAAAGCCACATACAAGGGCCTGCTTTCTATCTTAGATAATAATAATAATAATAATACTTTATTAACATTTTTAGAGAGCAACAGATACAAAAATTCGGCCTGCTTTCTATTTTAGATATTTCTATACACTGAGTAAGAACAAATAGTTTATCGTGTAATCGCCTGTCTACTGAAATCCATTCTGAAGTTCTCCCAAAATATTGTTACGTTCTGCCCACGCTTCTGTTTTTAATTTTACTGCTTGCATAGCCATCCTGTGTAGTACCGATGTAATGGTTAGCGGTCTATACGAGCGATGGTTATTCTTTTCCCCTTTGCTTTTATAGATTAAGTTCATTCTGCTTTTTCGCCAACTGTCCGGCATTTGCCTCTCCTGTAAGCATTTTTCTACGGCTTTCAATAGTGCTTCTTTAATGTTCTGTCCTAATTCGTTAATGAGGCTAACGGGGACCCCATCTAAACCCGAAGCAGCGCGCTTTGGAATTTTTTCTTCGGCCTTTTTCCAGTTGAAATTCTCAAGTTCTAGCTCTTCCTTAGTTTCGCTATCCGTCATGGTTTTATCCACTGGGGGAATCTCTTGGACGATCTTTTTAAACGAATCGGCTGTTACCTTCTGGATGTAACCCGACGCTTCGTACCCTTCCAATTGATTTCCTCTTTCATCAATAATATGCTGTTGCAATGTGGCAGACTTTTACCTAGCGCTTTTATGTGGCTCCAAAATATCCTAGGGGCGGCCTTCTTTTTGTCATGAATTTCTGTCACCCAGCGTTCGCTTTCACCTTTAATTTTTGCCTTGACCAATTTTTGTACAATAGATTTTTTCTCTAAATATATTTCCCATCTTTCCGTGACTCCGACTTGCGGCCGCTTCTCCCTTGTTGCCTGTCTGTGCTCCCTTGATGCTTTACGTCGCTTTTCGATCGCTTCCCGGATTTCCTTGTTCCACCATTTTTTTGGCTTTCTTTTTCCTTTCCAGCAAACAGCTTTCTTCTCTTTACTTATTTCTTTCGTCATTACATGCACTAGCTCACTATACCCCCCATCCTTGCCTGGTATTTTGCCTACTTCTTCCTCTACTCTTGCTGCTATATTTTTATTTGTTGTCATTTAAATACGAGCTGCCAAACTTTGCTACTACGTTATTATTTTGAGTTTTATATCCCAGTTGTAATGTTATGCGTTTATGATCACTGCCCAAGCTGTTCATCCCGTACTCGTCAATTCTCATTTCTCTCAGTTTTTCATGGATTCCTTCTGTCATAAGACAATAATCAATGTTCGGTTGCTTGTTTCTGACCTCCCACATGATCTGTCCATCACACTTGGGCCCCGTGTTAACTATCTCAAGACTATGTTGCTCGCAGAGATCGAGCAATAACCTCCCATTGGCGTCTGTATATCCGTCAAGGTCGTGGATGTGGGCATTCATGTCCCCTAGGAGGTTGATTTCGCTTCCATGACCGAATTCTTTAATATCGGTGTTCATGCAATTCTTTATCTCCAGTTTCTATTCGTTACTGTTATTTCCCGTCCACACGTAAACTACACCTAGCCATGTTTTAGATGCGGAGCATCTCTTGCTCGCGGGTATGTCACGCATCAACCGGCGTCCGCACTCACACAACGCATGCGCGACTCTCCTCTCCCTTCCCTCTCTCCAACAGCGGCTGCAATAAATAAAGCGGGTAGAGAGAGCGCGCGCGCGGCTCTCGTCCGCACCCACACTATGCACGCGCGACTCTCCTCTCCCTTCCCTCTCTCCAACAGCTGCTGCAATAAATAAAGCGGGTAGAGAGCGCGCGCGCGCTTCGCTTTAGTAGTATGTCCTCCTTCTCCAAAGAAGTTGGCGGTGTTGTGTGATGGAAGCGACAACACTGCAAACCTGTAAACACCGCCGTTAAATGCACAGTTGAAACTCCCAGCGATGTTCCGCATCACCCCATGGTCCCCTTCGGGGAGATGGTGTATTTTTTTTTTCTTTCCGCCTAACGTGCCCGAAACCCAGAGGTGTTCTTAACATGTTTGTTTCACTCTCTCCCATTTGGCTCTGCTATGAATAAGCATTCCAACACCCTCCCCCCTTTTTATCCAACACCCCGACGAATGTTATCAGAACGCAGCGCCAGTTGCCGGCGTGGAATGGTTTTGCAGACAGACGCAACATGACGTGCATAATATACATTTTAATCAAAAGCTGAACCCAACATCTATATATTGCTACGGTACGCGGTGGATGCTTAGAAGCAGAGGAAGAAGACGCTAGCAAGAACTGCGGTTCCTTCGGTCCCTAGGCCTCTCTCATTCATCATCATCCCCGAATAAACACATCTCACCGTAACAGCATTGGTGGAAGTGCCGGGTACCGACGAAAGATCCAGTACCAACGATCACGGAAGCTCAACACCTGGAACTGCGCCGAAGCCGCCGACTGGCCGGACTACCACCGCTTTCCATGGATGCCATTCCTGACGGCGACAACATACGGTCTTCGCCTATCGGTACGTGGCAACATCACATGACGCCACGGACCTTCGCCGCAAAAGCCGGAGAAGACGTTGAAGAGTGGCTGAACCACTACAGTCGGGTGAGTCGGTACAACCGTTGGGACTCGGACAGCCGGCTCGCCAACGTGCCATTGTTTCTCGAAGGCACGGCGCTCGTGTGGTTTGAAAATCACGAACAAGCTATAACCACCTGGCAAGACTCCGAGAATGAGATAAAGAGCTGTTTTGGAGATCCGTCTTTGAAGAAGAAGCGCGCTGAGCAGACTTTGATGCAGCGCGCCCAGGTGCCAGGCGAGACATGCACAACGTACATCGAGGAAATCTTGAAATTGTGCAGATCTGTAGACCCTCGCATGAAAGACGAAGACAAGGTCGGCCACCTTCTTGAAGGGATTGCTGAGGACGTCTACAACTTCCTGATTGGAAAGGACACCTTGGAGTCTGTAGCAGACGTGATCAAACACTGTCGCACGTTTGAGACTCTTAAAGCAAGGCGCATCACGCTCAAGTTCGGTAGACTCGCCAACGTCACCACCGTCGCCAGTGTTGAATGTGCTGACGTCAGCCCTGTAACATCCTGCGATCTTGCGTCGACCATAAGACAAATAGTACGGGAAGAACTTGGTCGATGTGAAGCTGCCGCTGCGACAAGGGCGCGGGTGAGCGAATGCCTTTTTGCCCTACGATGCGATGTGTGCATCCGTTGATGCCAGGGGATACGGTCATGGGGGTAGGTCAGGAACCGCGGAGCAACCGATCTACGATTGGCATCGTCGTGATCGTCTGCAGGACAGCCTCGAACCAACCACATCCCATGGTGTCATCGTGGGAAGACCAGTCCGAATATGTGGAGCAAAGTGGAAGGTTTGGTGATGTGCGTGATGCACCGCGGTGCTACCATTGCGGTGTCCGTGGACATGTGGCTCGCTTCTGCTCTGAGCGTCGACTCGCACAATCACGGTATTAGTGAGCAACCGCCGGTGTCCCCTCGACGCAACAGCCGACGCGGTAGTGGTCGCTGGACACGGGACGCGTACTTCGTACATCTCACCGGATGCGTACATCTCACCGTAACAATATATTGAAATGGTTCGTGTCATTCGTTTCGTCCCTTCAGATCCTGCCGCTACGGCTCCCTTCGAACTAAGACACTGTCAACGTGCGCTTTGCTATCGCCGCTCAGCGCATTGGTTCTGAGAATGCGGTTACGGCTCCCATGTGTGGGCCTCGGCGTCACTGACATTTTGTACACAGGAGACCGCTCGTAAAAGCAAGCGAGCAGTGGAAGTTGTTACACTGCGGAGGCTACGAAAGGGAAGGGGAAGGAGAGTAGTTACACTGGCAGGCGCTCGCAGGGGCGCAGGGAAGCGTGCGGGGCGAGACCGATGACGTGGGGAGGGGACCTTTTGCTTTGTCTGAGCCAGTCTGAACAGCAAGCACGGGTCGCTCTGGAGGACGGACACATGTAGACATCTTTCACTCGACGTTCGAAAAACGTGGAACATCGTCTTGCCTTCTGTGGCATCTAGATTTTGTTGCTATGAGCGAAGTGCAGGTATGGTTTATTTGTTGTTTTTTCTTATTCGCAAAATGAAAAGGGAGTTTTGCTTTGTTATTGTAATCCAGTGCAATTGTTACATTGTAGTCACTTTAGATATTCTTTTACCATGTCTTGATCGCATAAGAATTAGACCCACGCTCAGCAGCACGCATGCCCGTTTTTGCTACTTGAGTTGTGCTGTTGTGCTGCTGCGAACCTTTCACGTGTGAAATACGCTATTTTCCGTTCCAGACGTCCTTTTCGTTGGCGTCCGATGATATGAAGCGTATTATGGATTTTATTTATTTATTTATTTATTTCCTACACGTCAATGTCATTTTGACATCGCATGAATGTGGGGCTGCTGTACAAATTTAATATCCAATTAAATCGTATTCCTTATGCGCCATAAGAAAGAAGGAAACAGTACCACGTTATATAATTCGTCGGCAAACTGATCATATCACCATAGTTAATTTCCCAGTAGGTGTTGAACGGTCTGTTGTCGGAGGCCCTCGATGACTAGAGTGCATGGTGGCAGCACGGAGGAACAATCGTTGGCTGGTGAAGGGGGCGTTTTGTTGAAACTCCAAAGTGTCTGCCCTGATCCAAGCCCGAACGTCCACTCTTTTATTACTCCAGAAACATTACTTCCTGAACCCTTTGATAAACAGAGAGTTACAAGTAAACCAATCACACGCAGGGTCCATACAGTCTCAACCAATGGTACTTTCATTACACTGTCGGTTCATAGAACATAATTCACAATACGCAAGCGGATGTCCGCTGGCACCGGCAGCCAGGCTCGAACCTTTGTCTTCCCGCCGGACGGTGTGCGACACACGGCGTTCCAGAATTCATCACGCAAACTGATCACCGGTCCGTGGGGCCCTGAGTAGCGCCGTTTCAACACGCACCGAAACTATAATAGGCAAACGAGGATCCATCTATTACTAAGCAGTCGCGGTCATTTTCGTTTCCTAGGCCCGCTGACAGCGACCTTGAAATTAGTTACCCGGAGTGGGCGCTCTTTCCACGGCAACCACTTAGCGGCATTCCTTACCGTATGAGTACAGTGGCTAGAACACCTCAGCATGAGGTATAGCGCATCCTCCTCCCATTGCAGCCGACCCGCGTTTTCTTGTTTATGGGAACCGGCTGGTTTAAATGGCGGCAGCGTCACCCTGCGCTTTTCACTACCCACATACAGCAGTCCACAAGCAACAGTGCCAACGCTATATGCCCGGAATGACTGCCATGTAGTTCCAATTCTTCACATCGACACACATTGCGCGCCACCATAAATAACAACAAAAGAACAGCATCTCACATGTTTTCAAATTGCGAAAACTAAGCAAAAGTAATATATTCACAACTGTCAGTCAGACTACTAGCACTAAAAGGGCTCCTCATATTGAGAGAAAAAGTTGAGGACCGAAAACGCTGA
Organism: Hyalomma asiaticum; assembly: GCA_013339685.2. Taxonomy (NCBI): domain Eukaryota; kingdom Metazoa; phylum Arthropoda; class Arachnida; order Ixodida; family Ixodidae; genus Hyalomma; species Hyalomma asiaticum. The sequence goes on along the minus strand of CM023488.1, from coordinate 3,797,771 downwards.
CGACATATCTGGAACTCTTGTTGCAGTATTTGTAGGCGGGGGTCAAGTACAAACTATTGTATGTGAGCGGAAATGGAAAAGTCTATTTATAGCTATTTATAACTATTTATAGCTATTTATAACTATTTATAGCTTCTAGTGTTAAACATAATACTCGGAGGCATTGGTGAATTTTCTAGTTTGCATACTGGGAGGGTGATGCGCAAAGCACAGGACAAGAGAGCGTGACGAACTACACGGGAACTGGCAACTGTGATGGTTTATTGGCAATACACCGTCACAGCAAGGCAACACTGGCTCGCGCACGATTTTCAATAAATCGTCACAGTTGCTAGTTAGCGCCCGTGTCGTTCGTCTCGCTCTCTTGTCCTGGGCTTTGCGCTTCACCCTCCTAGTATGCAATACCAACTAGTCCAGAACATCTGCTCTTCTATTTGCACATGTGAAGCGCACTATTCTGACTACTCATTGGAAGAGCCATTATGTGTAGCAACTGTAATAGACTAGGGTCAAAGTCGCAGTGTACATGTGGGGACTACGTTCGGTGCTCCCAGAACATATGTCCAGAATCGTTTCTTTTCATATTTTTTATCTCCAGATAATCGGCTGCTGCTGAGGTTCAAATTTACGCAGCTTGACGTGAAATTTAAAAGTGTTCACTTAATTTCGCCTCACAATTTTCCGACACTGTTTTGAAACTTAAAACTCAAATGTAACGTAAATGTAACGACACGTTCCAATTTGCCAAGTGTAATCGGAACGCGTTCCTTTCTGACTAAAGGAACTTGTAGCAGGAGCTCGTTACAAAACTGGGAAGGAACGAGGAACGAGTTTTCGTTCCTGTTTAGGAGGAACGTGTACAACACTGAATTCGCACATTGGCCTCTAAACACTGTCAGCTAGCAGTGGGCTGAACGCAAGTGTGGGTCCACTTTTTCCTGCCTCGTGAGTCCGTACAGATGGCGAAAGGCGAACGGTGTCTTTAAGCGGCTTCGCTGGTAAAGGGGCATGAAAACTGCATGGAGGCTTGCAGCCACTAATTTTTGCAAATTTATGATGAACCCGCTGTCCGGTTTAAACGGAGGGAAGTGAATCCAATATCGAAAACCGGTTGTCCAGTTATTCTGATCTCAGAAAGCGGATATCTAGGATATCCGGTTTTCATAACCCATGATCGATTCGAATTTGCGGCTTGAATATTTGAAATCTCTAATAGCTAATTTAAAGAGGACGTCATCACGTAGCGAGGTGAGTTCGTGTTTAGAGTACTCGTGCAGTGTAAGCAAAAATATGGGACGCAAATAATATACAATGGATTACTACTGTATCATTATCATCATCATCATCGTCGTCGTCATAATACTATTTTAAGGCCACTGCAGAACGAAGGCCTCTCCTAACGATTTTAATCTGCCCAATCCTGAGCGAGCTGGCTCCGCCTTGTGCCTGCGAACTTCTTAATTTCATCGGTTTATCAAACTTTTGTCTACCTCTGTTTATGTAGTTCCGCAAAACGTTTATGAAGTCGCAATTTATGACTGCATTCTTCCCACGTTGCAAGTCGTATTGTACCACACATCGGAAGTGTGGCGCAGCATCAATCGGCGAGTAGGACTATCTAAATCAGTGCCGTAATAACTACGGTTTTTCTAATCGAATAACTGGGGAATAAAATAATCGAATAACCAGTTTTAATCCAAAGCCGGTGTGATGTTGCGGCACTAGTAGCCGCCAGGCAGCGCTCTTCCCTTTTCGCCGCGCCTTGTGTGTGGCCTTCGAGGACCAGGCGCTCCACAAGGGAGACGAGTGTGCTACACCCTCCCTTGGGCATGGGAGAACCTTGCATGCATACTGGAAATTATTAAGAAAGTCGCACACTCCACTCGCGTAAAACTATCTACATTCTTTTCTTTCTTGGCTACAAAATATGCTTCCAGAAGCTCGCTTTCCGTTTTATCTCGACCCATATATAGCTCCTTGCATTACGTTAAGCTTGGATCACGGCCGAAACGTAAGAGAAAGCTTGGCTAGGCATGATGAGTTCCATTCAGCACTTGTGCTCTATACTCAATAATGCGACGTTTTGTTTGTCCTACGTAGATTTTGTCGCATCGACGTGCGCTGACCTGTGTTGACAGGACTTGCACCTAATTTGTGCGTTTGACGTAACGAGTTTTGTGATGTATCGAGCACTGCGCGGTAACTCCTTTTCTGCCTAAGCGTGAGCAGAGCCTAACGAGTTTTCAGAAATTCCAGTTCAGAACTTATTTCGGACCCTCTTAAGGTTGCGTGATGTTCCATGTACAATGGGTACTATACACGCGGCATTAAAACCTACATTCGTTCCTTCCGTTTGTTGGCTCTTCTGACGGACCTCGGCCGCTAAGCGGTCGTTGTCTTGAGACGGCGGGATCGAATACCGGCCACGGTGGCCGCATTGCGATGGGGGCGACATGCAGAACACGCCCGTCTACGTTACCCGGTGGCCAAAGATACTTCGGGTGCCTCACAATTATAGCCCATAATCACAGAGTCACCAATTATTATGTTAGTTCTCTTGCTGTTTATTTGAGCGCTTGACGTCGTAATTCACAATTCCAGTCCCTTCACAGTACCACGGAGCCATGTTGTCCATCCTGAGAAACAACGTTTTTTTTTCTACCACTGAAGCTGCGAAACAAAACCTGAGTGCGAGGTTTGCAGGCAAAAGGCTTCACTAGCGTGAGTGGTTAGAACAAAGATATTTATTAAGGTATCTTTTTACAGGGACAAGAACTACAGTAAACACGCGAACGTTTAAAGGTTATCATCACACCTAAAACTGTACTTTGATAGCACCATTAGACTCTGCATGTGAGACCCATGCCAATGTGATTGCATTGGCATGGGATATCTAAATTGTCGAGTGAAGCTTTAAATCAAATTACCTTTTATTCGAAAATACATCCAATGTTGAGTTCCAGGGACAAGATTCCGGGAAGGCATGACGTGGTCTGTGAGCGCGTTTTCCAGCCAGCACCAGAACAACAAAATGGTAAAGACAATTTACAAGTGAAAGAAAGCAGAAGTAGAATAACCACAAGGATATACATTAAGTGAAAAGCACTGCCGCGATAGCATTACGAAGCAGAGGTCCAATCTTACATATCAAGCAATTTCCGGCATAGGAAATTATAGATTTCATTACTCATTGAACACCATGCAACCGCGACTTACAACCAGCGATTTGTTTTGTTTTTCCGTTCCCGTACGTCGCAAAAAATTAAAAAAAAACAACTTATGTTTTACCCACGTGGAAGGTCTCAATAATTTCGTTTACCCCAACTTCTACAACGTTCGGGCTACGCACGGAATGCGACGCGCGGAAACATACCTGATTAGCTACAACGGCGCAGTTAAAACGGCTCGCTGAAACACGATTTTCCACGCGCGTCGATCTGCCTGTCAGAGCAATGTTAATAACCATGACGTCCTGGATGTCGCGATCAGAAAAACTAGAAGATCGCGGACATTTTGAGACCAAATACTGTACAAAATAGTAACGCGCATAGAAGCTATCGCGCATGAAATGCTTTGTAAGCATGTACTACGTTTAACGATGCGGAACCGCCGCCACTGAGACCGCCAAAGGTCACAGGTTCGACGCCCCCCCCCCCCCCCTCTTTTTTTTCCCCAAGGATGGTTGTCATAAGCTCGAGATTACGTCGGTAGGGGGGGCCTGGCGACGGTTGGACACCTGAAAGGCTTTCAGTCGTTCAAGTGCCGTTTACAACTCACTCCTACACCAGAACAGCAATTGGCCTCCCTGGTGAAGTACTTGGCCACCACCTCCCACACGATGTCTAGGATTAAACCCTCGCCCTCAGTGTCCAGCAGCTGCAGCACATCTGTCCACGGCGGCGGTCAGCTCTGTGAAGCAGCGGAGGGCAGTAACAATCGCTGGACCCGGACAGGCCGCCACTGGAATCTAAACATTGGAACGTTCAATGCAAGATCCCTCTCAAGCGAAGCTAGATTAGCGGAATTACTCGAGGAACTAGAGGGAGTTAATTGGGACGTCATTGGCCTTAGCGAAGTTAGGAGAGCAGGTGAAGCTTACATAGTCTTAAACAATGGACACGTCCTCTGCTATAGAGGATTACCCGAAAAGAAAGAATATGGCGTTGGGTTCCTAATCCACAAAAATATAGCGGGCAACGTAGATGAACTCTACAGCATTAACGAAAGGGTAGCATCCGTCGTAATAAAACTAAATAAGCGGTATAAACTTAAGATAATCCAGGGATATGCGCCAACAACGAGCTACGATGATGAACAAGTAGAGCAATTCTACGAGGATATCGAATTAGCAATAAAGAAAGTACGGACGCAATACACAGTAGTCATGGGGGATTTCAACGCCAAAGTAGGGACAAAACAAAGTGGAGAGCAGGCGATTGGCAACTACGGAGTCGGCTGTAGGAATGACCGTGGGGATATGCTAGTACAATTTGCCGAAAGGAACCAGCTTCGAATAATGAATACGTTCTTCAAGAAACACAAGAATAGGAAGTGGACGTGGAAAAGCCCTAACGGGGAAACAAAGAATGAGATTGACTTTATAATGTGCGAACAACCATACCTGGTTGTTCGCACAATTCAAGACACAGAAGTAGTGGGGAAGATAAAATGCAGCGATCACAGACTAGTAAGGGCAAAGATTGTACTTAACCTAAAGAAAACAAGAACTAAATTATTTACTAGAAAAAAATGTAATGTAGAGGTAATCAGAGCGAAGGACGACGAATTTAAAGTCGCCCTATGCAACAAGTTCGAGGCCTTAGACGAAAACGGTGACGATTTAGAACAAATAACCAAAACCATAACGAAAACAATCCTTGAAACCGCGATAGAAGTCGGGGGTAAAGCAACAAAGCAAGCAAAAAGTAAGCTGTCCCAATCTACCAAGGACTTAATAAAAAAACGCCAACAAATGAAAGTAACTTCATCAAAAGATAAGATAGAATTCGCAGAACTATCAAAATTGATCAGTAAAGCCAGACAAAGAGATGTAAGAAACTTTAACATGAGAGAATTAGAGAAAGCAGTAGAAAAAGGCACCAGCATTAAATCGGTCAAAAAGAAACTGCACTTAGGACAAAACAAAATGCATGCGCTAAAAGATAAACAAGGTAACGTTATCAACAATTTCAACGAAATAGTGAAGGTAGCAGAAGATTTCTACTCTGAAATGTACAGCTCTCAGACAGACCATACAACTTTAATAGAGATAGAATCAGAGGAGGACACTGAAATTCCATATATAACCGCTGACGAAGTCAAAAAAGCTGTCAAAGGCATGTCCCGCGGTAAAGCAGCTGGTGACGATGGTATAACAGCCGACTTGATCAAAGACGGAGCAGATATTGTACTTGAAAAAATTGCATCGCTCTTCACGAAATGTATCAAGACATGTAGCGTACCGCGCAGCTGGAAAAATGCTAATATAATCCTTATCCACAAGAAAGGTGACATAAAGGACTTAAATAATTACAGACCAATCAGCCTACTCCCAGTAATATACAAGCTATTTACAAAGGTAATTTCTACGAGGATAAGAGAAACACTCGACTTTAACCAACCGAGAGAACAAGCTGGTTTTAGGAAAGGTTACTCGACAATGGACCACAGCCACGCTATCAACCTAGTAATTGAGAAGTACGCGGAATATAACAAACCTCTTTATATGGCGTTTATCGACTACGAGAAAGCATTTGACTCCATAGAAATACAAGCAGTTCTAGAAGCTCTACGTCGACAAGGGGTACCTGGCGTATACGTGAAAACCATAAACAACATATATAAAGATTGCACAGCCACACTACTCCTACATAAGAGAAGCAGAGAAATCTTGATCAGGAGAGGTGTGAGACAGGGAGATACAATATCCCCGATGCTATTCACTGCATGTTTAGAGGAAGTCTTTAAACGTCTAGACTGCGAAGAAAAAGGCATTCGAATAGACGGAGAATATCTAAACAATCGAAGATTTGCAGACGACATTGTGCTCTTTAGCAATGACGGTGACGAATTACAAAACATGATTGATGATCTAAACAGGGAAAGCATTAAAATTGGATTAAAAATGAATAGGCAAAAGACCAAAGTTATGCTCAATAGCTTAGCTAAGGAGCAGGAATTTAAAATCAACAATGAACCCTTACAATGTGTAAACGAATATGTATATCTGGGACAGTTAATATCAGGAACTCCTACCCAGGAAAACGAAATTCTCCGTAGAATAAGGCTGGGCTGGAGCGCATTCGGAAGGCATTACGAAATCATGACCGGGAAACTTACCGCTCTCATTAAAGCGAAAAGTATTCAATCACTGCATTCTCCCAGTACTAACGTACGGTGCAGAAACATGGAGAATAACGAAAAAACTAGAGATGAAACTAAGGAGCACGCAACGTGCAATGGAAAGAAAAATGATAGGGGTAACGCTAAGAGATAAAAAACGAGCGGAATGGATCAGAGAACAGAGAGGAGTAGCCGATATTATCTTATCAATTAAAAGAAAGAAGTGGACGTGGGCAGGACATGTCATGAGGAGGAAGGATAATAGGTGGACAGTAAGAGCGACGGAATGGATACCGCGAGAGGGAAAAGCGTAACAGAGGTAGGCAAAAGGTTAGATGGAGCGATGAAATTAAAAAGTTTGCAGGCATAAAGTAGAACCAACTCGCTCAGGATAGGGTGGATTGGAAATCGTTGGGAGAGGCCTTCGTCCTGCAGTGGACCTAAACAGGCTGATGATGATGATGATGATGATGATGATGATGATGAATTTTCAGATATACAGCTGAAGCTATATGCGTAAGCTTTCTGCCCCAGAATAGCTGGAGTATTTCATAAAACAGCGTATACAGGGCTTAACGGTAAATAGTACAAGGCGAGAACGAAACGTATTTAAAAAAAAGAAGAAAGAAATGCCCCGCCAAGATTGCCTGGTGGCTAAGGTACTCGCGGCTACTGATCCGAGGGTCGCGGGATCGAATCCCGACCGCGGCGGATGCATTTTGATGGAGGTGAAATGTTGAGGCTTGTGTGCTGTGCGATGTCAGTGCACGTGGAAGAAGCCCAGGTGGTCGAAATATCCATAGCCCTCCACTACGGCGTCTCTCACAATCAGAGCTGGTTTTGGGACGTTAAACCCCACAAATCAATCAAAGTATATTCTTTTCTCGAGGCATAGAAAACTATTAAACTTATTCTGTTGAACCTTGATTTGACTCAATGTTTCTCCTGACCGCATTGAAATAAAGTTATGAAATGAGTGGCTTTCAGTGCGTATTTCTCGTAACAGTGTCGTAAGCAGCCTTAAACATTGCATAAAAATATTCGTAAGTGGTCGCAGGGTCTGTAATGAACAGCAATCAATGAGGAATACTTCTTTGCAAAAATTATTCAAACTGTGTGCAGTTTGAATAACCGCGTCGGTGGCGCAACGGTTGAGCGTCCGCTTCCCATGCGGTAAGTACCGGGTTCAAATCCTAGTGCCGGCCAGACACCCACCGGTTTAAAAAACGGGTAGAGGAGTACACACCTGGCGCTCGGTTTACGTGTGCTTATCTCGAAAGGTGGCCCCATAAGGACGTGGCAGGTCCCCTGGGCACACCTTACCCACCACGGTCTTGGTGAAATAGTTGAGCGTCCGCCTTACTGTGGTAGGCAGCGGGGCATGCGCCACTGCAGCCGGGTAACTACTGGTAAAATAGGGACAAGCGCGCTCCCGCCTGGTGCTCGGCATTTGGAAGGTACTGGACGCTTGGGTGGTCAGCCACCCTTGTGGGAAATGGGCGGCAAGGGACCGCCCGACCTTAAATTAAGGTAACTCCTTTTTTTTCCCCTGTAAAGTCAAAGGAATCTTTTCAACAGAGGTGGTTTGATTGAGGCTTTCCATATGGTTTGAAACTATTAATATTGCGTCGGCGCAACTCTTTTAACTAACTATGTCATTCTTGCACGCTTTCGTATTCTAATCTTGCAGAGAGGATGGGATGCTTTAAGTATTCTACGTTTGGAAACCTAATTATCATGCATTTAATTTGAAGGCTATTGCCAGCACTTGAACAGTGTGACAAGAAGTACGAAAATAATGACAATGGTGCTGCATTTGTTTCTCACACTTGAGGTCCTACATCAGGTGATGGAACACGCGCTTTAGTTCTGAATTTGGGCGAGACGGTTCTACTAAAATACCAATGATGGTTATACTAAAAATGACACAACATAATGAAAGGTGCCCTTGGCATGGAAGCAATTTTTCAGGTCTTGCCTGTCGTGGTATCCCACTTGCGCGCTCCCGTGAAAGTACTGAAACGCTCTGCTTGTGTCACCATGGAAAGGGGAAATCCATGCTGTGCAGGCATAGCAGGACGCACGCTTAAAGCTAAGAACGTTTAATCTTACACGTTATTTTCCTCAAGTTAATCCTGCCTGTTTACAAGCTCCCCAGTCGCTGGCCCTGTCGCTGTATACGAACCATTCTGCGGCGCCACGAGCGCGCTCGTTAGTCGACCGTAAAAGTACGCGGCATGTCGACGAAGCAGGTGTGTGCATTAAAATTCTTCGTTCACAAGATTAACAATGAAGACAATGCGTCTGATGCGTTATTATAGCTCGTTATAATTACAATGAGCTCCTATTCATGGGCAAGGTTGTTGGTACTCCTCAGTGGCATACATTTGGGGCATACGGACGAGACAGTCACCCCAAACAGCTCTGATATCACACGCACGTTCGCTCACACCGCTAACATAAAGCGCTAATATTACTCGTAATACGCAGGGCGATTGCTTTGTGTACGCTATCACCGGAAAAAACATCGGATGGAAGGTGCCCACAAGCGGCGAATCGCACGCATGCACCACGGTCACGCGCGCAGTGAAAGCGGGCGTCTTCGGAACGTGGCCCGCCGGTGGTTCTGGCGGCCGCCGCTACGCGGCTTTCCGGCGCTGCGCGTCACGTATACAAAGCAGAGTAAAGTAATCACTGTGTTTAATTGAAAGCACTTTATAATCGAAGGTAGAGCGGGAAAATGGCTCAATGAATTAGCAATACAGCCTGTTTTATGCCATCAACACAGCACCTCCTCTTCTTCCAGAGGGCCTATTTGAGAAAAATGGATATAACCGTGCAGCCTAAACAGATCTATTTCATTTTTATACCAAGTTTCAGTTATTATCGGTACATATTGGCATTGAAACCAAACGAGACAATTTCGAACTCCTTGTGTCCAGCTGATTGTGCGTTAATGTGGATAAGAGATAACAAATAGACCGACCTCACCACGCGATCTTCGCATGCGCGAGTTTCCGGGAGCGGCGCCTCCGCCATCTTATTTGTAGCTTTCAAAGCACAGCTGCTACGGCTGTGCTTGCTGCGCGCTATAAGTTTCCTGACGTTTTGCAAGAATCCTTGGCGTGGAACACGATTGAACGCGTCGGAAAACTATGTCCGGACCTCCTGTTGACTCGTTTTATTTAAATTTATCGCGCGAATGTAGCGCTGGTAAATAAAAGAAAATACAAAGGTCGACAATGTAAACATGCGACCAGGTCATGACCTCGTCGTTAGTTGATGCGCCTGTGTCGTTTCGCATTGTTGTTAATCGTATTCGCTGAATTATGTATATGTACTATAGTTACAACACACACAGACACGCACAAACGTGTAAAGGTGTCTCAGAGTATGTATCGTGCAGCGGTGGGACGCCAAGAGCGCAGAGTGGTGAAAATTACTTTCAGCCGAAGGAACAATTTTGCGATTGTTTTGTCAAAACATAACTTCACATGCACAATGCTCTGTTAATACAGAAATTCCATGGGTGTGATGCCCTAGACATGAACAGATGGAAAACGATCGCCATGAAGGGGCTAAAGGGCGCGCGTCTACCTTAGGGGAACGTCCACACATCGTTAGCGAAACTTACGGTCTCCTGCTAATTAGTGTCTGCAAAATGATGAATAAGCGGCAACCCGAAGGCTCGGCGCCGATGTCGCCACGCCTTGCCGCTTCAAAACTGCATCGGATCCGGTACTTGTGTAGGAGTACGACTACATACGAGCTGTATACGTTCACAAGATGGTACGTTTGTTGCTTGCGTTTACGCTTTACCTTGTGCTCGTAATAAAATGTCGCATTGAGAACTGAAATACCGGCAGCGCAATAGATTGCGTTCTCGGCGGGGTTGAGCAATTGCCGTGCGCGGCGTGAACTATGCATTGCAGTTAAACTGGGCTTGTATGAGATGTATCGTTCATGCTAGACGCATGACAGTCGTCATCGCTTTTCGCAAGAAGTCAATCTAGGCATCTTCTAGCGATCACTATATTGTCCCGAACACGAGCTGTATCTATCACTATACTGTCCCGAACACAAGCTGTCTGATGCCGCTAGCGATGATTTCCCGGCAAGGTGATCACGCACACCCTATATGAATCTTTACGTCCGTGATGTGCCTAACTTATTATGACGCTGTAGGGAACTGCTAAAGGGCAATACATAACAAAATCACACAAGTCACAAACACTGCTGTAAAAGTCGTGTGCCGCTATGTGCAACGCACCAGCCGTTCCTGCCGGAGCTTCATGCTTCGTGAACACGAGTAACCCGGGCGTCTGTGTTTCAGGTCGTTCTTGTAGCATCCCGGTACATAACACGTAAACTGAACCATCACAATTCTTCGAAATAAGGCCGATAAAGCTTGCTGACGCCGTTCGTGGAAGCAGCAGCCATGCATTTGAGCGTGCCGCGACCGCCGCAAGTACTACAAGTTCCGGCATGCACTGCGGTAGCGGTGGCGCGGTGAAACACCTCGGTGAGATGGGTCTATTATTGTTTCTCCCGTTGTACATTACCTCACTTTGATCGCACAAAATAATCGTCTGCGTATCTGAAAAAGGCGAACTGCGTTATTCTTTCATGCGAAGATTCGAAAGCTTCGCTGAGGGATCTTCAGCAAAACACGGCCGATCCTGCGGCTGTCTGAGTAAGTGCACTGCCATTGCCGCCACGCCGTTCTCTCGTGGTATGGCTTCGTCCCAACTGTCAGCCACGTCAGCCACATCATCAGAGCGAACCTCTCTCGGCTGTTGATGCGCGCACTGTTTGTAGTTTTATTTTGACTCAACTTCTGAAACCACGGCGTTCAATAAAACTGCCTGCTCGCCTACTTAGCAAGACGGTTGCATGCAAATTGGAGAAGGCACGGATTGCGCTAGATCGTGTGTTTTATTTTATTATTTTTAATTTATAGAATACTGCAGTCCTATTCACAGGCCCAAGCAGGAGTGGTTACACATACATTCAACTGAGCATTATGCATAGTACACAGATAAATCTTTGCAACAATAAGAAAGAACGCCATGCGTTGTAACACAACAAATATGTAGAGTTCATATACATACATATATACAGTAATATGATATACTATAGATAAGGTAACGTACAGTAAAATACAGAAGATAGGTTACATCAAGGCAAAACGACATACTACTACGTCCTATGCAATCATTTGTTCTATTAGCTCAGTACTATGCAACCATGTCAATGGAAGGGCGTACCACTCATTTATCGTGCAGGCGAAAAATGAGAATTTAAACGCATTGGTTCTGGTGCCGTAGGGGCAAGGTACTCAGGATGACGGTGGCCCCTCTCTCGGGTTCAGAAGGACGATATCTAATCATCTGGATTTACAGTTACTTTTCTGTGTTATACCTAAAAAAAAAACTGCAGCCTCTGCATCATACGTCGAAGCTGCAATGTTTTAACACCATATTCACAAATTAAAGGGGTAGGAGAGTCAGTCTGCCGATACTTTGAATAAAAAAAATTGGCAGCTCCCACGTGTAGTGGCAGTCAAGGAAATGCGAACCAGGCATCAGCAACGTAAAATGGATCTGCATTGTTGTCTCGCTATACCGACTTTGGTACATATGAGGTTAACGAAACGGCCACAAGAGCACCATGAGTGTGACATGTAAACCATGCGGCTCATGACATGCATTTCATGATTTTGATGTTGTGACCTGTCATTTACGTTCATCATGCAGTCGTGTTGTGCCATAGCAATTTCGGTATGCATACTATTAACGAAACGAGTGGCATGTAGATCATGCCGCTCATGACATGCATGTCGCGATTTTCATGTTATCACCTGTCATTTATGATCGCCATGCAGTCATGATATGCCAAACCAATTTTTGTATACATCCCATTAAAAAAACGGCCAGGAGAACACCAAGACCGTGGCATGTAAATCATATCGCTCATGATATGCATGTCACAATTTTCATGTTGTGACCTGCCGTTTATGTTCGTCATGCAGTTATGTTGTGGCATACCAATTTTCGTATACATCCCATTATCTAAACAGCCAGGAGAGCACCGAGACCGTGGCATGTGAATCATGCCGCTCATGACACACATGTCACGATTTTCATGTTATGACCTGTCATTTATGATCGTCATGCAGTCTTGTGCCATACCAGTTTTCGTATGCATCCCATTAACGAAACGGCAGTATAGCGCCAGGACCGTGGCATGTAAATCATGCCGCTCATGACATGCATGTCATGATTTTCATGTTATGACTTGTCATTTATGATAGTCATGCAGTCCTGTTGTGCCATAGGGATTTTGATATGCATCCCATTAACTAAACGGCCAGGAGAGCACCGAGACCGTGGCATGTAAATAATTACGCTTATTACCTGTTTATTACCTGTTTACTTAGAATTTGAGTCTGATGTGGTCATTGCGATGCTTTCCCTTATTTTGTTGCGATTGTTCATTGCCACATTTTATTTCTTTGTTACATGTTATTGCCACATGTATTACTCTTTCCTTTATTTCCATACTTATGCAAAGTGCTTTGACTTGTATTAACATATTACCTACCTATAGTCAGTGCTACACACTTTCGAACTGTAACACAGGGGGCCGGGCTTAGTCAAGCTGCAGTAAGGCAGCTTTTTCCCGCAACCCCCTTTCTCCTTGCTGAGATGAAATAAAGTTTTGATTTGATTTGATTTGATTTGATGACACGCATGTCACGGTTTTTATGCTATGACCTGTCATTTATGATCGCCATGCAGTCTTGTTGTGCCATACCAATTTTTGGTAGATAAAATATGGAAGCGCACACACAAAAACACGGACTCAGGAGACACGGACGAGCGCAAACTTTCAACTAACTTTATTTTTCGTCGTGTCAATATGTAGGCCATACACCACGTGGTCACAACGCTAATCGCAGTTGTCACTGTCAAATCACACCAACCCGCACAAGAATCTCTTCTCACCATGCGATAAGGAAACCGAAGACTGGCTAACACACGCGTCACCTCTAGTTGATATATAAAAGGCTTCCAACATTTCCCGTGCCGTGCTATCATGGCTACGGCCCAAAACTCGTATCGCATGGAAATTTGGTACGCACATGCAATGCCGGACATGCGCTGGTAAATGCGCGTTCTCTTTATTAATTATGGATAATTCGTGTTCCCTTGCACGAACGTTGACGCACCTTCCGGTTTGCCGGACATAAGTCCTGCCACATGAAAGTGGAATCTCATAGACGACGCCTACCGCGCAGGCTCCATAAGGCATTTCGTGCTTCTTGCCACACCCTCCAGGAGTATCCTTAGCCTCAGGTATTGGGAGCGAGGACATACCGTGGCGCCGCCACGCGGGAGAACCGGTGTGACGCGCAAAGTTGGATTGCTCCGACAGCACTGCCTTGCTGAGCCCGGAGCTGCTTTGCGCGTCGCCTTTTTATTGTTGTTGCCGTTTATTTCAGCTAGACGATATCTGTAAAATACTGTTGTGGCTACGTTATTGATTCTTCAACAAGGTAATTAACTCTTCCGGAAAAAGAATAGGTTCATTACAAAGCTTTAGACACCGCGTCGACTGCTGTTGTCGTCTGCTATGGTCACCGGCGAGGATGCCGCGCGTGCGGAGTCCGCTGGTTTTTTTAGGTGAGATAGCATGTTGATGAATGAAAATGAATGAAAGGTAAGCATCAGGAAGGAAGGAAATAGTAGAGAGGGAAAGGCAGGGAGGTTAACCAGTGTATGACAACCGGTATGCTACCCTGCACGAGGGGAAGGGGACAGGGGAGATTGAAAGGTGTAAGCATCAGATGGTTTTAGCGCGTGGTTGCGGTAAATACACATAGCTTTTGGCCGCAAGAAAGGCCTGCGACGTGTTTCTCGTGCAATTCATTCATTGTACGTTTGCATCAACAAAGGGACCGCCGTTGACAAGATGAAATCGAATTAGCAAATTTGTATTCATGCTGAACACGCATACCCCTATGCAGCGCGATGCGAGTGGTTCCTTCATTTTTGCGGAAAGCAGCAGGCATAGAGCTGCATTCAATTGCGACGTCGACCTTTCTCACATGATTTAAGGTGTACACACGACATACGCACATGCGCGCCTCATTAAACCTTGTTATTTTTGAACAGGGGGTTCACCTTAGGACGCTGTGGCTTGATCACAATTTAAATTATCGCCAGTATGACCCCAAGGACACTAGCCTGGAGCACAGTTGTTCGTTGCTTCTCTTTCTGTTGCTTATTTTTCCCGCGTATTCAAGACGGTCGTCACACGGCGATTTTCGATCGCGGTCGAGCCAGTTCATGGCTGCATTTTTCGACGAATGACTCCCGTCCGTATTTTGCACGAAGGGGCCAATAGCGATCGAAAATACAGCGTAAGACCGGACGTATTAGTTTACTCATTTGAATGCACTAGCAGAGACTCCGGAACGAGGGGGGGGGGGGCGCCCCCCTACCATTTTTCTAGAGGGGGCTCGGCCCCCCCCTCCCACTTTCCAACCGTTTCCGCGGAAATAAAAATTTTTGACAAGAATTTTCAATCTGGTGGTAGTTAAAAAAACCCCAGGTGGTCGAAATTTCCGGATTCCTCCAACACGGCGTCTCTCATAATCAAAGCTGGTTTTGGGACGTACGTCAAACGCCACAAATCAGTCAATCAATTAAGCTGGTGGTTCTGAGGTGCAGTGCTTTCCAAAACACTGGATCACACAACCACGTGAGTTGCGCGGTGTGCCGCAGGTTCTGAAAGTCCCAAACATTTTGAAATGTATACCAATGTGAAATAAGCGATGATGCAAATATGTAAAATATTAAACGGATAAAATGAATTAAAACAATAATTGATTTCATTAATATTATAGTAAATAATAATACATAATATGCATTTTAAATAAATTAGAATCGACAAATACTGAGAACAAAAATAATCAACACAACATGCAAAGACGACAATAAATGCCCCCCCCCCCCCCGCACACACACACTACGAAAAACGTTCCGGAGTCCCTTTGCACTAGTATACGCTGCAAGGTGTAACTTATTGTGGTCTAAATGATTCAGTGAAACTATCAGTGTCCAGCATCTACACCTTCATCGATAAGCCGTATGACACCCAGCAGCTGCTGATAGAAGGAGAATCTATGTTTGAAGCTGGCCACGTCGTCGTCTGCAGTGTAAAAGGGGAGAGAGAGAGAGAGAGAGAGAGAGAGAGAATATTTTATTGATGAATCCGGAGATGTTAGCCGGTTAATGGCCTGGGTGTAAAAGGGGAAGAAGTGATACTGGCTGGGTTCATTTTGCAGACGACGTTTTTTAGAAAATACCCAGTTTCCAATAACTCCGAGCGCACTTTTCAGCTTTTGTGGTCGCTAGGTGTCCGCGAACGTGAAATAAACGCGAATCGACGATGTTTGTAGATAAAAACGCTGGCGAATGGCTGTTGAAGCGCGCGTGAAATGCGTGAACCGTCCGCTTCGGAGGAGGCTCGGCGCGAGGTGGGATCGTGGGGTCACGTGATCCAACTTTGCACGGATGGATGGATGGATGGATGCTATGAGCTTCCCCTTTGTAACGGGGCGGTGACATGTGCGCCACCAGGCTCGTAAGAAGATTTAAGAACTTTTTTTCGTCAGAACGACCGTCAGAACGACCGCAGCGCCAGCCCCTCCAGTGGTGGCCCTCGCGCCCAATTCTCGGGCAGAGCTTTGCCAGCTTGCGCGGGGCTGAAAAAACCATCGGCACATCGTGCCTGCCCGCAACCTTCTTCAGATTGTGAGAAGTGCGGTGCATGTAGGGCATCACTACCGGGCGGCTCCTGGATTTCGGCCCGGGTGTCTTGCCGGAACGGGGTGCTTTTGTCTCCCGCAGGAGGACCTCGGCGACTGCCGTAACGAGCGTGCATGGGTATCCGGCTTCCAACACTCGCCTTACTTGAAAGTTAAAACTGTCCTGCATAGCATGTGGGCATGATTTCGCAAGCGCAGACCCCAGACAAAGCTCCACTATCGCCCGCTTAACTAATTTCAACTGTGCTGAATCATATGGCAGCAGTCCTTAGTTAAGCGGGCGATAGTGAAGCTTTGTCTGGGGTCTGCGCTTGCGAAATCATGCCCACATGCTATGCATGTGGGCATGATTTGGGCTCCTGAGTACGTGTTTTTGTGGGTGCGCTTCCATATTTTATCTACCAAGTATGAACCAACTCGCCCAGCAGCAAGTTTTATTGAACCAATTTTTGTATGCATCCCATTAACGAAACGGCAGTATTGCGCCAGGACCGTGGGATGTAAATCATGCCGCTCATGACATGCATGTCATGATTATCATGTTATGACCTGTCATTTATGATAGTCATGCAGTCGTGTTGTGCCATGGGGATTTTGGTATGCATCCCATTAACGAAACAGCACCTGAGCACCAAGACCGTGGCATGTAAATCATATCGCTCATGACATGCATATCATGATTTTCATGTTGTGACCTGTCATTTACGTTTATCATGCAGTCCTGTTGTGCCATAGCAATTTTTGTATACATCCCATTAACGAAAAGAGTGCCATGTAGATCATGCCGCTCATGACATGCATGTCATGATTTTCATGTTGTGACCTGTCATTTACGTTCATCATGCAGTCGTGTTATGCCATAGCAATTTTTGTATACATCCCATTCACGAAAAGAGTGCCATGTAGATCATGCCGCTCATGACATGCATGTCATGATTTTCATGTTCTGACCTGTCATTTACGTTCATCATGCAGTCCTGTTGTGCCATAGCAATTTCTGTATACATCCCATTAACGAAAAGAGTGCCATGTAGATCATGCCGCTCATGACATGCATGTCATGATTTTCATGTTGTGACCTGTCATTTACGTTCATCATGCAGTCGTGTTGTGCCATAGCAATTTCGGTATGCATACTATTAACGAAACGAGTGGCATGTAGATCATGCCGCTCATGACATGCATGTCGCGATTTTCATGTTATCACCTGTCATTTATGATCGCCATGCAGTCATGATATGCCAAACCAATTTTTGTATACATCCCATTAAAAAAACGGCCAGGAGAACACCAAGACCGTGGCATGTAAATCATATCGCTCATGATATGCATGTCACAATTTTCATGTTGTGACCTGCCGTTTATGTTCGTCATGCAGTTATGTTGTGGCATACCAATTTTCGTATACATCCCATTATCTAAACAGCCAGGAGAGCACCGAGACCGTGGCATGTGAATCATGCCGCTCATGACACACATGTCACGATTTTCATGTTATGACCTGTCATTTATGATCGTCATGCAGTCTTGTGCCATACCAGTTTTCGTATGCATCCCATTAACGAAACGGCAGTATAGCGCCAGGACCGTGGCATGTAAATCATGCCGCTCATGACATGCATGTCATGATTTTCATGTTATGACTTGTCATTTATGATAGTCATGCAGTCCTGTTGTGCCATAGGGATTTTGATATGCATCCCATTAACTAAACGGCCAGGAGAGCACCGAGACCGTGGCATGTAAATAATTACGCTTATTACCTGTTTATTACCTGTTTACTTTGAATTTGAGTCTGATGTGGTCATTGCGATGCTTTCCCTTATTTTGTTGCGATTGTTCATTGCCACATTTTATTTCTTTGTTACATGTTATTGCCACATGTATTACTCTTTCCTTTATTTCCATACTTATGCAAAGTGCTTTGACTTGTATTAACATATTACCTACCTATAGTCAGTGCTACACACTTTCGAACTGTAACACAGGGGGCCGGGCTTAGTCAAGCTGCAGTAAGGCAGCTTTTTCCCGCAACCCCCTTTCTCCTTGCTGAGATGAAATAAAGTTTTGATTTGATTTGATTTGATTTGATGACACGCATGTCACGGTTTTTATGCTATGACCTGTCATTTATGATCGCCATGCAGTCTTGTTGTGCCATACCAATTTTTGGTAGATAAAATATGGAAGCGCACACACAAAAACACGGACTCAGGAGACACGGACGAGCGCAAACTTTCAACTAACTTTATTTTTCGTCGTGTCAATATGTAGGCCATACACCACGTGGTCACAACGCTAATCGCAGTTGTCACTGTCAAATCACACCAACCCGCACAAGAATCTCTTCTCACCATGCGATAAGGAAACCGAAGACTGGCTAACACACGCGTCACCTCTAGTTGATATATAAAAGGCTTCCAACATTTCCCGTGCCGTGCTATCATGGCTACGGCCCAAAACTCGTATCGCATGGAAATTTGGTACGCACATGCAATGCCGGACATGCGCTGGTACATGCGCGTTCTCTTTATTAATTATGGATAATTCGTGTTCCCTTGCACGAACGTTGACGCACCTTCCGGTTTGCCGGACATAAGTCCTGCCACATGAAAGTGGAATCTCATAGACGACGCCTACCGCGCAGGCTCCATAAGGCATTTCGTGCTTCTTGCCACACCCTCCAGGAGTATCCTTAGCCTCAGGTATTGGGAGCGAGGACATACCGTGGCGCCGCCACGCGGGAGAACCGGTGTGACGCGCAAAGTTGGATTGCTCCGACAGCACTGCCTTGCTGAGCCCGGAGCTGCTTTGCGCGTCGCCTTTTTATTGTTGTTGCCGTTTATTTCAGCTAGACGATATCTGTAAAATACTGTTGTGGCTACGTTATTGATTCTTCAACAAGGTAATTAACTCTTCCGGAAAAAGAATAGGTTCATTACAAAGCTTTAGACACCGCGTCGACTGCTGTTGTCGTCTGCTATGGTCACCGGCGAGGATGCCGCGCGTGCGGAGTCCGCTGGTTTTTTTAGGTGAGATAGCATGTTGATGAATGAAAATGAATGAAAGGTAAGCATCAGGAAGGAAGGAAATAGTAGAGAGGGAAAGGCAGGGAGGTTAACCAGTGTATGACAACCGGTATGCTACCCTGCACGAGGGGAAGGGGACAGGGGAGATTGAAAGGTGTAAGCATCAGATGGTTTTAGCGCGTGGTTGCGGTAAATACACATAGCTTTTGGCCGCAAGAAAGGCCTGCGACGTGTTTCTCGTGCAATTCATTCATTGTACGTTTGCATCAACAAAGGGACCGCCGTTGACAAGATGAAATCGAATTAGCAAATTTGTATTCATGCTGAACACGCATACCCCTATGCAGCGCGATGCGAGTGGTTCCTTCATTTTTGCGGAAAGCAGCAGGCATAGAGCTGCATTCAATTGCGACGTCGACCTTTCTCACATGATTTAAGGTGTACACACGACATACGCACATGCGCGCCTCATTAAACCTTGTTATTTTTGAACAGGGGTTTCACCTTAGGACGCTGTGGCTTGATCACAATTTAAATTATCGCCAGTATGACCCCAAGGACACTAGCCTGGAGCACAGTTGTTCGTTGCTTCTCTTTCTGTTGCTTATTTTTCCCGCGTATTCAAGACGGTCGTCACACGGCGATTTTCGATCGCGGTCGAGCCAGTTCATGGCTGCATTTTTCGACGAATGACTCCCGTCCGTATTTTGCACGAAGGGGCCAATAGCGATCGAAAATACAGCGTAAGACCGGACGTATTAGTTTACTCATTTGAATGCACTAGCAGAGACTCCGGAACGAGGGGGGGGGGGGCGCCCCCCTACCATTTTTCTAGAGGGGGCTCGGCCCCCCCCTCCCACTTTCCAACCGTTTCCGCGGAAATAAAAATTTTTGACAAGAATTTTCAATCTGGTGGTAGTTAAAAAAACCCCAGGTGGTCGAAATTTCCGGATTCCTCCAACACGGCGTCTCTCATAATCAAAGCTGGTTTTGGGACGTACGTCAAACGCCACAAATCAGTCAATCAATTAAGCTGGTGGTTCTGAGGTGCAGTGCTTTCCAAAACACTGGATCACACAACCACGTGAGTTGCGCGGTGTGCCGCAGGTTTTCAGCACTTCTGAAAGTCCCAAACATTTTGAAATGTATACCAATGTGAAATAAGCGATGATGCAAATATGTAAAATATTAAACGGATAAAATGAATTAAAACAATAATTGATTTCATTAATATTATAGTAAATAATAATACATAATATGCATTTTAAATAAATTAGAATCGACAAATACTGAGAACAAAAATAATCAACACAACATGCAAAGACGACAATAAATGCCCCCCCCCCCCCCACACACACACACTACGAAAAACGTTCCGGAGTCCCTTTGCACTAGTATACGCTGCAAGGTGTAACTTATTGTGGTCTAAATGATTCAGTGAAACTATCAGTGTCCAGCATCTACACCTTCATCGATAAGCCGTATGACACCCAGCAGCTGCTGATAGAAGGAGAATCTATGTTTGAAGCTGGCCACGTCGTCGTCTGCAGTGTAAAAGGGGAGAGAGAGAGAGAGAGAGAGAGAGAGAGAGAGAGAATATTTTATTGATGAATCCGGAGATGTTAGCCGGTTAATGGCCTGGGTGTAAAAGGGGAAGAAGTGATACTGGCTGGGTTCATTTTGCAGACGACGTTTTTTAGAAAATACCCAGTTTCCAATAACTCCGAGCGCACATTTCAGCTTTTGTGGTCGCTAGGTGTCCGCGAACGTGAAATAAACGCGAATCGACGATGTTTGTAGATAAAAACGCTGGCGAATGGCTGTTGAAGCGCGCGTGAAATGCGTGAACCGTCCGCTTCGGAGGAGGCTCGGCGCGAGGTGGGATCGTGGGGTCACGTGATCCAACTTTGCACGGATGGATGGATGGATGGATGCTATGAGCTTCCCCTTTGTAACGGGGCGGTGACATGTGCGCCACCAGGCTCGTAAGAAGATTTAAGAACTTTTTTTCGTCAGAACGACCGTCAGAACGACCGCAGCGCCAGCCCCTCCAGTGGTGGCCCTCGCGCCCAATTCTCGGGCAGAGCTTTGCCAGCTTGCGCGGGGCTGAAAAAACCATCGGCACATCGTGCCTGCCCGCAACCTTCTTCAGATTGTGAGAAGTGCGGTGCATGTAGGGCATCACTACCGGGCGGCTCCTGGATTTCGGCCCGGGTGTCTTGCCGGAACGGGGTGCTTTTGTCTCCCGCAGGAGGACCTCGGCGACTGCCGTAACGAGCGTGCATGGGTATCCGGCTTCCAACACTCGCCTTACTTGAAAGTTAAAACTGTCCTGCATAGCATGTGGGCATGATTTCGCAAGCGCAGACCCCAGACAAAGCTCCACTATCGCCCGCTTAACTAATTTCAACTGTGCTGAATCATATGGCAGCAGTCCTTAGTTAAGCGGGCGATAGTGAAGCTTTGTCTGGGGTCTGCGCTTGCGAAATCATGCCCACATGCTATGCATGTGGGCATGATTTGGGCTCCTGAGTCCGTGTTTTTGTGGGTGCGCTTCCATATTTTAGCTACCAAGTATGAACCAACTCGCCCAGCAGCAAGTTTTATTGAACCAATTTTTGTATGCATCCCATTAACGAAACGGCAGTATTGCGCCAGGACCGTGGGATGTAAATCATGCCGCTCATGACATGCATGTCATGATTATCATGTTATGACCTGTCATTTATGATAGTCATGCAGTCGTGTTGTGCCATGGGGATTTTGGTATGCATCCCATTAACGAAACAGCACCTGAGCACCAAGACCGTGGCATGTAAATCATATCGCTCATGACATGCATATCATGATTTTCATGTTGTGACCTGTCATTTACGTTTATCATGCAGTCCTGTTGTGCCATAGCAATTTTTGTATACATCCCATTAACGAAAAGAGTGCCATGTAGATCATGCCGCTCATGACATGCATGTCATGATTTTCATGTTGTGACCTGTCATTTACGTTCATCATGCAGTCGTGTTATGCCATAGCAATTTTTGTATACATCCCATTAACGAAAAGAGTGCCATGTAGATCATGCCGCTCATGACATGCATGTCATGATTTTCATGTTCTGACCTGTCATTTACGTTCATCATGCAGTCCTGTTGTGCCATAGCAATTTCTGTATACATCCCATTAACGAAAAGAGTGCCATGTAGATCATGCCGCTCATGACATGCATGTCATGATTTTCATGTTGTGACCTGTCATTTACGTTCATCATGCAGTCCTGTTGTGCCATAGCAATTTTTGTATACATCCCATTAACGAAAAGAGTGGCATGTAGATCATGCCGCTCATGACATGCATGTCATGATTTTCATGTTGTGACCTGTCATTTACGTTCATCATGCAGTCGTGTTGTGCCATAGCAATTTTTGTATACATCCCATTAACGAAAAGAGTGGCATGTAGATCATGCTGCTCATGAGACGCATGTCACGATTTTCATGTTATGACCTGTCGTTTATGTTCGTCATGCAGTCTTGTTGTGCTATACCAATTTTCGTATGCATCCCTTTAACGAAACGGCAGTAGAGCACCAAGACCGTGGCATGTAAATCATGCCGCTCATGACATGCATGTCATGATTCTCATGTAATGCCGTTTCATTTATGTTCATCATGCAGTCTTGTTGGGCCATACCAATTTTCGTATACATCCCATTAACGAAACGGCCAGGAGAGCAGAAAGTCGTAGGCGGCTAGATAGATAGATAGATAGATAGATGATAGATAGATAGATAGATAGATAGATAGATAGATAGATAGATAGATACGCTCAAAGTCGCCGAAGTTCGCTAAGAAATGTTCCGCAGTTAAAAAAAACTCACAGCATATGCACGGAGTGAATGATGATGAGTGAGCGAAGCTCCGGAAGTTCATCGTAGATCGTGCCGAGTTCCGGATTAATTTAGTTAACGCGCACTCTACGAATCCTTATGGCTCAACTACGCACAAGTGAAATCTCCCACCAGCACTTCATTGCAAGTCAAGATCCAGTATATATATATATATATATATATATATATATATATATATATATATATATATATATATATATATATATATATATGGGTGGCCGGTGAACGGTTCTCCAGCGCGAGTAGTCGGTATTTTTCAATCAAGAAACTCGCTAGAAGACGCTGCCTGCGTCAAGCTTGTCTCTCGCAGGTGGGGGCGCGTTCTCCTTCTTTGCGAGCTGGTAGCGCGTTCATCAAAGAAAGATCGTTTCCATAGTCAACGCGTGCATTTCGCTCTCTCTCTCTCTCTCACACACAAAACAGCAGATGGAAGAGTGAGAGAGCTCGCGCGCCGGGAGGCACGCGCCGAGGGCGCGCCCTCCTAGTAGCGCGAACCAACACGCGCCCTCCTAGTAGCGCGTTCCTAGTAGGTAACGCGCTACTACAACGGACGGACAGACCCAAACCTTAAGGAGCTTCGCCCCTAAAACCGTATAGCTTTCCGCTGAATCCTCTCGAGTGCATCGATGTTCTGTTTCGTGTGTGGGTCCCAAACAATAGCGGCGTATTCAAGCTTCGCTCGAATAAGGGATAAGTATGCTGACTGTTTTTCCTCAGCTGGTGCCTGTTTTAATTTATGTCTGAGTAAACAGAGTTTTCGGAAGGAGGGCCCACAAATGTTTCACATGTGTGAATTCCATTTCAGCGTGCTTGTTATCGTTCCACCCAGATACTTGTAGTGGTCTTTGTCTAGAGTACGCTCTACCGCTTTCCTTTAT
The DNA here is from genome assembly GCA_013339685.2 of Hyalomma asiaticum. Classification (NCBI taxonomy): domain Eukaryota; kingdom Metazoa; phylum Arthropoda; class Arachnida; order Ixodida; family Ixodidae; genus Hyalomma; species Hyalomma asiaticum. The sequence goes on along the minus strand of CM023488.1, from coordinate 3,773,780 downwards.
CTTTAAATGACCATTTTCCTGCGTCTAGTTAGTCGTGATGTGCAGCATTTGCAAGTCGGAGAGCGTAATGCCAGGCTCAAATTTGTGTCATTGATCCGGCACCGAAGTGCTTACATTTTTATTAAGGGAATAGTTGCGTTTCATTGAAACGGTTCACGCGATGAGGGAAGTGCGCAGGTTTTATTGTGCTGCCTATCAGAAGACAGAGTACGAGAGCGTTGGTATCTTTAGAGTGCCCTGTACAAATACAAGCGCCCACACATCTCGAAAACGATAATGCAGTTCATTAGCAGCGGCGAAGGCCCTGTGCACTCACACTCATTTTACTTAACCTTAAAAAATTACCTTGATTTACGTTGATTCATTTCAGATGCTACTGATATTACCTGAATTTGCTTTTTGATCTTTAATCCCGAGTAGCTTACTAACATCCACTTTAATTCGATTCTATTCCTCTTTGGCCCCTTCACGTTGGTCTAGTGGCTACGGTACTCGGCTGCTGATCCGAGGGTCACGGGATCGAATCCCGGCCGCGGCGGCTGCATTTCCATGGATGCGAAATGTTGAGGTCCGTGTGCTGTGCGATGTCAGTGCACGTTAAAGAACCCCAGGTGGTCTCAATTTCCGGAGACCCCCACTACGGCGTCTCTCATAATCAGAGCTGGTTCTGGGACGTTAAACCCTACAAAACAACAACTATTCCTCTTTGGCTCGCATTATTGTCTGTAATCCGTCTTTTATATGCATTCATTCCGATATATTCGCACGAATAAGCGCCTCTTGCACTGCTAAATATGTCACTTTGCCGCCATTCGTGTTGAAGCCGGACCCATACAGAGCCTCAATAAATGGACTCGGTAGTACGACCATTGAGTACACGCGCACTAGACATATTCATCGACATTCTCCATGGTGTCTCAGCTGAACTCGGCTCGTTCATTCCTGCGCTTGAAAAAAAAGGTCCTCGGCGAAGTGCACGCCTCGTCCACACCTGCCCCTCCCGCCGCCGCTGTCGGCGCCCGATAAGGCACGCTCGCCGTCTCCGCATATTGTTCTTCGGAGTCCCGTCGCCGACGCGATGAGGCCGACGTTTTCCACCGGGCTGCTCGCCGTCGCCACGGCGGCCGTGCTGGCCTCCGAGGCGCTCAAGCAGGCGTCGTGCCCACAGAGCGCCTTTCTCATGCCCTGCCGGTGCATGGAGGCCAAGATCGGGCTGCGGATCCTCTGCAGCGGCATACCGAGCACGCGTCACCTGGAACTGCCGTTCGCTTACCTGCGCGCGTACGAGCTCAACTCACTGACACTGCAACACGTCAACTTCTCCATAACGGCCGACCTGTTCAAGGGCCTCAACGTGGTCACCATCAAGATCCTGCATTCCACTTTTCGAGTCTCGCAGGGACACGACGACGCCGCCATCATTCTCGGAAGCAAGCTGGAGGGCCTGGATGTGCGCCACACCGACCTGGACCTCGGCGATGCCCACCTGGGTGCGACGGAGAGCCTCAGGCACGTCATGGTGGACAGCAGCACCATCGAGGTGCTGCGCAAAAACTGGTTTCACGGACTCACGCGCCTCAAGAGCTTTTCGATAGAGAACACGCGCATAGAGCGCGTCGAAGATCAAGCCCTCTCCGGATTGGACAGCGTCGAAGAGATCAAGCTGCCGTCGAATCGACTGCGGACGGTGCGACGAACGTACTTTCCGCAACTGGCCTCCAGTCTTCTCTACTTGGACCTCAGGTAGGTTTATCTGCGTGTTCATAATTGTTGTATGGGGATGAATGCAATACGCATTTGCCAATTCACGTACGATTACATGCTCAATATATGTGACTTGCGCGCTTTACGCCCTCCATGGGAGGAACCGCATGAGTCTAGATGCGCTCCCTCCATCGCGTTTCTCGCACAGTGCGAATTTTGATAGTTTGGAAGCAGCTACATGTAATTGTGCCTCTTAGTCGTCGTCGCATTGGAGTCTGCTTATTTTTCTTGCGTTATGAGCTCGCAAAGTACCTACCATCAGTGTCTTATAATTGTTAGGTTCTATACTGGTGACGCAAAACTATCGGTAAATTTACTATGGATAGTATCGATAGTTTTTTAGAAGATCGATAGTGGAGAAAAACTGTCGATAGTATTGCTATCGATACAACATCGAACGTACAATTGATATACCATCGGGAGCGCAATCGTAGTACTATAGACCGTATAGTCTGCAATACTCAGTTCATTTAATTTACGGGCAGTTTGGGCGAATGAAATAAATTATTTCCGCACTGAAAATTCTGGGACATGTCCACCAATAAATTCATACTCAAAAGTAACCAGTTACACTTTAACAAATAAATTAGTTATTGAAGTTCTTAGTCGTAAATAAGAAAATACGATACAAATTTGAAGCCACTCTGTTTCGCGCAGTCCTTTCCGCTGCTGGTGAACCATCAAACTTGCACCGTCAATATTGCTTTACTCTGCTTGTTTTGTACGTCCTCGGGTGTATTCGGTTTCATTCGCGGACGGATCTACTTGGTTCGCGATTTCTACCTTCATTCACTTGCTTTTCTAGATCTGTGAGTGGATAGAGTAGGTCCGAAACTTCAGAAGTAGCCAAAAAATACCGGTGATTTTATTATACCAACAGCATATTGACGCAGTCGATAATACTATCGATTGATGGATAGATACTATCTATCGATAGATAATACTATCGATTGATGGATAGATACTATCTATCGATAGATAATACTATCGATGGATGATGTCATCGACAGTTTTCACACTGTCGCAAGCTTGATAGTGACCGAACTATTAATAGTATTTTTACAGCGTCGATAGTGACTCAACCACCGGTAGTATCGATAGTACTATCGATAGTCTGAAGCCTCGTAAATTCTCTGCTTAGAATGGATCCTCCAACTCTTTAGATAGAGGACAGAGGGACGCTTCTTGGTTACTTATCCTCCCCAAGAAAAGGGACAGGCGGGTGTCCTTCGTGTAAGGACAGTTTTTTTTTATTAATGCGACGTTTTTAAATGACCCTTGCCAAGAAAGGCTAGCGCGTCATAGGGCGCCAGTATATTAGATGGGAACATGAGATCAGGCGGGGCAGTTAATGCGGCCACAGTTAGCAAACGACCGGCACAATGGGACAAATGTAGTGGCCATTGTCCAGTAGTAAACGCAGACATGATGATGGTGATGAACTCAAGCTTGGAAACGCAGAGTACTATTCGACGTTATATATTGAACGCAAGGGAAATATTAGAAAAGAACATAGCCCCGGGCGAGCCGCCGCCTCGCACACTCAGGCTCTCTGCAGTGGCGCGTAACTATCTCCTCCTATATCTCACGTGCGGCCGTCCTATCAATGACGGCCATGGGTGCTCCAAGGTGCGGAGATCCTCACGTGATCTGCTTCACAATCACATTCGTGCCATCATGCATTGGTGGTTGCATATTCATCGTCAGCGATGGACTTGATATTGTATAGCCGCGACCCTATAGTTGAATGTTCTACGTGAATGTTTCACTGAGGCTTCCGGTAGAGCACGGTCGTTGCTCGTTTGCAAGCTGTGTGCGAGACGCCTGCGTTGTATAAGGCAGATTTTTATGAAATACGTTTACGAAGCTTATAGAAAACTCATGCGAATTCTTTTCGCGCTGCATGCGAGAGTCTGTCTTGAATCTGTTATGGGAACTGCCTACGTTTGCAAGCTAAATGGCAACTTCGTGCTGCAAATTTACTTTTCTCTCTGAGAAAAAAAAAAAGGTACAGGGCACAGACACACGAAGACATCATCATCATCATCATCAGCCTGTTTAGTTCCACTGCAGGACGAAGGCCTCTCCCAACGATTTCCAATCCACCCTATCCTGAGCGAGTTGGTTCCACTTTATGCCCGCAAACTTTTTAATTTCATCGCTCCATCTAACCTTTTTCCTGCCTCTGCTGCGTTTTCCCTCTCTTGGTATCCATTCCGTCGCTCTTACTGTCCATCTGTTATCTTTCCTCCTCATGACATGTCCTGCCAGGTCCATTTCTTTCTTTTAATTGATATAATAATATCGGCTACTCCTGTCTGTTCTCTGATCCATTGCGCTCGTTTTTTATCTCTTAGCGTTACCTCCAGCATTTTTCTTTCCATTGCACGTTGCGTGCTCCTTAGTTTAATGTCTAGTTTTTTCGTTATCCTCCACGCTTCTGCACCGTACGTTAGTACTGGGAAAATGCAGTGATTGAATACCTTTCGCTTTAGTGAGAGCGGTAAGTTCCCAGTCATATATTTGTAATGCCTTCCGAATGCACTGCAGCCCATCGTTATTCTACGGAGAATTTCTTTTTCATGGGTATGAGTTCCTGTTATTAACTGTCCCAGGTATACGTATTCGTTTACACATTGTAAGGGTTCATTGCTGATATTAAATTCCTGTTCCCTAGCTAGGCTATTGAGCATAACTTTGGTCTTTTGCCGATTCATTCTTAATCCAGTTTTAATACTTTCCCTGTTTAGGTCATCAATCATGTGTTGTAGTTCGTCTCCATCATTGCTAAAGAGCACAATGTCGTCTGCGAATCTTAAATTGCTTAGATATTCTCCGTCTATTCGAATTCCCTTTTCTTCCCAGTCTAGACGTTTAAAGATTTCCTCTAAACATGAAGACAGAGATTTCCTCTAAACACGAAGACAGAGAAGAAAAAGAAAGAAAACAGTAATCATCTCGCTCGCTACCGTCTATAAGCAGCTTCATGATAAACAGATCGCTGAAGGGACTCTGAAACCAAATTTTACTCGCCGAGTTTGTCATTGAACCTGTTTTTCAAGATTGACGTGGGTAAACACAAGTTATTCAACTCTCAACTTCAAAAGTCAAGCAGACGACAAGCATTGGCATCCCCCGCTGTCTCCAATCAAAACGTGGCTAACATCTTGGAGTACCAGAAGCGTGCTGCCCATGGTGGCCTTCCTACCACGACAGTTCCCACGTTTTTGACGGCGTTGTTGCCTTGGGCGGGTCGTACAGCGTTCCTTGTGTCACTTTCACACAAAATGAAATTGGAAAGTGCAAATTTTAGTGTGCTTTTGCAGCTGTAGCGAGCGTGAAACATTTTATATTCGTTATAGTCAGTGCAGAGGAAGCATTTCCGACAAGTATTCTCATTCCCGACTGTTCCCATCAAATCAGGACGAGCACCATAACACGAATGACAATGTCGCATGCGCTCGCACAAACTGTTGATACAGGACACTCTAGACGGCATGAAAAGCCTATTTCAGGTACAAATTAAAATAAGCGTCGATTACGCCACTCTCACCGGTGCCGTCGGTCACTGGTGAGTCCCTCATCAAGCAGACGTACTAGAATGAACGTGCGTAATTCGTGTTTCAGGCTCCTCTAAAAAAAGTGTTGCAGTGGCTTAGCTCGGCTATGCCAGGATATACGTAGCGTTAGCAAAGGTTCAGCTGATTATTCTTAGCTTTCCTGGTTGTCTAGATTGTCTAGGATTAGCTTGATTGTCATGCTTACTGCTGCGCGCTTTCGCTGAGTTTCACAGTATATTCAATCGATCGGCGAGCCTTGACGTCATCGACGGCGTTTTGTTGTTGCTGCAGGGGTGGTCGGGCACATCGCTCAGCCTCCTGGCGACGCCGCTTTGCTAGACGTTCGTCCCTTTGCTCCAGTGTCTCCGCAGCACGTTTAGCCTTCTTCTGTTCATTCCTCCTACGCTCAACCGCTAATTGCCAGGCAACTACTTCGGGATCCGATGAGTCAAGCTTCTCCGCTCTTCTGCGCTGTTGAGCAGCATTTGCGCTCTCCTTCTCCATGGCTATACCACACTGGCAAACGCCAGTCAGAAGCGCAGCGGCTCCAGCGCAGTGTCAGACGGCGACTGCACAGCGAGCGCGCGCCGGCGCCAGTGCGTCTACCACGGCTACGACGTCACTCCTCTGGAATGCGCAGACCGGCGGCGGTGAGTCGCGCGCGGCGGCGGCGGAGTGCGCGAGAGGTGCCGGCTCCGGTGGCTCCGGTGCGCAAGCTGTGTGACATCACTGATCCTTGCGCATGCGCAGCACGGCTCTTGATGTGCCGCGCGAAACGGGCTTGGCTAGGCCAGTGTAGCTAACGCTACAAAACGATGGAGAACAGGGATTGTCGCTGGAGCCAACGTTTCGACAGGTGGACTTGGTTTCGTCAGGACGGCAACTACCTACGCAAGCGTTCGTTTCCATACGCTTAGCACACTCGTCTCAAGAAGGGGAGGAGCGGAAGAGGAGCACGTGCGAGAGAAAGGAAAAACAAAAGGCAGAGAAGAAAGGGGGCGGGGGAACTGGGTGTGATTCTATATGTTAGAACGGCTAATATGTTTAACACCGTCGCGCCATTGTAGTTTTCGTCGAACAGGATGTGTGTCAGCACCTGAAAAAGAGATATTTCATTGCGACAGCAGTTACATGGACACTCGAATGTGGCTTTCGCCGTCACTCCCCGTGTATATATGGTTATAGAAATATAAATCTGCAAGAAAAAAAAAAAGCACGCAGTTTCCGCTAAGTCGCGCGAGGCTCCATCACAGCGAATCCGGCCGGTACTTTAGTGAAACAGTTATCTTGATATTCATGTGAACATGTCAGGTGATACTGCGTTACGTGTTTTGGCAAGGACATGTCACATGACATCGCTCTGCGTGATTTTGGCGGGAACATGTCACGTGACGTCGCGTTACGTGATTTTGGGACGAACATGTGACGCGATATTTCGTTACGCTATTGTGGCCGAAATATGGCAAGTGACATTGCTTTATCTAATGTTGGAAAGAACATGTCACGTGAGATTTAGCTACGTGATTCTGAGGGGGGAACATGTCGCACGACATTGCGCTACGTGGTTTTGGCGGAAGTATGTCATGTGACTTCACCAACTTATAGCATTGGACTATTTGTTGCCTTCTCTGGAACTACGCAGCCACTAATCTTATGGCTGGAAATTAGCGAAGTGTGCACGAACAAAAATGGAATTCACCGATCTCATACGGCTGAGCGAAATATCAAAGTTATTTCTGGATGAAAACGAACTATAGATTTGCGACATTTCTTGTCAGGGCAGCAGCGCCAGTGATATTTGTTAGTCTGCCGGCGAATTTTTACACGAGGATTGATTGACTGACTGACTTCTGGCGTTTTACGTCCCAAAACGAGCTATGATTATGAGTGGAGGGCTCCGGAAATTTCGACCACCTGTGGTTCTTTAACGTGCACTGGCATCGCACATTACACGGGCCTCAACATTTCGCCTCCATGTAAATGCAACCGCCGCGGCCGGGATTCGCTGCCCCGACCCCGGGATCAGCAGCCGAGTACGATAACCACTAGGCTACTGTGGCGGGGCTTTTCACTCCAGGAAACCCATGGTAATTCCTCTGCATCGAATCCGAAGTTCTTCACGAACCCAAGTGTAAAGCGCCGTTGACAGTCCAGCGCGCTGGCCCAGCGTAGATTGCGCCGCACCGCACGCTGAGAGCGTGCAGTGCAGCACGCTCGCTGGATATCGAGCGTGCAGTGACATTCTCAGCGCGCTCTGCCTTGTTTCAGCGTTACCAAGGGCGGACCAGTGACACTACAGCTCTGCCCAGTGCGAATCCAGTGTCGCCGAGTGCCTCACAGCGCGTCCCAGCGACATTACAGTGAAAAACAGCGTCTCTAGTGGCAACAAGTGGCAAAATTACCCTGTGAAACGCTGTTTTGCAATAGGGACATCATTAAGAAACATAACGACGCAGCCAATAAAGGAGAAAGACGGAACATCGGAATTGACTCGGTGATGAACCGCATATTTCAGCGTCGGTGGTTTACCATCTGTAGCATAAGGTGAATTGCTACAGGTGGCCACTTTTCTTGGCATGATCCATGATATGGCTCGGCGCCTCTGCCTTATCTGGAATAGGCGCCGATCGCATACGTAAGGAGGCTTACGTAATCGCATTGCACGCGCGATGCGAACGTCGTCGTACATTCTGAAACGTGTGCGAGCAACTGCGATTGCAGTGGAATGTTGATACCTGCATAGATAAAGAATGGACGTGACCTTTCCGTTCAGATTGGAGGACGGGTGATTACGCTTGCAGCTATTGTTGTGCTTCCAATGTTGTCTCTGCGGTAGTGGAGAGTCGCGTCTGCAATATAACATTGTTCTACATTCTCGAGCGTTGCACTATATAGCCAGCGAGTGCTGTGCAACATGCGATTACAACTTCTTCTGGTATATGCACTACAAAAACCCACAGAATGAAACACGGCGCTTCCGTTGAACGGATCGCTTCGCTCTCCTTTGCATACCGTACGCACCCCCCCCTAATTAGGCTGCACACTCCGACAGTCCGAACCGCAGCGCTAGACACCCTTCATGAAGTGTCTGTTTTCACCATGGCTCGCGGCTGTTCCTTCCGCACTGAAGCTGCAGACATTGTGCGACCGGTGCAGTGCCTTCGTCTCCGGCCTTTCCTGTCTCTCTCTCTCTGCCGGAGTGAAAACTGCCGCAAGCAAGATATTGTAGAAGCTGAAGGCAACACGTATGTACATCAGCATACCGGAAAGAACTCGTAGGCAATCTCGTAGTACGCGTTAAATAGAGCGAAACGGATAAACGTCATCGAAGCACTCTTGATGCAGTCCACAGTGCAATGAACCATAAAGGTAGTCGTATTAGACGTGACTACATATGGTGTGCATCAATAAACTGCGTGACAAAAGCAGACTAATCAAGAGTTGTTGATGAATTGCTGCACGATCGTATTCGGTGAGAAAATGTGGTACAAACAAAGGAACACGGTTTGGTGAACGAATTGACATTTCCTGGAGTTGCAAGATCATTACTATTTATTTAATAAAATAGGGAAGCTGTTTCTTTGGAAAATTAAGCATCTGTAAAATGCGGCATTCGTACTACCGACCTGCCCGTACAACTTGATACCTTCGTGACGAATCCTTGGTCGTTGATTAGGGATGTCGCGGCTTCTATTCATTTGCGTTGTCATCCCTACAGTAAACTAAAACTTGGAGGCCTATCGTGCATGGTCCATTTGTGTTCTGATTTTCGCCAAAGTACTAGCTCCACCGGAAACCTACTTCGAATGGGACTAACGTCCAAATTGATTGACTGGACATAGGGACAATATATATAATGAGGCAAACGCGCACGTTGCTCTCTACACCTCTTGTGGCAGCAATATTTTTGAGATGCCATGTTGCAGTTATGGCGGGAACTGGGAGAAATAAATTCTGCTTAAATTTAACTCGTTCTCACAAACGCAGGAAGCACTAAGCTCGCAACGATAGCCGCAAATCCACTCGTCACTCGTGGAGTGGACGAGACAACAGGCTATGGGAACCTTCCCTCCAGTGTCTCGGCCACCACTAACGCTTCCGCTCTAGCCACTTTACTTCCGCTAAACATTACCGGACGCTTTGTAACCAGGAAATTATTTTCTGTTCTCTCAACATATTACACTCTTGCAACTCCATGTCGCTGCAGCTGTTTGTACCATAATGGTTACCCGAACTCGCTTGTGTTGCATATATTGACTCCTTGTAAGCTCGCCCGTCTACAATGGCATTGCCCTAAACAAGAATGTGACTTAAATAAATAAATAAATAAATAAATAAATAAATAAATAAATAATAAATAAATAAATAAATAAGGTGTGCTCACAGAGAGAGTATTGGTTCGCCTCGTCTGAATGATCCGAAATGCACGCTTGCGTACATAGACTTAACTGCAAGTGATTAAGAGGCCTGCGTGGCCAGAATTAATTCCGAGTCCCTTTTACGCCGTACCTTATAACCAGACTTGTGTTGACACGTGAAATGCCGGAATTTACGTCATAGCCCGTATGCTTGCGAGTCTGTACTGCACCATTCGCCGCACGCGCGCAGTCCTCGTAGCACGACGACATTCACTGCTGTCACGCAATCGATCACGGCATACCGGAAATCCCGGATAAAACAGCGCTTCCTCCCTTGAACGAAAACAGTGATAACCGGCAAAAAAAAGGCATAAAAAAGAACGTTTGGGTTGCGATGCGCTACACAAACGTGCCGCGATCTTTGGGCTTCCGCACCTAGTAGTCTTACAAGAATGATATTTCTTTTAGTTTCTCCTTTCTTCTTCTTCTTCTTCTTCTTCTTCTTCTTCTTCTTCTTCTTATTATTATTATTATTATTATTATTATTATTATTATTATTATCTTTTCTTACTCCACAGGCGCTACGTCTCGGATGTAACAACAGCTGAGCGAGTTGGTAGGGACTCATTGTGAGAACGCGAACACTCACTAACAACTGAAGGAGAGCACTGAGAACAGAAGAGAAAGAACGAAGAAACAAAACCAACCTGAGCATGCTGAGGAATCGTAGCGCCACCTGAGCACGCGCAGTCGAAAGCTGACAAACGCACGCCTTTGATTAGCTTATACAGAGTCTTCACAGCTGCCTCTCACGCAACATGTACCCGCTCAGCAGGCGGTGCTACTACTCCTAGGCGTTTGGGAAGAAGATTTTGTTGAAGTCAGAATAAAGGTAGTGCTTGGTAGCCCACGGCCCAGCTCATAACATGCATCCTACATTCATGCTAAGATATGTTCTGCGTCTTCCCTCACTGCTCTCCTTCATTTGATGGTCGGGCTGTCCTCGCGCTTGCGTTCACCCCTTTGCCTTTCACATTTGCTATGGACTACCAACCAGCTCATTCATGTTAACCATTCATATTAGGCACGCGCGCTGGATGCACGAAAGCTTGACAGAGGAACTCTGGACACTTTCACGTCGGTACACGTCACACAACATCGCGCATTGAACTGCCACGAATGTAGTGAGAAAGCTCCGTTTTAATTAATGCCCCCATACCACATAGAATACTCGCTATCACGTAACAAGAAATAGTTAACATTCTGCGCCAACATGAAATTCAGTCGCGTATGTCTGATTGAGTTAAAAAGAAAAGAACAAAACAAGGGGTGTGTGCAGGTGGATTGCGTGGTATTATTCGTGTGAGAAAAAAAAGATAAATCGGATGCGGAATCTGGTCATTCGTAGTGCAAAAAACCGTGAATGCAAGCGTGATAAAACCAATCAAATGCGTTTTTTTAGTAGAAACGTCTCACTTTTTCTTTAGACCTCACACGATGATCGGCTTCAGACCTGGTCTATCTACCCAGGATGCAATGCTCCTACTCAAGCACCAAATAATCAGCTTGAGGACTAGGGATACGAGAGCAATACTGGGACTGGATATGGAGAAAGCCTTTGATAACATTCTCCATACGTTTATACTCAAAACGATTTCGAACATCGGCCTGGGATGTCGCTTTCGTCAATACGTTCAAGCCTTTCTCAGTGGAAGGACGGCAACGCTCAAGGCAGGGGACCTAACATCGGATACGATGAGGCTAGGCAATCGAGGCACACCCCAAGGAGCAGTCATCTCGCCTACTCTCTTCAATATCTCCATGATAGGTCTTGCCCGAAAACTCGAAGAGATCGAAGGCATAGAATTTACCATTTACGCGGATGACGTCACGATATGGTGTACTGGAGGCAGCGATGGAGAAATAGAACAAAGACTACAAGCAGCCGTAAACATCATTGAAGAGTACTTAGTGCCAATGGGACTCCGCTGCTCACCCAAGAAATCGGAACTGCTACTATACAGACCTAAGAGGCCGCAAACCTAGAGGATGGATTCCTCCTGGAGAAAACGACATAACGCTCTGTACCAGGAGCGGGAGCGTTATCCCAAGGGTGGATTCCATCCGGGTCCTGGGCATGGTGATAGAAGCCAACGGGTCCAATAATCGAACAATACTTCGTATCGCTAAGAAAGTCGACAACGCAATCAGGCTCATAAAAAGAGTGACTAACCGCCGACATGGACTAGGGGAAGACAACGTCGTCAGACTTGTTCACGCCTTTGCACTCTGCCACTTTGCCTACGTAGCAGCCATGCACGAGTGGCAGAGATCCGAAAGAGACAAGCTCAATGCATTGTTAAGGAAAACAATCAAGGCAGCTCTTGGTCTCCCTATGTACACTGAAAATGAAAGACTCATGCAGCTCGGGATGCACAATACACTGGAGGAAATTGCAGAGGCACAAGAAAGCGCTCAGTACGTTAGACTCACCACCACACGATCAGGAAGAGACATACTCAAGCGGATTGGCGTACAAATTGCAGCAATAGATAATAATTACAGAGAAATTCCCCGAGATTTGCGGGAGAATATAACAGTGATGCCTATTCCAAGGAATGTTCACCCCATTTAAAATGTGGGCAGAAGGAAAGCCAGGGCCAAAGCCCTACTGCAGCAAGCCAAGAGTCAGCCTGAAGACTGCTCATTCGTCGATGCCGCTTTCGTACCCAATCGACGAGCCTTCACAGCGGTCCTTCTGAACGGCAAAGGTGAAGTTGTCAACTCGGCTTCCACGTACACCACAAAACCAGAAATTGCAGAACAAGTAGCCATCGCATTGGCGCTTTTAGACCCAAAGAGATCTACGATCCACAGTGATTCAAGGGAGCCGTCCGAGCATTCACAAATGGCGTCATCTCTAGAGAGGCGCTGGCAATTCTCCACGGAAAGGTCGTCAAACCCCACACAATCATCTGGTTTCCTGCACATATGGGGGAAATCAGCGGTGCTCCCACGAACCTCAACGAATCTGCCCACAATGCTGCACGAGGACTCGCCAACCGTGCAGTTACAAGGCAGCACGATGCTGAGGTTCCGGACTTCAAGGACCAGATGATGACGTATAACGAGCTCACAAAGCACTTCTATATAGGACGCAGGGTCTTCCCCCCTCCACATAGTAAACTAAATAGAGCTCAGGCGATTACGCTAAGGCTCTTACAAACAGGAACCTACCCGAACCCGCTTTTAATAAGCAAAATATATCCGGATTTGTCTACTGGTACAAAATGCGATAAATGCAACGCTTCCATCGATCTCAATCACATGCTCTGGCGCTGCTCCGCGTTACACAGCGACAAGGACAATACTGAAGAGCGGTGGGACGCAGCTCTACGCAGTCCCACTTTAGAAAAGCAGCTATGGGCAGTCCAACGGGCCCGCGAAGCGGCCGAAAGGCTATCCCTTTCTGTACCAACGTGGGAGCGGCCCGCTTCGCGCTAGAAAACTAGCGCGACCTCATGGACCTCAATAAAGTTTTTCCATCCATCCATCATTCATTCAAAAATACGGACACATGAGCTCAAGCAATATGGTTCCCACATTGACATTTCCGTTTTTATCATCCGGAAAATATATCGCAACACACGGAGGATGGAACCGTGTCCCAATGCGATACGGCAGCATTAATAGGGAAGAAATCCGCACAGGTATCCTAAGCCCGAGTCTTCAATAGACGACTTGTGCTTTCTCCGAGCTCAGACGCATTGTCCCAAATTCTGGTCGCTAAACACCATATTTGTGGTTCAAATGAAAGAATGCGATACAACAGGGTGCGCCCTCTGCTTTTGTCTCTTTCTTATTTATTCCCTCCCTCCGGCTTGGAGCCTGAATATGTAGCGATGCACCACCATGGCCAATAAAATCCGGTCACATTTCACTGCTACATTCGTTTGCGCATTGTTCGGCGTTATCTTAATCATGATGTGATCATGATCATAATCTGTGGTCTGCGATCATGCTCTGTGATCTGATCATGCTTATGATCACAGAGCGCATTGGAATACATATGCGGTATGCACTAATTATCCAATATACTCTGAATGCATACTTTATTAAGAATAGGGCTGCTCGCACTTTAAAAAATGAATTAGATAACTCGCATGAATTCACAACATTCCCATTGCCAAATAACCTTTGTGTGTGTGTGTTTTCAAAGACGAAGCGCTGGCACATTAAGGCAATCCTGAATAGGAATAGGATGTAACGCCTCACGCATTACCAGCACTACCAAAGCGACTCTTGCTTTGTGTTTTATGACTAACGCAATTCTTAAATGAAACTTTTCGCATGGAGCCCAGTCCCACTACCCTATTTCTAGCGGCATACATTCTTTGCGCCACAACCCAGGTTAATATTGGACCATTTGAATGGTCTGGCTAATCACCATTCAAAGTAATTACTTTACGGGAGTCATTTCAGTTCTCGCATCGCTGCCGGCGAGATGGGAAGTTATACCCTACGCAACGAATTTCAAGGATTGCGTTCAAGGTATGGTTGAGATATCCTTAAAAGTAACTGGAGGGCTATGGTTGGTTACACGTGATGTAGAAACACCAGCGCAAGTGTTTCTTGGGAGACGAGGACGCCGATAAAATGCACGCAACGCAGGCGCCGAACTGCAAACAAGGTTTCATTGCTGTGCGAACGCACTTATGAGTGCTACTTGCGACTAGCAACTCATGCGAGCACAGCATACCAGGATAGGAATGATAAGGAGCCATCAGAAATCATAGCAAAATATCGTTGTGCTGATGTCGCCTCGACATCGTGATACCGTACGGGAGATACGAGGATAAGATAGCTTTGCGTGTTCTCTCCATCGGCATTTGTTGCATTTGATGGTCAACTAGAGGCTCTTCTATTGCCCCTAATACCCCTGTCACGCTGCGCATGTAAAAGTTATTCGCAGCAAACGACATTTATAACTAATGTCACTGTGGTTTCGCGTTCGTCGTCTACACGGTTACACAAAATGACTTTTGCCAGTGATGTCGATGTTTATCCGCCGGATACTAGGATAACAAAATGTTACAAATTAGGCCTTTTAGTTGCATAGTTTCCCTTTATTGTTGGAAACACAGTAGTAGCTGTCAGGCTATGTGAAAATATATCGCAATGCACGTAGGAAGGAACCGTGTCGCAATGCGATACGGCAGAATTAATAGGTAAGAAATCCGCACAGGTATCCAAAGCAAGACTAGCCCAAAGCTGCTCCGATTTATTCCGTATTCGACGCTATCATGGACCGCGCCTGCGTTCCTGTCACCGTGATGGACCAGTGCAAACGAACATTTATTGCTCTCCAGGTGTTTACAACAAAGCGGCCAAACCGGCTGAAGCAACAAACGCGCGTTTGTAAACGTGGCCGACAGGAAGCGTTTGAGTAAACTTCAAGTCTGGGAACAAGATTGCACACATTGCATGAACTGTACGGCAGTAGAGCAACTAATAAGAATGGTAACGTTGAGTACATTTTGCTTTTCCTTGCCAGTTTTGCGTTCTTGGGAAGCTCCCGTCGTCGAGAATACGTATGTCGCGACTGTGTGAGTTCGGCGAACGCATTCAATGGGCGAATGCCATTAGGTGTTAGTGTCATTCGTCGTGCCCGTGTAGCAGCAACCAAAATGACATTAACACGTAATGACATTCGCCGCGAATGTCATTAGACGTGCCGTGTGACAGGGATATTAGTTTGCATCACATTTGTTAAGCTTTGTTTTTTTTATTTTGTAGCGAGTAGCGCAATACAATTTAGCCAGCAAGAAAAAAAGCAAGAACAGAGCCCTTAAGTCAAATGCACGAACGAATAATTGCAGCCCTTAAAGGTCATTGTTGCAAAACATGCGTGCCTCCAATGCTCTGTTACGGATATTTGAAATGTAATCTCTAGTGCGGGTAAAGTTCATATTCCGTGACGTGATCCGCAAGATTTCCAAATTGTCTGCAGAGACGATCAGAAGCCGACGGCTTATGAATAGGCCCGAGTAGGGTGTGGACGGGAAGGCGGATAGCGGTGACTATGGCAAGAGAGAAATATTTCGCAAGTGGGCGCTGTCTTCTAACACAAAGAACGATAATTTGAAGCTAAACATTTGACAAAAGTCGGAGTGATTGAGACATAACTCATAAATAGTAACAACCAGGATCCAAGTAAGGGAGATCCCACTTTTCCAAGCCAGTCCGGCTTCTTCCTCAGCCAATATTACTACGTTGCCATCTTATAACTATTCACTAATGTCTGAGGTTACTATAAGTGTCGAACGAATCGCGAACTTAATCGATAACCTGAAACTTTCCAGTGCACCAGGCCCTGATGGCATAACGGCTAAAGCCTTGAACAAATCGCAATCTAGCCGCTTCTTGCAATTGGTTTTCACTCAGTCCGTTGCCTCTTCCACTGTTCCGAATGACTGGAAACTCAGCCATGTTGTGCCCATACACAAATCTGGTAGCCGTTCCAATCCATCTAATTACCGCCCAATTTCTCTAACCTGCATACCTTGCAAACTCCTAGAGCATATTCTGTATTCTAGCATCGCATCTCGTCTAGACAAAGACTCTTTTTTTCTTTCCCAAGCAGCATGGTTTCCGACAGGGCTACTCATGTGAAACACAGCTCTTCGAGTTTACCACAGACCTCCACCTCAACCTTGACTGCCGTTTTCAAACTGATGTTATCCATTTCGACTTTTGAAAGGCGTTCGATCGGGTCGCCCATCGTCGTCTAATGGCTAAACTTGCTTGTCTCAACCTTGATCCCCATGTGCTATCCTGGATTGAATGCTTTCTCACAAACCGCTCACAACACAGTGCCATCGACAACACTCAATCATCAAGTAACTATGTCCTATCAGGTGTACCACAAGGCTCAGTGCTCGGACCTCTCCTGTTCCTGATCTTTATAAACGACATCCCTGCCAACATTTCTTCGTCCATTCGGCTATTCGCTGATGACTGCGTTCTTTATCGGCGCATATCCTCCCCCAATGACCAGCTTATCCTCCAGTAAGACTTAAACAAAATTGTAAATTGGTGTTCTGATTGGCTCACATCCCTCAACATTTCTAAATGTAAGTACATGTGTGTTACCCGTAAGCACACAACCCTGAATTTCCAGTACTCTCTCAAATCTTCAGCTCTCACACATGTCGACTCTTACCGTTACCTCGGAGTTACAATCACTGATCAACTCACGTGGACTGCGCACATAACAAACCTTATAAAAGACTGTTCCCAATCACTTGGCCTCCTGAAACAATGACTCTTTCTGTCCCCAGCCCCTGCCCCAAACTCGCTTACGAAACGTTCATTCGAACTAAACTTGACCATGCCTCATCAATTTGGAACCCTCACCAGAATTTTCTTATTAACTCACTCGAGGCAGTGCAGAATCGCGCGCTACGTTTCTTGCTTCAAACTATGACTGGCATTCTAGTATCACTTGCATAAAATTGTCCTTATGCATACCTAGAGTTATGTTTTTCTTGTTCGTTTTCTCCTTGATGTGGATTGAAGTCCCGTCAAGGAGATGATCGACGTCGATGAAGCAGGAGGCAGGTTGGAGGTAATGAACTTGAAGGTATATTGCAGCAAAATATTTACAGTCATATGTACATCTTGCCGAAGCACACTGATGATAACATAGACATCAACAGCGTCTTACTCTTCTACTTAACTATTCTTAAGTTAGAGCCTAGAACACTGTTACTACATACAACGAACCTAGTCTCACTGTTCGACCACCGAGTGGTTACGGCCCAGACAGAAGTTGTTATCGTACGGAGTCTTACTGATCGATCAGTTAAGTGATTACAGCCTAGACTGAAGGGAAACGAATCCCGTCCAGTCTTTAGTACCTTGCGGTAACAAAGAAAGAGGGGAGGTGGCCACTGCTGGTCCGCCTCAACCTTCTGTTATCCAATCTGTTTACCCTCAGATTAAGCCACTCCCTAGTGGGCTGTCCCTAATCTCGACAGCAGCGTCTTTGCAGTTTACACAGGCATTTTGGCATTCTTTCCCATCATGGCTCTCCCTCTCCTTATCCCACGCTCTCAGATATTCTCACAGTCGAAATATCGGTATCGTAGCAGCCCTGCGGCATTCGCGCCATCTCCCAGGCTCATCCAGTCGAACCCTGTCGTAAAGTGGGTTCCGGGGAACACTGCGTGTCTTCGCCTTTCCCGCAGTTCGGACCGTGCATTGCTGCGACTCAACCCTTCGTTCCAGTCGGCGCGCCGAAAGCGCATGCCGGTCGTTAAAGAATTGGTTGGGCCAAGCGCATTGTCACTTCGAGCGACGGCGCACTTTTCATGCATTCTCCTCCTACGCATCCGAGCTGCTCTTTCCCCGAAACGGCCACTGAGAAGACAAGCACGGTCGCGCAGGTGCAACCCCCCCGAGCGACTGCGGGGAGCATGACATGTTTGCCCGCCTCATCTTCCCACGCGTTGGCCGATCTTCCTCCAGCCGGGTTCAGCGAAAGGGAAGGGTCTCGTACCAGGAGCCCCTGGGGGCCAGCGTGGGAGACCAGCCGCTCAAGGGAAGCCGTTTGCTTTCCATTGATAATTGCTGTCAAAGACCATGCAGAGAGAGAGCCGAGAAAGAAGCTTTGTATAGTGTACGGTGCTACGCCGTCCCTTCTGTACGATCGCCTTATGAGCGGCAACATAACACCTAGTCTATCTCATCGCCGTAAGATTTCACAACTTTCCCTTTTCGACAAACTGTATTATAAGTTCCCTCACCTCAGAGACACTATTTTTCTTCCTCCGAACCGCACCTCAAACCGTCTGTTTAATAACCTCAGTGTTCAACGCTTACATGGCACCACTAAAGCATTCAACAAATCCTTCTTGTCAACTGCTATTGAGCTATGGAACGCGCTGCCCGAACAAATAGTAAACGAACAAGACTGCAATAAATTTAGACGCTTACTTTTATGGTTTTTAAACCCGTGATCTGCCACCTTCACGCTGTTACTTCATGTACTATGCATTTGTAACTGCATCTTGTGGGGCCGCGTCCCGCTCGACGCCACGTTTTTGCACGGAATGCCTCGCATACCCCTCTCCCGGCTGGACGGAGCGGAGGCCCCCCGTTGCGGGGGAGCCGCCTGCTCCACCGCATGTGGCTTTAACTAGGCTGCCATTGGTCAGCTACTAATTTAGAATGTTTGCGCGTTCTGGCGTTTCTGGTTTTGGAGATGCTTCGGGAGAACACGCTGGGACTTGGAGAAGTGCGCACGTACTTTTGGGACCCTCCGGCCGACCAGGCCATCGGTCGGATGGCGTGCTTCTGCGAGCCCCAGCGACCACGGCGGCGACCTGCGACCGACGCTCCTGTCTGTATGTTCTTCTATTTTCCTTTTCCGAGGGCTCGCGGTCGCGGGTGCGCTAGCCGGGGTTAGGCTCTCCTTCCTTGCATGGTTCTTTTTGTGTGTTATTGTGTGTTCGCGTGTTGTTCAGTGTTACTGTCCTTTGTTTGTGTTCGTGTGTGTTCGCGTTTTGTTATTCGTTATTGTCCTTTCGTTTATATTTAATTCGACTTATTCGGCCTTGTATTATTTGTTTTGTTTTAACGTGTGTTTATTAAATTACCATGCTCGGAGAGATGCGCCTAATGTTCTCCTCTTTAGCCGCGTGCGACGGTTCGCGCTGCCCTGCCTCGAGTCGGGCCGCGGGCCGACGCGCGCGGCAGCGCGGCGATGGCATGGCTGAGATGGCGAGCGCGCGAACGCGACGACCTCATTCTCTGCTCGTTGAGTGCTCGAACCCACTGCAAGGGGTTGCTAGCGGCGATGCCGCTGCTAGCAGTAGTTATTAGTAGAAGTACACCCCTACATTTTGGCGCCCAACTAAGTGGGGCCAGGGGCCTTGCCCTTGGTCGCTCAGACGACGAGCAGGTGTCGGCAGAGTGGGGAAGTTGCGTTCGGTTCCTAGCGTAAAATGCGCTTTGGTTGAGGTTGGCTGTCTCTGCCGTGTACCGCCCGTATCTTTCTTTGTCTGTCCATCCTTTTTCTCTGTCGTTGTATCGTGGTGTGAGGAGAGGCAAATGTCACTTCTCAAACGGATTGGTAACCCGCTTCGAAGTTGTGTGAGGCGAAGCGCGGACGAGGAAAGGCGTGATGCAAGTTGCCACCGAGATGCAGCAGTTCGTTCTTGGTGGCGGAAACTCGTTGGATTCACCAAGGCTTCCATCATGCCATGGTCGGGAGATTGACCATCGTGTCTCCCGTGCGACGTTCAAGTCGGTGAGTCCAACGGTTTTCTTTAGACTTCGCGTCGTGTGCGTCTTTCCTCACTAAATTCAGAACCAGTAAAAGAATAGCTGACGCACTATTTCTTGCCCGGGTCGCCGAAAGTCTTTTTGTTAAAAGTTGACGGCGCTGTTCGGTTGCACATGGCCGACTTGCACCGAGGGAGGCAAAGATGGCGGAAAGGCCGCTGAGGCGAACAAAGAAGTAGAAGGAAGACCCTTCTTCCTTGAATAGCCCTTTGGGCACCTGTGTCTTCGCGCACGCAGAAGGGGAGAGCGTTCCAGCGTCCCCGCGGCGGGAGAGAAGGAGGCCATTGTGGCGTTAATCAGCCGGCCGGTCGGGGGGAAAGGATGAAAGAGGGGGTCTATCCTCACTGGGCTCTCCTCAGGAATCTGGTTTTTTCTTGTTTGTTGCTTTTCTTTTTTTCGTTTGGCCCGAAGAGCGACGTAGTTGACGGCAGAGTGACCCATGTGTACATAATGTAAATAGTTTCTTTCGCGGTTTTGTTTTTCGCCTCCGGGAGGCGAGGCGCCTGAATGTGTTGGTACTGCACATGGCGCGCGCGCGTAGTATCGCTGTCTTGTATTGCGGCGAGCGCGGGTTTTGGGCTCGAAGCGGCTTGTGTAGCCGTGGCCTGGGAGAGAAAGGGTTCACTCTGCGCGGTCTGTACGAGCTCGGCCACAGTATCATGCCACCTTCGCGGTTAGCGCTGCGTGTTTACGCGCGTCGGCAGTGGCACCCCCCCGACAGCAGAGGAGAGCGATTGCGCGCCCCTGTGTTAACTCTAGCCAGTCGTCAGAGCGGAAGGCTTTAGTTGAAGTTACTGTGCTCTGCGATTTGGCACGGTGCAGTGTGAATGCTCAGCTGTCGCCGTCCCTTCCGCGTCTGTTCATTCCGTAGGCAACACGTTGTGGATCTCCCGTTTCGTTTGGTGTCACGGATGGGCAGAGTGCGTTCGTGGAAGGATTATCCGCTAGTGTAAGGTCATGCGGCATCGCACTAGTGAAGACCACGTTTACATTGGTTACTGCCCGACTGATTCCAGACGGAGAGATAACCTGACAGAGAAGTCTATCTTTTTCTCGCTCTACCCTCTCGCTAGCTTCCCTTCGCTGTCTCTAGGTTTTGTCCTAAGTGTTCCTTTCTGTTTACGTACCGTTTCTTTCTTTTTCGGTTTTGTTTTCGCTACTTTGAGAATGATTTCTAGCCTCGCGTTGTTTTATTCTTCGTTAGTTCAATTGATTCTGGGTTATTGTGCTGCGCGACTGTTTTTGTTGTTTTGTTGTTTTTGTGTGCGTTTTTCTGCCGCGCTGATTTGGCGGCCGAAGTCTGCGTGTCCAGAGCGGGGCGGCGTCGACGGCGAGGCTGCGGACGGACCCTTGGTCGCGGCACTTGGGGCGGCCAGGGTGTCGACAGGGTCGACGGCCCGTGAGACCTGCTGCGGCCGGCGTCCAGAGTCCGGGTGAAGATGCCGTGGCGCGCGCCTGCTTCATCGGACACTTGAGAGATTTGCCGCGGTTGTATTGTCGCGTTTGTTTCCTTGTTTTTTGTTTTGGTTTGGGGCTCTCGGATTTTATCGCGTATTGGCACTGTCGGTATTGTCTTTTTAAGGGGGCTTTTAAGGAGGGAGGGATGTGGGGCCGCGTCCCGCTCGACGCCACGTTTTTGCACGGAATGCCTCGCATACCCCTCTCCCGGCTGGACGGAGCGGAGGCCCCCCGTTGCGGGGGAGCCGCCTGCTCCACCGCATGTGGCTTTAACTAGGCTGCCATTGGTCAGCTACTAATTTAGAATGTTTGCGCGTTCTGGCGTTTCTGGTTTTGGAGATGCTTCGGGAGAACACGCTGGGACTTGGAGAAGTGCGCACGTACTTTTGGGACCCTCCGGCCGACCAGGCCATCGGTCGGATGGCGTGCTTCTGCGAGCCCCAGCGACCACGGCGGCGACCTGCGACCGACGCTCCTGTCTGTATGTTCTTCTATTTTCCTTTTCCGAGGGCTCGCGGTCGCGGGTGCGCTAGCCGGGGTTAGGCTCTCCTTCCTTGCATGGTTCTTTTTGTGTGTTATTGTGTGTTCGCGTGTTGTTCAGTGTTACTGTCCTTTGTTGTGTTCGTGTGTGTTCGCGTTTTGTTATTCGTTATTGTCCTTTCGTTTATATTTAATTCGACTTATTCGGCCTTGTATTATTTGTTTTGTTTTAACGTGTGTTTATTAAATTACCATGCTCGGAGAGATGCGCCTAATGTTCTCCTCTTTAGCCGCGTGCGACGGTTCGCGCTGCCCTGCCTCGAGTCGGGCCGCGGGCCGACGCGCGCGGCAGCGCGGCGATGGCATGGCTGAGATGGCGAGCGCGCGAACGCGACGACCTCATTCTCTGCTCGTTGAGTGCTCGAACCCACTGCAAGGGGTTGCTAGCGGCGATGCCGCTGCTAGCAGTAGTTATTAGTAGAAGTAAACCCCTACAATCTATACCACTTGTCCTACCTGTTGCACTGTATATTATTTCGTTTTTGTAATTCAGATCATGCATGCTGTATTTTGAAAACATTTTATTATCGTTGTATAATGACCATGCTGTTATAGATGCTTTTGTCCCCCCTTATGTAATACCCTGAAAAGGGCCCTTAAGTTTGAATAAATGAATGAGTGAATGGATGGCTAGGACCAGGTACTAAACTGCGTTATACTGTCACTGGCGCGGCGACTTCAAGGGGACGCCAGTTTTTAAAGGTGACCCCAATGGAGGAAAGACTATTGCTCGAGTCATGGCACACTCAGAGGACGGCACACAGCCTGAAAGGCTCTTCGGGAGCGTTCCACACTGTGTACGCGCACGGTCATGCGCTCCATGGCGAGCGGCTTTCAGTTGATCGTCGCTCCAAAGACAGTATAAAGCAGCCGGTACCTGGCTCATCCCTGATGAAGAAGCCGGACAGGCCTAGAAACGTCGGATTTCCGTGTATGTTTGCGTGTGTACGTGTGTGATGCTCCTTTGAATTCATGTGAGTCTGTATATGCGATAGTAAATGCTGATAAAGTGTGTATGTGTGATAGAAATGCTGATAAATCCAGTGGAAATGTGATCGCAATGGGAAGCCTCCATTTTTCCTTTTTTCCAGTTGGTCGGAACTGGTTCAACAGTTAGTTTGCCTGGAGTGTTCTGCCGAGGGCAACTTTAAACCGTCGAGTGGGAACTGCAGGGGACTAAAACTTGAGCTGCTGCTGTTAGTACAGCAGTTACTCCAAAATGGGTTCAAAATCTGTGGCAGCCCACTTACTCCCCGAAAGGACGAACAGCATGCCCCATTTTCCTCCATTTTGGTTTAGGGTGTAGCAGAGCGTCACGGCCTACTTGAAGACCAACACTGACATTTTAATGTATATATATTTGTTTGAAACAACTTAATGAACCAACAAACATTGAAGCCTAGGAAAGCATAGGGGAAGCTATTCAAATTCCTAATTATATGGTATTGTAATTTTTGGGTAAGTAGAAAGGAAATGAACAAAATGACAAAGCTGCCTTCGGTGGGAACCGAACCCACGACCTGGATAACGCGTCCGATGCTCTACCGCTGAGCTACGAAGGCAGTCGTCCTCCCCGTCCACTTTATTGGGTACTTCTGCATATGTAATCTCGGGAGTGTTAGGCAGCACCACTCGTAGCCATGGCTGCGAGTGTGGCACTCTCTTACTGCCGGGAGGCGTCACGTAGAACGTGATCTTATGGCGAGATGGCTGCTGCCCTATAAACCCTCGTATGCTACCTAAAGGCACGAAGTCTGCCGCAACGAGGCCAAGCTATAAAACAACGAAAGGGAAGGGGACAAGGGCTCGTTTTCTTTACTTGTTTGGAACCAACTTAATGAACCAACAGACATTGAAGCCTGGGAAAGCTTAGACAAACTTATTCAAATTCCTAATTATGGTATTGATGAACAAATCGCAAAGTACGATTTAGAACAGGGAATGTCGCAGGAGCCAACGTTTCGACAAGCGGACTTGTCTTCGTCAGGGCGGCAACTGTTGCTGCCCTGACGAAGACAAGTCCGCTTGTCGAAACGTTGGATCCCGCGACATTCCCTGTTCTAAATCGTACTTTGCGATTTGTTCATCGATTCAAGCATCCATCTTCCCCTGAGCTTCTCTTCTAATCATGGTATTGTAATTTTGGTGCAAGTAAAGAGGAAGTGAACGCAAAGACAAACCTGCCTTCGGTGGGAACCGAATCCACGACCTTCGGATAACACGTACGATGCTCTACCGCTGAGCTAGGAAGGCGGTCGTCCCTCCGTCCATTTTATTGGGTATTTATGTACAAGTAATCATGGCAGTGTTAGGCAGCGCCAACTGGAGCCAATGGGGGCCAGTTTGGCACACACTTATCGCTGGGAGGCGTCACGTAGAACGTGATCTTACGGCGAGATGGCTTTTTCACGGCCTTGGCTTTATCCACGCACACTGCGTCTTGTCTATTGCCCGACATTACCTGTTATTCAACGGGTCCGAATTTCTCCTTTCTCCGTCACTGCGCCCCGCCGAAACTGGCTTTTCTGGTACGTATCAAGTAGCAAATCGGTAGACGTGGGCTTGGACGATTTCTTCGATGGCTGCGGCAGGAGCTGCTGTTCAACTGTCTTCGTTCGTCTGTTGAAGAACTGAATTTGAGGCGCTGCCAGTGCCTTGCTGTCAGGCAATACCGCTTGGCATACGGATTTCGGGATGTCGTCAACTTGGCCAGTCATTGTCCGAAGCTGGAAAGAAGGCCAGCTGAATTCCGAAGTCGAGTGCTCGGTACAATGCGCCAGCGTTTGCGTGTCTCTCTTAAAGACAGCACTTGCAGCTGCTGTCGCACGCAATGCTTCGGGATTGACCTCTGCACCATCTTGTTTATTTCTTCTCCTCTGTCTTTTACACCTTCGTCGTGATCATGTTCTAGTGGAATCTGAAGCAGAACTCCCAACATTATCCTCAGACGGCTCCTCACGCGTGTGCTGTTTCTCTACTAACTCCTCACACACGTTTCCCGCCCAAACTCTTCGCACGCCTTCTGTTTCTGTGCACTCTTCATGGACTTCCTGCATCCCTGCAAACTCTTCGCACCTTTGTATCCGTTCTTTGCATACTTGACCATTCGACACCTCGGCAACATGACACTCCGCCGTGGTAGAAGACACTTGTCCGCTTGTCACTGTAATGTTCAGTCGCTGTACTGGAGCCTCCCACTTGCGC
Organism: Hyalomma asiaticum; assembly: GCA_013339685.2. Taxonomy (NCBI): domain Eukaryota; kingdom Metazoa; phylum Arthropoda; class Arachnida; order Ixodida; family Ixodidae; genus Hyalomma; species Hyalomma asiaticum. The sequence goes on along the minus strand of CM023488.1, from coordinate 3,748,549 downwards.
CAGAACCTCTTCAAGACGCGCATTCACCATTTCGTCCTTCGGGCGTTCCATAGTGTCGTATCCCACCGCTGCCACCAAAAATGCCACGAACACACTTCACACGCACACAAAACGCACCAAAAGCTCTTCTTTATACGACAGCCATCAGTTACGACCTTGCTTCAACGCTCTTTAACCTCCTCGTCTTCCGCTAGTTCTGTCGTGAGCGCATGCTCCACTGGAAGTCACCATGTCCCGTAACAATATATATATATATATATATATATATTCAGAAAAAGAGATTCACACGATTAACTAAAAAAATATAAGTTTACTGACGTTGCGGCCGGTGGACCGGCCTTCATCAGAGTGATAAGGTGTTGCAGAGCACCCTCCTCCTTTTAAGGGTACAGGAAGGGGAGAGAGTGCGGCTACAAAGGCGGACGTCTGTACAGGGAAAGTCTGCCTGGACAGAACACGTGATCGGCTACGGCGAGTCGCGACGCGACACCGTAGCCTGTCAATTAACAGCAAGGCGGCACACTTACAACCCCGAGGGATTCTGCTACCTGTATGTAACGCAACTATAAAGCCACTCCACATTGTAAAAACGGTAATCACCACAGCAGGAAGGATTAAAAAACAAAATAACAAAAAAAAACACAAGAAAGCTGATTTATTGAAAAAAGGCTGGCTAGAATCGACTAGAATATCTTGTAATGGAAAAATATAAACCATGAAGGAAGGAAAATGGAAATTAAATAACAGATATAAAAAAAGTTCAGAAATAAGGAAAGTGTGAAAGAACGCATTGTAGTTGTTTGAAATGGAGGAGGAGGAGGAGGAAGAGAAAGGAGGAAAGACAGGGATGTTAGCCAGTGCTGAGACCGGCTGGCTACCCTGTGCAGGGGAAGAGGGGTAAGGGGACTGAAAGATAGCAGAAAGGAGACACGACAAGAAAAAAGACAAAGAGAGAAAAAAAACACACGCACACAAACGCGACACTGCTTAAAGTCTGTCCCTTAGACCACTCGTCCGTAAAAATCGCAACAACGCGTTGAGCGCTTTCCGTGCTGACGATGGACATGGTCAGTGTCCCAAGACTCGTTGCGTGAAATGGCTTCCTCATAATAGCAATGCCCTAGTCACTCGGGAAACATGTGAGTTTACCCATGTTTCATTAATGCCCGAGGTAGCGGCTTTGAACTTATAAATGAGGTAGAACTATATATATATATATATATATATATATATATATATATATATATATATATATATATATATAGCTCGGAAAGAAGATTTCCCATATATATATAAGCAGTGAAGGAACGGACGAACGTGCAAGAACTTTTTACTTTCCAACGTTTCGGCCGGTGGTCCGGCCGTCATCAGGAAAAAAAATTTTTTCCTGATGGGAGTCATGGATTTCTTTTTTTCCTGATGAAGGCCGGACCACCGGCCGAAACGTTGGAAAGTAAAAAGTTCTTGCACGTTCGTCCGTTCCTTCACTGCTCATGTTCCTCTGGATCCGCAGACATATTTACTATATATATATATATATATATATATATATATATATATATATATATATATATATGGTTGAAAAGAGGGGCACATGATGAAAGTTCTTGTTTTATTAACGTTTCGGCCGGTGGGCCGGCCTTCGTCAGAATGAATGAAAACAGTACAAAGATGCACACACTATTTAAAGGTACATAATAACACGTTGTAAAGCAGATGTAGTGCTCCTGGCGAGCACAGATTGCCACAGATTGCCACCTTGTCATGCACTACAGTAACTCTGAAGCACAGCACATGGTCATCATAACTCTTTTGAAAGGTGCGACATCTTTCAACAACAAAGCGCGACAGAAATACAGATAGAGAATATAAAGATACAGATACAAACATATATGAGAATACGCATGGAATATCGCGTTTGACAGTACAGTGCGTCACTGGCCAGTGATGTACAGAAAAAACATGAATGCGAAGATTGTATCAGATTCAGTGACAATGCGCAAAGTGCACTACGCACGAAATGCAGTCGAAAACAGGAGTGAGTGGCGAGGATGAAATTAATGAAGCGTATGCCTAAACCAACCAGACGTTATTATTGTCGTCGTCCATGAACGCATACAACTACGTAGGCACTCAGGTCAGTTTTCCCGCGCTTTCATTTAGGCCACGTGAAACCGTACAGAATTTGTGAATCAAGTATGACTCCCGTATTTCGCGGTCATGATGTGATGCGAATCCGGATTCTAAAACTGGCACTAAATGATTGCAATTTGTGACCAGTGGCGGCGACGTGCCTAGATATCGGCAAATGAGGGAGCGAGTGTACATGAGCTTTGTGGTTGTTAAACCGATACCCAAATGCAGTTTCGGTTTGACCGATATACTGCAACTTGCAAACAGAGCATTCAAGTAAATAAACAACATTCTCTGTGTCACACGTAAAATCGCCACGAATTTCTACACTAAAGCCATTAGCTGTGCTTCTAACCATAGTGGTTGTCGTCATTTGAACACATACATTACATCTAGGCTTGTGGCACGGTTGGCAACCGGTAGTCTGAATGGGAATACTTCTAACTTTGGAAGACGTCAGGATATCTCGCAAATTCCTGCAACGTCGATACACTACGCGGGGTGGCTCCAGGAAAACCTTTTTAAGGCGTTCGCTCTGTGTTAACATGTTGTAGTGCTTCCTCAGAATCTTTTCGACATGAGGTGCCGATGCGCTGTGCGTCAGTACAAGGTTAGCATAATTCAGGCCAGGAGGTCGTCTGTCTGCGGTAAGAAGTGCGCTACGGTCAAGTTGGTCCGCACGTGTGACTGCGTCATTTATCATTTGAGAAGGGTACTGTTGTTTTAAAAGGGCGACACGTAGTTTCTCGCAACTTGCTGCCAAGTCCGCATGGATTGAGCAAATACGTTTAAAACGCACTGATTGGTTGTAGGGGATACTTGACTTGCAATGTTTAACATGGCTGCTTTTGAAGTGAGGGTGTTGTTGTCGGTCAGTAGGCTTATGATACAGTTTGGTGGATAGTTTGCCATCTGTCAGCTGCAACGTGACGTCCAGGAAGTTAACAGTTTCCGGTGAGAATGAGTGGGTAAAGGATATGGGTTGGTGAGCCTTATTGAAGTCGGATATAAATGCAAGGAGATGTGATTCACCATGAGGTCAGATAAAGAAAATATCATCAATGAACCTTTTGTAGCAAGTTGGCTTCAAAGTGCAACTGCAAAGAAATTGATCTTCTAGGATTCCCATGAATATGTTTGCATAATTCGGCCCAATCTTAGTTCCCATAGAGGTGCCACTAACTTCCACGCAGTGAACTTCATTGAAATCAAAATTGTTCAGCTGGAGAATTAGTTCGAGAAGTGTTGCCAGGGTGATACTGCATATTGGTTTTTCACCAGAAAGCCGGTGGTACGCTTGAACTACAGCCAAGATGCCGTCCGAATGAGGGATATTAGTATAGAGTGACGATACATCCAGTGTCACGAGAAGGGAACCCTTAGGTGTGGCAACATCACTGATTGCCGAAAGGAAGTGGTTAGTGTCCGTCACGTAAGATTGAAATGTGGCCGGAATGTTATTAATTAGCGAGTCAACATACCGAGACAAATTTTCTGTCACTGTTCCGATGCCTGAAATAATGGGGCGGCCTGGATTGTTCAATTTGAGAATTTTTGGCAACAGAAAAAATCGGCCTGCAGATGGACTAATTGGGACCAGCGTAGCAGCTACATTGTCACATATTTTTTATCCCTTACTAAAGCTTTTACCTTTTCTTCCAATAGACTTTTGAAGTCGTTGGTAGGGCCAGCATTAAGTCTTCTGTAAAAGGAACAATCACTAAGTTGCCTGTTGGCTTCGTCAATGTAATCAGTGGTGTTCATTACCACAATTGCGCCACCCTTGTCAGCTGGCTTGATAGTGATGTCGAAACGATTGCTTAATGTTTCAATGGCATTCACCTCTTCGTTCCTTAGATTTCGACCGTACGACGTTCGCTTCTTGTACGCTTCAATTATATCGCGTTGGACCATGTGCTGTGCTTCAGAGTTACTGCAGTGCACGACAAGGTGGCAATCTGTGGCAATCTGTGTTTGCCAGGCGCAGTACATCTGCTTTACAACGTGATATTAAGTACCTTTAAATAGTGTGTGCATCTTTTTACTGTTCTCATTCTGACGAAGGCCGGCCCACCGGCCGAAACATTAATAAAACAAGAATTTTGAATGTGTGTCCCTCTTTTGAACCTCACATTGAACTGGACCCATCGAACTTCAACTGAAAATACTATCTATATATATATATATATATATATATATATATATATATATATATATATATATATATATATATATATATATATATATATATATATATATATATATACATGCATCGGCATGGTGCTTATCACACGGCTTGCGGTCCTGTTTAATAGCCAAGTAGCAAATTTTTGACAGCTTGCGTGGCGCAGAAGCTCCGGACGGACACAGTCCGTGTGTACGGAGCTTGAAAAACGAGTGACAAAGGAAAGACAGCGCACAGACTACAGCATCAGAGCCGCATACAGCTCTGTACAGAAGCGTTCTTGCCTGTATTCTCTCTGTCAGATAATTGCAACTGATTTGACTAGCCTGCCTGTAATATTGTATTTTTTTAACCCTTGGCTCGAGTTAGCTGGGACACCCCTAGAGGTCTATAAAGAGCGAGTAAGCGCGACTATCAAGGACGTAGAAAGAAAAACACACAAGGACACAGCGCCAACACAGATCAACTAGTCCGTCAACTTGTTCTAAGCCGTACAGGTGTCCTCTATATACTGCACTCAACGAAGAGTCCGGACACGCAACTTACGTTAAATATTTCCATGTAACTTCATCAGCATTTTAAGAAAAGCTGTAGCACTGAACTCGCAAGAAACTACGTGCTTAGCGCATCTTAACATGTGTTACGCCACAATGATAAGGCTGGGATTCCGGTGTGGAAAACGGGATCATCCCTTCATGCATATTTACTTAATTGGATCATCCCTTCATGCACAGTTACGTTCATGCATAATTAGCAACAATGTCAAACAGTGACTTATACAACGTCCACCAACACCTCCTCCCCCCAGGCGGTCCCCCCCCCCCTCCCACCTCAAAAGTTTTCTAGCTAACCAATAACTCCCTATACCAAACCCCCCATGCACTGGTTACACCATGGGTAACAGTCCCCCTCCCCTCCCTTCCTTTCCCCAAATCCAAATCTCTGGATAAGCCATCTGATTTCAGATGATGAGCTGCAACGCAATGCTCATGGTTTTGTAGCATTACTTTTTATTTTCCATTTGTACTTTCATCCTTGGATACTGTTGTATCGTTGGGGATGCAGTGTTCAGTTTTTGTATGTTCATATGTATGTGTATTTCTGGCACAACCCCTTTTGTTTAAGGGGTTGCAGCAGAAATGGCACGTTTAAGCCTCGTTCGGTAGACTTGGCACTCCTAGGAATAGCATTCGAGGGTTCATTGGCAAGCAGGCAGCTCGTCATAAGTTCGGGTGTTGCGTGACGCCTTCAGGCAAAAATGCTGTTCCACACTTACCGCCAAGGCTACGAGTGCGCTAACACAGTTGCACGCCTATAAGCGCCCCATAAAGAGGACGGTGGCCCTTATATGCGGTTGTGCGAAATATTCCGTATATTCAGTGGCCATAAAGCGTATTTAGTGCAGCCCCATAGGCAGGAATTTTTTTCTGGGTAAGGGAGGGCACTTGCTGAAGGCCTTGACTGAGAAAAACATCTAGCTTCATTATTTATTTTCGGTTGAAATTTCAGTATGTACAACAGATGTCATTTTAAATGCAACTTTGTTAGTAAGCTTAAATTTTATATTATTGACACTACACTATGTTACCAACGCTACCTCCCAACCAAAATTTTGGGAGCGCCCCCCATCCCTGGCTACTGGCCTGATTTAGCATAAGGTGTTTTGTGATCGATCATGACTTTTTCGTAGCCTGTTGTTGTCTACAGCTGTATTACACAGTATGCATGTTATGCGACTTATTTTTTCTAATGCTTCGATTCTCATAGTTATGATTACAACGTGTGGGCGTCCTATGTTCTGTTTTCTAGTGTTCGACTATGTTCGTCGCTTAATGTGTTTGTTGCTGCCTTAAGAATGCACGACGTCAAACCTTAGTTGCTTTTTGCCCACGGATCAGATGTGCGTGCGAAGAAAATTGCATTTGATTCCGCATATTCGTTGTACTTTCTGTACCTACGTCGTTACTAAGCCTCTGAAAATGGCATTATTACATTTTTTCTACCACGTGCTTAAGCAGGAATTCACTCTACTTGAGCCGTACTCCGAAAGCAATCGCCTTTGGCCATATCGTCATATCGTTGTTGGGCGCTCATTGGCTGGCCGAGGAAAGGTGAGTGGCTCCGGCATTGGACACGCGAGGACCTAGCTACCGTCGGTCACTCATTCGAGGTATCACCAAAGGCGACGGTGTAGCCTTTGGTGATACCTCGATCTACACGCAAGGCCACACCGTCGCCTTTGGTGATGACCTCAGAACACGGCCCTACTTTAGTGCTTTACACGGGCTAAGTAGGGAACGGCTCTCATTTCACTCAGTTTCGCTCATTTTGCTCAGAAACGGTCCTCCTAGCAGCGGACTCAGGAGAGCGCCAGCAGTCGTCGGGAAGTAGCACCAGAAAGGAGACTGCTTAAAATAACAACGAAATGTGTATGCGGAGCCTGCGTACTAGGAGAATTGGAGTTAGTGAAGATATTATGAGTTTAAGCGAATGAGTTCATGCGATGTCGTCTTGTAGATGCGAAGCAGCTTATGGCGGAGTTCAATCCGGTGGTGGTGGTGGTGTGTGGCGTGACCACCCTTACTGCGCATGCGCAAACCTTCTCCACACACCTCCTCTTCACTCCCCCTCTCCACGTGACGTGTTTGCTTGCCGACGCTGCCGTTGCGTTTCGGCATGTCGAGCCCGCGTTTCATCCGTTTGCGCTGTGCTCCCTAGCCCGGAGCTCCGTGATCATGACAATGTCCTGATCATGACAGTGTACTTGGAACTCAACCTCTGCAAAGGGAACATAGAGTTGTACCTACAAAGAGCAATGGTGGAATACGACAACGTGTACAAGAAGGACCCATTCATCATGGTGGGAGGCTTCAACATCGGCATCTACAAGAACTCTTGGATAGTGCGACACATGACCAGCAGGTGCTCCATTAAAGGGGTCGTGAAACGTTTCCTGAACATTTTGTACTAAGTGCGTATTCGGGATCCTGACTCTCCAATCAACAATATGCATCGTGCCCTTGCACCGTATGGGTACATTTACAGTGATAAAAAAGACGGCTTCGGTTTCACTGCGCGCGTTCCCCTCAACTCTGCAGATGACGTCATGTTAGTAGCCACCAGACCTCCGAGATTGGCGCGCCCTCGGAGCCACGGGAAGACGAACCGTGCTGCAGCTTTGCTTCCGAATAGCGGCGCCGCACGGTTTTTAAGTATTTTCTTTCTTTCTAGCTTTCAAGTAAGTCGATTCTTTCAGAGCATACGCGAGTTCACTATACCTTTGCCCTTTAAATTTCTTACTGCAACGTCATCGAATAGTACTATACCGGCCGGTAGTGTCGCATATATAGTCGTTTCGGGAGTGCAAGAACGCTGGGGTTTCCAACGGGCGTTATTAAATGTGCACTGAATATTTCGCCGAAATATTTCGGAATCAGCTTGTCGAATGCGCAATGCAGCAGTGAAAATTACAACGGGGCATCTTCAATTTCTTTTCACGACCCCTTTAACGGAAACACCTTGTCAAACCGATGGAAACGCTGTGTGCACCCCCCCCCCCCCCCCTGCTGCTTCGCATCGCCTCATGGTCCCCTTTAGCGGGAGACGGTGTAATTTTTTTTCCTTCTACAGGCGTGTCCGCAAATATAGTGAGCAGGGCGCAGTGGCAGAAGCGCTGTCTCTAGCGGAAGTAAGCACAACTATAGTGGCGCTAGGCTAGCTAAGCAGCGAAGCTGGCCGACACTTGGCTGGTCCGGGTTGGTCTACGGCACACCTGATGATGATGATGATGATGATGATGATTGTGGTTTGGTTAGGAAAGGACGCTAATTTCTGCAGCCCATGTAGGGAGCACGGCTAAGCGTCCGGGGGGGTGGGGGAAAGGGAGTAAAAGAGATAGAGAGGAGAGAAAGGCCTTAGTGGAGGGCTCCGGAAATTCAGACCACCTGGGGTTCTTTAACGTGCACCGACAGCGCACAGTACACGGGCCTCTGGCATTTTCGCCTCCATCGAAAATGCGACCACCGCGGCCGGGATCGAACATACCCGCATTTCGTCGCGGTCCGAAGCTTCGGGAAAGGCCTTGCGAAACACTGCGAGGTCCAGCGAACGCTTCTCAACAATTCGTACCGTGCTCAGCCTAAAGGCGTTCGCGTCTAAGCCCAGGCGGGGCAGACGCGGAGCGCGTGGCCTCGGCTTGACGCTGTCCCACCATTTCGCGTACCACACTAGGCGTTTGTGCATAGCTTCGCGCCATGGGAGGACGTATGTTCTAGTCGTGTGAAGCTATGCATAAACGTATAACATTGCGAGAAGCTGTGCACCTGAGGAATATGGGCGCACGCTGTCTTTGTCTGCTTCTGCTTCTGCCCGCCAGCTGCAGTTCCACCAGTTAGTAGAGGGCTGAGGCCATGTACGCAAGAGAAGAAAGGAGCGAGCGTAGGAACAACGTATATTGGGCATTACATAGAAGTGCACGCACACTCTTGGGGACCTGAAGTAATGATAATAATTTTGTGATACTATAGTTCCTAGAATATTTCTAGGCACTGTAGTGATACGGACGCACAGATTACGAGAGCCTGAAGTGCTTCGCATTTGGAAGCGCGGCAAGAACAAATCCCACCTATTGCGGGAATCGGTGTCACGCGAAGCAGTGAGCGATATGACGAATTGTTTGACATTCAGCCAACTGTGACGAGTAGCATCAGGGTATACTTCAGCTGTTGACACTCCCCGCGTGCCGCGAGGGAGAGCACGTCCAGATAATGTTCGGAAATATTGGAAGTAATGGGCATAGACGACGATTGTATGCATCTTTTGAGGGAGATATATCGAGAAAATGCCGTTTGCATAAAATGGAAAGGAATCAGTAGCATAGAGAACGTTGATATTGGCAAGGGGCTGAGACAGGGATGTCCTTTGTCGCCGCTGTTATTCATGCTGTACATGGTTAGAATGGAAAAAGTGCTAGGAGATGGCAATCTGTTACACAAACAGGGCGGCGTGATGATTGAGCAGATGCTTCCGTGTTTATTTTATAATGTCGATATTGTCTTATTCGCGGACAGTCGAGATGATATACAACGGCTGATGAATATGTGCGGAAAGGAAGGCGAGGCTCTAGGACTAGGATTTAGTGTAACAAAATGCGTATTGATGGTATTCAATGGTCCCAACGACCAGGCGGTATCCATACCGTGCCAAGAAATACCGAGAGTAAGCGAATACAAATACCTTGCGGTATGGGTAAATGAGGGTGATAGATCCATGGAGGTACACGAAAAAGCCTTGGCAGCAAGGGGAAAGAGGAACGCTGCAATAATGAAGCACAGAGCGTTATGGGGACGCAATAGGTACGAGGTGCTTAGGGGTCTGTGGAAAGGGGTAATGGTACCGCGGCTTACATTTGGGAACTCAGTGGTGTGCATGAGGCCAGAGATACGATCAGGAATGCATGTGAATCAAAGAATTGTGGGACGCCTCGCGTTGGGTGCTCACGGGAAAACGACAAATCAGGCTGGAAAGGGCAATATGGTGTGGGTGAGTTTTGAGGCACGGGAAGCCCAGAGCAAAATAAGGTTTGACGAGAGGCTAAGGAATATGAAAGAGAGCAGGTGGGCAGTGAAGGTTGTGGAGTGTCTACAACTACTACTAGCAGCGGAATCGCCGCTAGCGACCCCGTGCCGTGGGTTAGAGCACTCGACGAGCATAGAGTGTGGCCGTTGTGTCTGCGCGCTCGCTCACCTCAGCCATGCACCACCGCGCTGCCGCGTCAGTCAACCCGCGACCCGTCTCGAGGCGGGACGGCACGAACCGCCGGACGAGGCGAAAGAGGAGGACATTAGGCGTCACTCTCCCAGCATGGTAATTTAATAAACATGTTAAATAAAAAAACAAAACAAGGCCGAATCTAAGGTCGAATTAAGATATAAACGAAGATTAACAATAACAATAAACAACATGCCAGCACACAAGACCACAATCAAAGGACAGTAACTATGAACAACACGCGAACACACAATACACGAAGACCATGCAATGGGGGGGGAGGGGGGGGAGCACCTAAACCCCGGCCAGCGCACCTGCGACCGCGCGCCCTCAGAAAAGGAAAATGCAAGGAAAAGAACATACAGAGATGGGTGTCGATCGCAGGTCGCCGCCGTGGTCGCTGGGGCCCGCAAAGGCGCGCAATCAGACCGACGGCCTCGTCGGCCGGAGGGTCACATAAGTACGTGCGCACCCCTCCGAGTCCCAGCGAGTTCTCCCAAGCATCTCCCAAAACCCGAAAGCGCAAATGTCAGAACTACTAGCTGCCCAATGACAGACTAGTTAAAACAACGTGGGCGAAGAGGGCAGCATTCCACAGTGATGGGCCGCCCTCTCCCAGCTGGACGGGGCGCCCAGCTTAGAGGGGGGCATGCAAGGACATTCCGAGCAAAACATGGCGTCCCGGTCCCCACATCGTGTTCCGTTATTTATATAGAAAGAGCGTTGACACGCAGTGGAGAAAAAGAACTAGGAGGCTGACCAGTAAATATACGGCTCTAAGAGAATTGATAACAAAGAGCGCAAAGGGAAATGTCAGAGAGGCGGAGAAATTTTACTGGATGGCAGCGATGAAAAAAAAAAGGACTCTGAATAACTACCGAAAGGGCAAAAACGATATAAAGAGGGAGGCATATTATGATAATTCAAGAGGAAGCGCTTTACTGTTCGAAGCAAGATCGGGCTGCCTTAGAACACGTAGTTATAAAGCGAAATTCAGTAAAGAAGAAGAGAAATGCACATGCTGTGAGCAAGATAGGGAAACCACGGAGCATGTTCTGATTGAATGCGGAAATATCCACCCAGGTGTACGTTTGGGCACTACCCTAGATGACGTATTGGGTTTAGGGAAAAAATGGGCAGCTGAACATACCCGCGATTGAAATAAGTAAGAGACTGTTAGAATACTGATGGCGGAAAACCGGAGAGAACGGACAAAAATAATTATAGGAAAAAATAAGGACTTTCTGCCTTAAGGGGCAGGGAATTGGGCTATGATTTTACGTTTTTGCTATCGTATGGTCGATTTAATTGAAGTAGATTTAAAAGGCATTAGGACAACTTAAAGAGAGAGGCAAAAATTACGGCATATCGATGGAGTGAATGAGGATGAGTGGGCAAAGCTCGGGAGGTTCATCGTAGATCGTGCCGAGTTCCTGATCAATTTAGTTAACGCGCACGCTACGAATTCTTACGGTTCAACTATGCACAAGTGAAATCTCCCACCGGCACTTCATTGCAAGTCAAGATCCAGTGCCTATATATATATATATATATATATATATATATTATATATATATATATATATATATATATATATATATATATATATATATATATATATATAGAGAGAGAGAGAGAGAGAGAGAGAGAGAGAGAGAGGAGAGAGAAACGAAATGTTGTCTTGAGAAAGGTCAGGCTCTGACCGAAACGTCGACAAATAAATGAAACATTACTGAAGTGCTACGTCTCATATTTATATTCATGCGGCAGCCGAAGTTATCTACTTCGCCAAACTATATATATATATATATATATATATATATAATATATATATATATATATATATATATATATATATATATATATATATATATATATATATATGGGTGGCCGGTGAACGGTTCTCCAACGCGAGCAATCGGTATGTGTCAATCAAGAAACTCGCTAGGAGATGCTGCCTGCCCCAACGTTGTCTCTCGCGGGTGAGGGCGCGTTCTCCTTTGCGAGCTGGTAGAGCGTTCATCTAAGAAAGAGCGTTTCCATCAACGCGTGCCTTTCGCTCTCTCTCACAAGACAGCAGGTGGAAGAGTGAGAGAGAGAGGCACGCGCCGGGAGGCACGCGCCGAGGGCGAGCGCGTGCCTCCCAGGCGATACTGCCGGTTACGCCTGACGCCTGACGCCTGACGCAGGACAACGTTAGACTAAGAGGAGCTTCGCCCCTAAAAAAGAAAAGGTCTTACATTTTTTTGTTACGATCCTGGTGGCGCACATGTCACGGCCCCGTTACAAAGGGGACGCTCATAGCATCCACCCATCCATCGGTGTAGTACATGAGCCGCAGATGCGTGGAGGCTGCGGCGTAGTGGCCGTTAACGAGCAGTGTTGTACACGTTCCTCCAAAATAGGAACGAAAACTCGTTCCTCCCCAATTTCTTAACGAGTTCCCGTTACAAGTTCCTTTAAACAGAAAGGAACGCGTTCCAGTTACATTTCGGAAATTGGAACGTGTGGTTACATTTACGTTACATTCAATTTTTAAAATTGAAAATTGTGTCGGACAGTTCTAAGCCAAAATTATATGAACACTTTAAAATTCACATTGAGCTGCTCGAATTTGAACATCAATAACAGCATATTATCTCGAGATCAAAAATACGAAATAAACGGTTCTAGACATATGTTTGGGGAACACCGAACGTACTCCCGACATGTCCACTGCGACTATGACCCTAGACTATTACAAGTGTAGCGAATAATGGGTCTTCCAAAGAGCAGTTAGAATAGTGCGCTTCAGATGTGCAAATAAAAAGTCACTGACATTCAACAATGCAAGTCAGTATCAAAAATGCATTTCACACTAAAAGCTATAAATAGACTTTTAGATTTACATTCGCGATATAAGAGTTTGTGCCTTGACCCACATCATTAAATACTCGAAGAGGATTCCCCGATATGTCGTCAGCATTTCTGCTCCTAAACGTTTTCGCTCAAAATTAGTAACCTTTTTAGTGCTTTAATAGGCTGACGGTTCTGGATATATTACCTTTGCTTACTTCTCACAATCTTAAAACATTTGTGATACTGACCTTTTGTTCCCATTTATGGTGGCGAATTCGAACTCCATGGCAGTCAATCTGCGGCATACAGGGCTGGCACTGTTGTATGTGGGTAGTGAAAAGCGCAGGGCAACGCTGCCGCTTTTTAAACCAGCTCTTTCCCATAAAGAAGAGAACGCGGGTAGGCAGCAATAAAAGGTGGATGCGATACATATCATGCTAAAGTATTCTAGTCACTGTACTCATGAGGAAAGAAGTGCCGCTAAGTGGTTGCCGCGGAGGGAGCACCCACTCGGGGTAGCTAGTTCCAAGGGCGCTGTCAGCGGGCCTAGGAAGCGAAAATGACCGCGACCGCTTAGTGATCGATGGGCCCTCGTTTGCTTGTTAGCTTCGGTGCGTGTTGAAACGGCGCTACTCATGGCCCCACGGGCTGGTCATATGCTGACAGCTTGCGTGACGAATTCTCGAAGGCCATGTGCAGCGCACCGTCAGGCGGGCAGACAAAGGTTTAACAACGTGTTCGAGCCTGGCTGCCAGTGCCAGCGGACATCCAAGAGTGAGACGCAAGTCCTAATGCATGGAAAAGGGAAATAACACGTACTGCATGGTAAACGTATCCGCTTGCATGTTGATTGATTTCTGGGTTTTACATCCGAAAACCAGCCGTGATTATGAGAGACGCCATAGTGGAGGGCTCTGGAAATTTTAACCACCTGGGGTTCTTTAACGTGCCCTGACATCGCACAGCAAATGGGCCTCAACATTTCGCCTCCATCAAAATGCAGCCGCCGCGGCCGCGATTCGATCCCGCGACACTCGGATCAGAAGCCCAGTGCCATAGTTGCTAGACCACTGTGGCGGGGCACCGCTTGCATGTTGTGAATTATGTTCTCTAAATCAATACTGTAATAAAAGTATTGACGCCGTCGATTGAGACTGTGTGGGCTCTGTGCATGATTGGTTCGCTTGTAACTCTTTGTTTATTGAAGGGTTCAAAAAGTGATGCTTTTGGAGTGATGAAAGAGCAGATGTTTGGGCTTGGACCCGGACAGAAGCTTTGGCGTTTGAATAAAGCGTCCAATCTTCTTCCGCACTGCTACCGTGCACTCGAGTCAGCGAGGGGCGCCGACAACGGACCTTTCAAGAGCTACGGGGAAATTAACTATGACCATCGGATGAGTTTGCGGATGAATTATGCAACGTGGGACTGTTTCTTTTTTTTTTTTCGTATGACGTATAAGGAATACGACTTAACTGTCCAATTTGAACAACAGCCTACATTCGTGCGATGGCAAAATGACATTGGTTTGTAGGAAATAAATAAATAAATAAATAAATAAATAAATAAATAAATAAATAAATAAATAAAATGCCTCACATGCATCATTTCATCGGACGCCCACCAAAAGAAATGATGTATATCTGACACATAAAAGATTCCCAGCAGCACAACAGCACAACCGAAGTAGCAAAAACATGCACACGTGCCACACAGTGCTGGTGTAAATGTTTTGAGATTAAGACAAAAAGAGATTAAGGTAAAAGCAATATCTAACGTGAACGGCGAGTACCAAATGGACCAGTTTACACTTAAAATACAAACTCCCATTCGTTATGCGAATAAGAAAGAACAATAAGTAAACCATACCTTCACAGGCTTCTTCATTGCAACAGAATCTAGATGCCACAGAAGGCAAGGTGGTGTTCCACGATTTTCAAATGACAAGTGAAAGATATCTGCAGTGTGTCGAGCCTTTGGAACGACCCTTGCTTGCTTGTTCAGGCTGGCTCAGACAAAGGGAAAGGACTGCTATTCCTATGCGGGCACCTGCGAGTGCAAGTAGCCTTCCCTGTAGTGTAACACCTGTCACTGCTCGCTTGCTTTCACCAGTGGTCTCATGCGTAAAAGAAATGCCAGTGACGCCGACGCCCATACATTGGAGCCGTAAACGCATTGTCAGAACCAATGCGCTGAGCGGCGATAGCAAAGTCCGCGTTGACTGTGTCCTATAATTCGAAGGGAGCCGTGGTGGCGGAACGAAAGGACTTTCGCTGTTGGCCGCGGTTCTGCCTGCGTTGCCGTACACGGCTGGTTGACAGACGAAAACGTTTTCTCCAGCCACAGGGAGCGGCTGCAATAGCGAAAGGGAAACTTAACCCTCGTCGAAACCTCGAAGGGAGAGAGGGAGAGTAAAGAAATGGCATCCTGCGTGCGGTTTTCTTTTGAGTGAGCGAGACAGCTAACAAGAAAGCGAGGACTCGAGGCTCGGCCTCGGCGGTTGAAGTGGGAGCCCGGCCTATCCGCCCTGCTTGTGGATGGAACGCCTGTGGAACGTTTACAGATGGAACGTCGTTCCCCTTGTAGTTACTTCGCAAATGTAACGCGTTACCGTTACAGTTCCACCAACCCTAAGAGGAACGATGGCGTTCCTTCGTTCCTCCAGTTCTAGGAACGCCATTACTTGGAACGACCTTCCGTACAACACTGGTAAGGAGTAGAGTTACTCTTATGCTAGCATAAATATACAGTAACTCTAGTAAGGAGCCTACATGACTGCTCCATAGTAGCCAATAAAGCCCTTTGATCTTTAAAGTAGCGAAGCTCTCCTCCACACACAAGCTTTCCTCCTCCGCCCTCATTTCGTTCCTCCCCGCTACAGTGCCTAGAAATATTTTAAATGCCAAACCAAGAATTTCTTGTCCGCCGCGGTGGTGTAGTGGTTACGGTACTCGGCTGCCACCCAAAATACGCGGGTTCGATCCCGGCCGCGGCGGTCGCATTTTCGATGGAGGCGAAAATGCCAGAGGCCCGTGTACTGTGCGTTGTCAGTGCACGTTAAAGAACCCCAGGTGGTCTAAATTTCCGGAGCTCTCCACTACCTTTCTCTCCTCTCTATCTCTTTCAATCCCTTCCCCGCACCCCCACGGACGCTTAGCCGTGCTCGCTACATGGGCTGCAGAAATTAGCGTCCTTTCATAACCGAACCACAATCATCATCATCATCATTTCTTAGCGAACTTCGGCGAGTTTGAGCGTATCTATCTATCTATCTATCTATCTATCTATCTATCTATCTATCTATCTATCTATCTATCTATCTATCTATCTAGCTGCCTACGATTTTGTGCTCTCCTGGCCGTTTCGCTAATCGGATGTTTACGAAAATTGGTATGCCACATCATGACTACATGACGAACATAAATGACAGGTCATAACATGAAAATCATGACATGCTTGTAATGAGCGGCATGATTTACATGCCACGGTCTTGGTGCTCTCCTGGTCGTTTCGCTAATGGGATGTATGCGAAAATTGGCATGGCACAACATGACTGCCTGACGAATATAAATGGTAGGTCATAACATGAAAATCATGACGTGCGTGCCATGAGCGACATGCTTTACATGCCACGCGTTTCGTTAATGGGATGTATACAAAAATTGCTACGGCACAACACGACTGCCTGACGAACATAAATGGCAGGTCATAACATGAAAATCATGACATGCTTGTCATGAGTGGCATGATTTACATGCCACAGTCTTGGTGCTCCCCTGCTCGTCTCGTTAATGGGATGTATACAAAAATTGGTATGCCACAATATGACTACATGGCGAACATAAATAACAGGTCATAACATGAAAATCATGACATGCATGTCATGAGCGATATGATTTACATGCCACGCCTTTCGTTAATGGGATGTATACTAAAATTGCTATGGCACAACACGACTGCATGAAGAACGTAAATGACAGGTCATAACGTTAGAATCGTGACATGCGTGTATGAGCAGCATGGTTTACATGCCACAGTCATGGTGCCCTTTCGGCCGTTTCGTTAACTTCATATGTACCAAACTCGGTATAGCGAGACAACAATGCAAATCCATTTTACGTTCCTTATGCGTGCTTCGCATTTCCTTGATGCCCACTGCACGTGGGATCTGCCATTTTTTTTAAATGCGAAGCATTTCTTAGCGAACTTCGGCGAGTTTGAGCGTATCTATCTCTCTATCTATCTATCTATCTAGCCGCCTACGATTTTGTGCTCTCCTGGCCGTTTCGCTAATCGGATGTCTACGAAAATTGGTATGCCACATCATGACTACATGACGAACATAAATAACAGGTCATAACATGAAAATCATGATATGTATGTCAGGAGCGGCATGATTTACATGCCACGGTCTTGGTGCTCTCCTGGCCGTTTCGCTAATCGGATGTCTACGAAAATTGGTATGCCACATCATGACTACATGACGAACATAAATAACAGGTCATAACATGAAAATCATGATATGTATGTCATGAGCGGCATGATTTACATACCACGGTCTTGGTGCTCTCCTGGCCGTTTCGCTAATTGGAGGTATGCGAAAATTCGTATGGCACAACATGACTGCCTGACGAACATAAATGACAGGTCATAACATGAAAATCATGACATGCATGTCATGAGTGACATGATTTACATGCCACGCGTTCGTTAATGGGACGTATACGCAAATTGGCATGCCACAGCATGACTGCATCACAACATAAATGACAGGTCATAACACGAAAATCATGACATGCATGTCATGAGTGACATGATTTACATGCGACGTTCTTTCTGCTCTCCTGGCTGCTTCGTTAATGGGATGTATACGAAAATTGGTATGCCACAACATGACTGCATGGCCAACATGACTGACAAGTCACAACATCAAAATCATGACATGCATGTCATGTTCGACATGACTTCCATGCCACCCGTTTCGTTAACGGGATGTATACAAAAATTGGCATGCCACAAGATGACTGCATCACGAATGTAAATGACAGCTCATAACATGAAAATCATGACATGCCTGTCATAAGCGACATGATCTACATGCCACGGTCTTGGTGCTCTCTGGCCGTTTCGCCAGTGGGATGCATACCAAAATTGCTATGGCACAACACGACAGCATGACGAACGTAATTGACAGGTCATAACACTAGAATCATGACACGCGTGTCATGACCGGCATGATTTACATGCCATGGTCCTGGTGCTATACTGCCGTTTCCTTAATGGGATGTATACCAAAATTGCTATGGCACAACACGACTGCATGACGAACGTAAATGACAGGTCATAACGTAGAATCGTGACATGCGTGTGTGAGCGGCATGGTTTACATGCCAAAGTCATGGTGCCCTTTTGGCCGTTTCGTTAACTTCATATGTACCAAACTCGGTATAGCGAGACAACAATGCAAATCCATTTTACGTTCCTTATGCGTGCTTCGCATTTCCTTGATGCCCACTGCACGTGGGATCTGCCAATTTTTTTTTCTAGGCACTCTATCCCCGCTCCGGAGCGGTGCGCACGGCACGCAGTGGCGCGTTCCAACCGCATTAACAGTGAGTGCGTGCGCCTATTTATTCGGTCCCTTGAAGCGCCAAATGGGAGTTTATTCGTCGTGAAACTGGCGCGGTGATAGTACGCTTCCAATATAACTTCGTGGTAAATATCTTTATTTCGGGACGCTTCGATATAAACAAGCGAGAGCACACCGAAAAAAATAAAAACGAGTATACCAAGCAGGCGGCTGCGCTGTTTGCCTCTCCGTCGTCGCTTGGGCTGGTCGTACGGCGGCGCATACAATATACAGGAAAGTATGTTGCTTATGCGTGGCTGTTAAATAACTTAACGAAGAATAAATGTGGTAGTTTATTTAAAGTGAATTTTCCTGTACAGCCCGGCCGAATGCCTTCGTAGAAATGGCACTGCGCAAAACACATGTCGTGTTCGCGAAACAGCCTATGTGGAGCGCACGTGCCTATATTTTATCGTGGTGAAGTTGAAGAGGGAACACGCACTGACATGCCAGCGCACGCTTAACGCACATATACGTACGCACGCGGGAACACGCACACATGAACATTCGCGCCCGCATAGACGCACGCGCGAGCAGTTTGTCCCTCCGAGCCACGATCATCATCATCATCATCATCATCATCCGCACAAGCGCGAGGCAACGCGCTTCCATCGGCGCAGGTGTTGGAGCCGTGCCAAGTAGGCCACGCTCCCCTCGCACGCTTCCCTCGCAGGTGCGCGGGTACGTCACTCTCTCCCTCACCCGCCTGAGCGCCCGCAGCTGCCGGCTCCAACGCCTGCTCGCCTCCCGTGTCTGCGTTTCAAACAAACGTTTACACCAGTAAACGCTACACCGAGTTTCGCTTCAAACTGTTCTTCCAGCACCCGCGTTAACGCCGTTCAACCCGTGACGCCACCCGTGCGCAACGCTGCTGCTTCGCATCCCATCAGGGTTCCCTTCGGGGAGATGGTCCAAGTTTTTTAGATTTGCGCCTGAGGTTTCACGGCGAAAATTTGTGTTGGTTGTATAAACTCGGGTCTGTTAAAGGTATGTTGCCCTATTCTTCAGGCCACATCAAGATAGAAAAGCCTGGCATCATGTATGCTCCAGTACGAGCCGCCGCGGCTCCAAAAGAACATGCGCCGATGGGCTGAAAGAAAGCTAAGACAAGTCGAGAGGCTAAAGGCGGTGGTATACCCTGACTGGGAAATCGTGAGGGCCTGCGAAAACCTAATCAAACGGGCCAAAGAAGTTAAAAGAGATCCGCAAGGAAAAAGAGAGCGTGCGCAATGAAAAGAGGCCGGTGGTTGTTCTGCATAAGTTTTCACGTTGCTTGAAGAACGTGGGCAATAGATACGGGGAGCGTGTTGCCTTATCTGCTCCCAATAAACTATCCTCAATCTGTTCCCGCGTTGATAAAGAATGTCTGGTTCACGTAAGACGGCGTTCTTCTTGTCCGCAAAAGAAAAATAATAGATATAGTTAAATTTTGATGATGATCCTCTCCCTCGATGGTGGTTCCGATGACCGCGGCGACACGTTGAAGGACGGAATCTGGAGCAAGATGTCTTCACAGCAAAACACTCAGGTTTATTTACATTATTTACAAAACTTGGCCGGGGCGGCCAGTACTGTCACAGACATCAAACACAACTGGGCTCAAACCACACCAAGTGGTTCGTTCCGAGCCCTTAACGTTTGGACTCAAACGTGAATAAGCACTAAGCTTTAAAACTTCATCATAACTCGTCAGAGGCAGCGCCAAGCTCGACCTCTGACCACCTTGCCGCGTCTGCGACCCAAGTAAGCGCTAAGCTCTCTCCTCCCTCTCCGATTCTCTTTTCTCAGTTAAATACACTTGATCGCATCTGCGACCGCCTCCTGGGACCAACCCATATGCAGCACTTTACCAATCACGTACATGTTCGCCCTCTCCATGAGAGCCTACGGTTACGCCCTCGCGGTCCGACCTTTCGACCCGCTTGCTGCACCGAGCTTCACCGAAAGATATCATCCGCTAATCACGTGATCAGTTAGCACGACTCTGCAGCAGGCCCACGTTGCCACTCTGTTTACACGGCGGCATGCAACCCAGCCGCACTTCAAGAGAACCGTTTGACAGGTCTATTGTACCCAAAAGCACTTCCGCACATTTCCACGGTGGGGTCATTTCTTCCGAGGGGCAACTGCTTGACAACCTTTCAACCGAGCAGGAAGGTCAAAGGATTACTTTGACAGCGAGCTCCCGCTGTCTTTGGAAGCGACTCCCCCCCTGTTGTTGCTTTCTCGGATGCTCTTCCGAAATGTCCTACATGCCACCGTGAAGAGACCTGTCAACCGTCATGTCAACCCTATGCTGTGCAGCTATGTCCGTCACAGCAATTACTGACCACGTGCGTCGCGGGAGCAAAGCCGCCACTTCTGCTGCGTACAGAGTGCATACCACGAAGTTTCTACAGGAAAAGCCATGCGCTAGGGCGCTGTCGCCTGCTCTTCTCCGTCGATCTGCCCGCCGAACATAACACCTTCCAACCCAAGAATGTTGTATGTACACTCGTTGTACATACAACATAAAAAAAAAAAACTTCCCTGCGGGCGGGTTGACGGGAGGCGCGCGGGGTCACATTGCGGTACACATCTGCGGTTAGCATTTCCCAATCTGATCGCTCACACTTGAACAAAAGCACACACACAACAACAACAACAATAACAAAAGCATTACAGAACATCCTATCAATCATGATACAACACTAAACCAACACAGATGTACGGATGTCAAAATAGTTCGTGGCTTGTCCAACGCACTAATTCGCACACACACACAAAAAGAAAATACACACACAGTCACAGAGACACATCTGTTTGTGAGGTCCCTCACAAGTTGGACCCTGTCCTGTACATTCCTTGGTGCACCTTAGCACGTGGTAAACATTCGCGCACCATAAACTCACTGACCTTTCATCGTACAAAAGTACCCTTGAATGCGGGTGCCTATCGTAGTCTTTATCAAAACTAGACTTTTCGCTTTTAACCCTCAGCTTCCTCTGCTGGCACGAACTGTCCAACCTCGACAAGGCATCCGCACATTTATTCACTGAACCGTTTACGCCGCGTGAGTGAACTGAGCGGCACTCCATCGACCACTTTGCAGCTCGAGAATGTTCGGCAGGTGTGGCAAAACTGACATAATTAAACACGGGACAAATAAAAGAATGGATAATGAATAAAATAAACAGCCAAAATAAAAGAAAAGCTCTTCCCGTGCCCCCACAGCACGACTGCCAGTGCCTTCCAGTGTCCGATGCCACTTTCCGAGTCTGTGCATTGCGAACAAGCTCATTCGTCTCGTTTCTCGAAAAATGCTCGTCACGCGGTGCACCATGTGCGGACGCCAAGACTTCCCCGCGGCGCGTTTCACGCACGACCGGTTCGCGACACTGCCTTTCGTTCGCTAGCTCACGGTGGCACAATAGGCTTCCGGGCATGGACATTCCATGCATCTCCTCACGGGCCTGATCACATGCTGTCCGCAGTGAGCCCTCTACTCTTTGTTCTTTTTCGAACATTCCGTTGCCCGCTTCATTCTCTAAAGCATGCGACTGTTTACGAGACCCTCCTCGCAAATCCTTTGAACCACGCTTGTGCTCTGACATCTCCTCTGCGCTCTTCTCGCATTTACGATCGACTTCTTCGACGACTTTCTCCGCTCTGACCATATTAACTGCAAATTCTACAGATTCTCTCTGAATTTGCCTGAGCTTGTCGAAAGTGCACGGCGCTAGCAGAGCATCTACTCCTCTTCCGAGCTTATCGGTAACCGCGCACAATTCAACTACTTCAGGGGTAGCACCTCCTTCTGAAGAATAAAGGCCCAAGGGTACGTAAACCAAGTCAGCTGGGACTGCATTTCCGAATGGCCCTCTAAGGCGTACTTTTCCTACAGCATTGAGCTTTGCCTCAGTCGGAATTAGTGCTCGTCTGAGAACTGTTATCTCAGATCCCGAATCTAAGCATGCCCTGAATTTGCGTCCCGCGCTCACCAACTCAACCCACGTTAAGTTCGACCTACTGGCCTTATCCTTCACAGGAATTCCCCCTGAAAATTCACATGCGGCCCCTGCAACAAATTTCTCAGGCGGGAGTCGAGATGTTCCCCCTGCTGCCGTTGCTTTCGGCTTCGTTTGTGGGCACTGCCAACGACAGTGGCCATTCTCACCGCATCCGTAACACTGAGTTACCTTCCCCTTCGGTTGGGGTGCCCTGTCCGCCGGGCGGAGATTAACCCTTTCGGAACTCCTCCAACTACCAGCGGCCGTTCTACCCGATCTTATACGCACAGTACTCTCGTCGTACTTTTGCGCCAGCTTCGCTAGATCCTGGGGTCTTAGCCACTCCGTCGTCTCGTGCTGTAGTACGCACGTGCGCACGTCTTCCCCCATGAGCTGTTTGACGCGATCCGATATCAACAACGCACGCAGCTCCTCCACTGTCTTTATCTCCCTGCTGCGGAGATAATAGTCGAGCAAGATCTCGAGCCTAGTTGTGAATTGTCCCCACGTCTCGTCCCCTTTACGACAAGCATACAGGCGGCGCTTATATTCTTCGGGCGTGAGTTTTAGCTCCTGCAATATGAGGTCACGAACCTCCTCGTAAGTAAGCACTCGCGCGTCCGCCTGGTTGGCTACCAATGTGCGGC
This sequence comes from Hyalomma asiaticum, assembly GCA_013339685.2. Lineage (NCBI taxonomy): Eukaryota > Metazoa > Arthropoda > Arachnida > Ixodida > Ixodidae > Hyalomma > Hyalomma asiaticum. Next base: position 3,725,362 of record CM023488.1, on the reverse strand, counting down.
ATTTCTCATTCAGAAACGGCAGAATGATAGCGCCCTGCACGTCTTCGGGAATCGCACAACTCCTGAGCATGTTTTCGGCGCTCCGGAACCATGCTGGCACGAGCTCATCGGACACCGGCATAGGCGACAACACCGCACGCAACTGATCTGCGTACCTAGCCAAGTCACATCTGTCGCTATGCCTCACATAATCGCTGGGCACAGCCTGAAGCTTAAGCTTTTGTAGCTCAATTTGGAGCTTTAGAGCTTCAATCTCCAACTCTTTCATTCGCACCTGTGCAGCCGAGTCCAAAATTTGCATAGAGTGCGCCCCTGAATCTTCAAGCTCCGCTGATGCCCCATCGCGATTTACCTCCTGCTCCTGAGAGCTACTCCCTACCATCTGACTCCTGGTCACTCTAGTGGTTGCCATGGTGCACCCGGAGAAAACAGAACAGGGACCCACCTGTGGTTCGGTTCACTGTACACCGATGCGTCGTGTCACGCTGCTCCCACGTCGTTACGTGGTGAAGACTTCGGTCGGTCGGCCAGGGCACGTGTTCTCCGGTGCCCCGGGTTGCAGCCACGCTGGTTCAGGCTGTACCACTTAGGCTGGAAGCACTGTGCAGAGTCCAATGTCTCTCTCGCCTCACCCACTTCTCGGATGATCGTCAGGAACGCTGGACGAGACGCGGATTTCCAGCCGTGAAGTGGAGATCTTCCTGCGGATGTCTTCACCTTTTCAGGGCTTGCATATAACTGCTGGTTGCTTCACCGTCCTCCAGAAAGCCACCGCGGAATCCTTGTCGACTGCGCCAGTTAAATTTTGATGATGATCCTCTCCCTCGATGGTGGTTCCGATGACCGCGGCGACACGTTGAAGGACGGAATCTGGAGCGAGATGTCTTCACAGCAAAACACTCAGGTTTATTTACATTATTTACAAAACTTGGCCGGGGCGGCCAGTACTGTCACAGACATCAAACACAACTGGGCTCAAACCACACCAAGTGGTTCGTTCCGAGCCCTTAACGTTTGGACTCAAACGTGAATAAGCACTAAGCTTTAAAACTTCATCATAACTCGTCAGAGGCAGCGCCAAGCTCGACCTCTGACCACCTTGCCGCGTCTGCGACCCAAGTAAGCGCTAAGCTCTCTCCTCCCTCTCCGATTCTCTTTTCTCAGTTAAATACACTTGATCGCATCTGCGACCGCCTCCTGGGACCAACCCATATGCAGCACTTTACCAATCACGTACATGTTCGCCCTCTCCATGAGAGCCTACGGTTACGCCCTCGCGGTCCGACCTTTCGACCCGCTTGCTGCACCGAGCTTCACCGAAAGATATCATCCACTAATCACGTGATCAGTTAGCACGACTCTGCAGCAGGCCCACGTTGCCACTCTGTTTACACGGCGGCATGCAACCCAGCCGCACTTCAAGAGAACCGTTTGACAGGTCTATTGTACCCAAAAGCACTTCCGCACATTTCCACGGTGGGGTCATTTCTTCCGAGGGGCAACTGCTTGACAACCTTTCAACCGAGCAGGAAGGTCAAAGGATTACTTTGACAGCGAGCTCCCGCTGTCTTTGGAAGCGACTCCCCCCCTGTTGTTGCTTTCTCGGATGCTCTTCCGAAATGTCCTACATGCCGCCGTGAAGAGACCTGTCAACCGTCATGTCAACCCTATGCTCTGCAGCTATGTCCGTCACAGCAATTACTGACCACGTGCGTCGCGGGAGCAAAGCCGCCACTTCTGCTGCGTACAGAGTGCATACCACGACGTTTCTACAGGAAAAGCCATGCGCTAGGGCGCCGTCGCCTGCTCTTCTCCGTCGATCTGCCCGCCGAACATAACAGATATGTTTGTCGGAAACGATCTGTTGTATACAGGGTGCCATTAACATGCGGGAGGGCTTATACAGTATACTAGACAAACCGAGCGATGTATCAATGTTGGATTAAAACAACACTTGTATTCACAACGGCTACGAGCAGTTTGCACTTGCCCGCTCATTGTAAGGAATGTCAGTTGTCGAAAAAACCACGTGTTTGTTTTATGATGCGGGCATGTGCACCGGAGAAGTTATGGAAGCTTTATGCATTGAAAGGGAAGGGAAAAGGCGTGTTAGCAAAGCGGCGGTGACGCTCAAGGAGGTTCGGTACTTGGAGTTCAGCCTTCCGCTTTGACTTGTATAACAATCTGCACTGTCATGTAAATCGCTTTTTGTTGGAATTTGTTTCTGTATTTCGCGCTTTTTCACATTATATGTCTTTGCGTTTTGACGCTCATGTCGTTGCTAGACATCATCTGGTTATTTTTATATTTATGACCTTGATAACTCTGCTGCGGAGAAGCGATGGTAGTGCCGTGTGACTAAATCCGGGGCTGTCTATATATATATTTTTTTTCATGTGTCTTCGAATAAACTTTTAGTTGTGAGTCAGCGGCCGTGTCGTGTTCTTTCTGCGTCCTCGTCTTGTTCCGCTATTATTCCTGGAAAATGCATTTCTAACAACTTGACCCAGTATATATTCTAGTACTGCATTTTGCTTTGCGCTTCAAATTCTCGCTAACAATTTTGGTGGGATTGATCAACAAACGGCTCGTGAACCCTTGGATGTTTTCCACATTCAGAAGTTTAATGACGTTCGTGTTACCAGCGAACCATCGTTACAACTGTACTCTTCCGGTAGTGGACATCCTAAGCGCTGGTTGCCCCGTTAGGCATGTTTGCTGTTTTTAGGCGCATCCGTATTTTTTCAAGTTTCAGTATTCATTATCTGTATCATGAAAAACATAAATTGGCAATAAGGTTCGTATATTCATACAAAAATTGGCAATAAGGTTCGTATATTCATACAAAAATTGGCAATAAGGTTCGTATATTCAGATTTCGCGAGGCAGTCCAGTTCTACACACTTACTAGCAAGGGCGAACTTAAAACCTCTTTCGCAACGTAGAATAATCTCGCGACTAAAATTTCTTTACCATTTATATCATGGTCAGTTCCACATTCCACGTTCGCGTTATTTGTAAGACCCTCCTAAGCATTCATTGCTACTAAACCATTCTAAAGCAATTAGGGATGGTAGATTAAGTTCTTTAATCGATTAATCGTTAATCGTTCGTCGATTTAGCCTTTCATCGATTACTTGCTTTCGCTGTGATGTTTTAATCGATTAATCGACAGTTTTTATAAGTGCTTGAAAAATGATTCCTTATTGTTTGAGAGGCGTTGCTCGTGTTTGATATCGACACAAGTATTTATCCGACGCTCTAGAGATCGCGTGTGCGCATTAGTGGCTGCGTGAAAATTCGCGCTTTTGCCCACTGAACACAGGGAGTCTTTGGGTGTCGTCAAGGAGCCACGATTCCGTGGGTGGCCATGATCCACGGACGATTCGGCAGCAGGTCGTATTTCCTCGAAGTCTGACTACTAGAGCGAACCGAAATCGGAGGCGCTTTCGGCGTCCACACTGGTTGGAATGTCGTACCGGAAACATGCAGTGTGGCCGAGGGTAAGGAAATCCCGAGAAAGTTAAAGAAAAGAGACGAGGACGGAAGGAAATAAAAAATTAACACCATCTTCCCAAAGGGAACCCTGATGGGATGCGAAGCAGCAGCGTTGCGCACGGGTGGCGTCACGGGTTGAACGGCGCTAACGCGGGATCTTCGCATCCCATCAGGGTTCCCTTTGGGAAGATGGTGTTAATTTTTTGTCGGTCGCGGTAGCGGAGCGAGCGGCAGGTGTTGCGGGCGAACGGACGAGGCGGCAGCTGCAGCGAGCGCGCGGCAGGCGAGGGAGAGAGTGACGTCAGCGCGCACTGCAAGGGGAGCGTGACGTCAACGCGCAGCTGCGGCGAGGGCAGCGCGTTGCCCTCGCCGTACGGACGCACAAAGGGCGTTACACAGGCTAGTCAAAGAGCTGCTTCGCATCTAATAGAGAGGGAAAGGCAGGGATGTTAACCAGTGTAGGACAAAAGAGACGAGGAGGAAAGGAAAGTTAAAGACGCTCGCTCTTGTAGCGACGGCAACATTTCTTGGTTTGTCCGTTAAATATTGTGGAAGCCCTCGATAATACTATAACCACGAACTGACGACGTCGTCTCTTCCTTGAGGTCACTCATGCGAGATTGCACAGCAACATACTGGTCTCAAAGGGCCATCAGTGCAGGCATCTGCGGGAAACAGAGTGACGCGAGTTTTCCCTCCCGGCTAGAATAAACGGCAGCTGTACCAGTATGCTGCACAGGTTTCACCTGGTCGCCGACTTAACTCGGCGCTACGCGCACTTTTTCAGCCGCGCGTACAGCTCGAACTGTGAGCGCTGTCTAATGTATCAGAGATGCGAACACATAGTATTTCGCGACTGTCATCCATTCGTGCCACAGGAGTAGACGGCGGCCTCTAAGCTGGCGGACATGGGAGTACAAGCAATAGATGAACGCTGTATTTCACCCGAAATAGGCGACTATACAGAATTACCAAATGCTTAGGGTAATTTCTTCAATAGAAATGGACTGGATGCTATAGACGTTCGGTATACCAATGCGCACAGTTGCGGATTATGAAAAGCGACTATTAAACTTAAATGCAGCTAAAGGGGCTTCTTTCCATTAAGTGACTATTAGACCTTTTTCATAATCCTCGAGTGCGTTTCCCTGCACGGCATATTCGCCCAACTAATGACTGCCAACAAGAGTTGCGATGCGGGCTTGTTGGTGGTTCATATTAAACGTATTTGATGTAGCGCAAAAGACAAGACACAAGTACAAGTCGAGTAAATTGCCACCTGAAGGGTTTCTCGCTCTCCACGTTCATGCATGTGGTTGCCGGCCTCTGTTCCAGAACACTGTCATCGTTGGTCGACATAAGGATGAGATCACGCGTCTAATCGTGGAAGCGGAACGTATTGATGCACTTGGTGATTTGTGTATTAGTAAGCCTTCGATAGCTTTGTCACATAAGGAACTGGGTTTTCTGCGTAAGCGGTGATAGATGGTGTTCTATGTTCTGATTTCGTTTTTGATGTGTGGCTCTGTTGTTGCTTTTATCTGAGTGATCCCACGTGCTGACCTTTCTGCTTGGCGATTATGGTTTATAAGCGGTCTGATTTTGAAAATAAACTTGTTGTTGCTAGTAGCGCTGTGTGGTGTCCATATGTGCCTTCTTACTGTCCGTGTCTTGTTTTTTGCGCTACATCAAATACGTTTAAAATGACTGCCCCTGTCACGTTTCGAGGGGAGGCGAGGTATCAGTTACACGCGCTGGGGTTTGACTATTATGAGTGTTTATGTCAAGAGAGCTGAGTCAACGACATTTTCCGCGTCATAGCACACTGTTTTGCAGAAGTGAATAGCTACCATAAATTGGACTAACTGCATTGCAGGGAAGCTAGCATTGCAGTTATCAAAGGGGTATATAGGCGTTAAGGCGGTCAGTTGGGCTAGTTGGTATCAAGCGCAATGAAATATGATTGCTAGCGTCCTTGTCCCATTTGCGCAAGCAGTCATGTCTTATTATCTACATACGGATCACTCATTCTTATCCCCATCATCATGCTTCATCCCTCTTCTTCCCCTGTTGCGTTGTCCCCAAAGTAGAGCAGAAGGACTGGGTGTACTCGATCAGGCCACCATTGGTGACGAATAATCTTTAATTCGCTAAGGAGTAAATACAACGGCAATAAGAACTGAACCGGTCAAGAAATAAGCAGCGCATATTACAATGTGGCACTTATGCAAGAAGCAAGTAAAATCTGGGTGTTCAATAAAGCGGTGTAGGCGACGGAGATCGGGTCGAGTTCATTTCTATGTCTATGGGGCATGGCCGCCTGCGGCTCCGGGCTCCTTCTACTTGCGTAGAAATACGCGCTCGACATCTGCGTCTCAGCGTCGCGCGCCTCGTAATCATGCGCTCCGGCCAAGGGGCGGTTCTGGGGTTGGGTCGAGGCGGGAGGGGGAGTGCCGTAATCGATTAATCGAAGAGTTTTAATCGATTAATTCGATTAATTGAAAGGGGGAAATCGACGACGAATAATTGATTAACGGTGCACATTTAATTGATTAACCGATTAATCGTTCATTGATTTTACCATCCCTAAAAGCAATCCACCAACCATTAAGTCGTGTTAATGCTCATAAACATTCCCTTTTTCCTTCAGCCATTTACCACTGGAATAGATTATATAATCATGTTGTGTGCTCTAACACCATAGAACCATTCATGAATCTCATACAGTGTGTTGATTTTGAATAATGAGTTCACAATATATGTATATTTTTGTACTTTTGTCCCCACTCCTGCATGGGCCGAGAAAGGCCTGCAGTATGGTCAAATAAAAAAATTAATTAGTTGAAAGGAAAGCAAAACTGTGCGCACAAGCAAGACACGGAGCAGTGAACACGCGGACCATGATGACGCTTCTGCAGTCGTCCTTGCATTTCGCGCTCGTCCGTGTCTCTACTTTGACCAGTTTACGCGCATTATTTGTTGTTGTTGTTTTGTGGGGTTTAACGTCCCAAAACCAGTTCAGATTATGAGAGACGCCGTAGTGGAGGGCTCCGGAAATTTCGACCACCTGGGGTTCTTTAACGTGCACTGACGTCGCACAGTACACGGGCCTCAACATTTCGCTTCCATCGAAATGCAGCCGCCGCGGCTGGAATTTGATCCCGCGACCTTCGGATCAGCAATCGAGTACCATAGCCAATAAAGCACCGTGGCGGGGCAATTATTTTGTCGTCACAGGATTTACATGACTGCGTCTTCATTTGCGTGTTCACCTAGGTACACGCGATGCTTCGCTACTGGAATGGCTTCCTGTTAAATCGACTTATAACGTCAACAATTCTGTCTTCTCGAAAAATCTCCTTTACATCTGCTAAAACTTAAGCCGAGATTATTCTTTTCAATATTCATGCTCACTGAAACAGCTTGAACAAAGTACTTGTAATCCAAAATTCAGGGCGCGTTAACTTCAACATGTTGATGTGCCACGAAGACGCCTTCGTCTTCTGTTGCCTTTGGAGTGCCCAGGGCTCTGTAAGGCCTTTTCCTCGTTTATATGGCTTGTTTACACAATAATGTAGGCTTTTGAGTTCACCTACATTTGCTGTGCTGCTTATCGCAAAATTTCAGGTAACCGCGACATCAGCTTTTACAAACAGATTTTATGATGTTGCTGGTTAGCACCGGACATGACACAGTGGGCCTGAACACCAACAAATATCTTGCATGTTTCACGTAATGTCGGACCTCCTGCTAACAACGTCTCGAATAACGGTACTTTGGACTGTGTTAGTTTCTAGGAATACACGGCCATTCATGTGGCCGTACAAGACAGCGCGTGAACTGACTCGACGTAAAGGACATGCACAAGCCTGACTCTCAAACGGTAATTTATGGGAATAAAAAGAATACATAACGAGCATGCGCCGAGGTGCTGCAGGCGAGGAACAAAGCGATGCAAAACAAAGTAATCATACAGGAACGGCCCGCTTCGCGCTAGAAAACTAGCGCGACCTAATGGACCTTAATAAAATATTCTGCTGTAAAATATCCGAGCATATATTATCAAAAAAGCTTGTTTATTTTTCTCGAAAGCTCAAACAGGTTAAATCCTAACCAGCATGGATTTACGAGACGCCTATCCACAATCACCCAACTTGCTGAAACAGTGCACGATTTCGCTGAAATAATTAATGAAACAGGTCGCATAGACGGAATTTGCTTAGACTCATCGAAAGCCTTCGATCGCGTTTCCCACTCGGATTTAATTGGTAAATTACTTGATCTTGGAGTAAACTTAAATATAATTAGTGGATTGAATCATATCTAGCTGATAGGACACAATACGTGGAGGTGAAAGGAAAGAAATCGAGAATGTTAATGTAACGTCTGGTGTCCCCCAGGGATCAGTATTAGGACCTGTTTTATTCCTCTGTTATATAAACGATATTACAAGTGGCCTTAGTAGCAAAATTACTGTTCATCTCTTTGCAGACGATGGTCTAATATATTCTAAAATATCATCTCATGAAGATCAACTAGAGTTATCCCCAGCACTGCAATCAATTGCTGATTGGTGCACACGATGGAAAATGAAAATAAACCAAGACAAAACAGTATACGCACGCATAACTAGGAAAACAAAAAATGTGTCAGTTTTTAATTACATGTTAGACGGAAAGCCACTGACACAAGTTAGGCCCTTTAAGTATTTAGGCATTACGATATCAGATGACTTATCTTGGAAAAAGCATATTACTAACTTATGTAATGCCGCTAAGGTTAAACTCTGGTCACTTAGACGTAAGCTGAAATTTGCTTCCCGAGATGTTAAACTAACTGCATACCTGACTTTGATACGTCCCGCACTAGAATACGGAAGCATAATATGGGATCCACATACAAAAAACGAAGTAAAGAAAATTGAAAAAATACAGAAGCGTGCAGCAAGGTTTATTATGTCGAAATATAGGTACATAGATTCGGTGACCGAAATGCTGACTCAACTGAAATTGCCTGAGCTTTCATCGCGACGAAAAGTGGCTAGACTTAAAATTCATATACTTAATGAAACACAACTGCTTTAACTTCAACCCCCACGGATACATAGAAAACAGAACGTTACGTATTTCACGGTTTGTTAGATCTAGCCATGAGGACCAATTTGTGCCTATACCTACAAAGGTTGACACCTTTAAATACTCCCTCTTCCCGAAAACGATTGAAGAATGGAACGCGCTACCACATAGCATAACTCAAATTAATTCTTCAGAGGAATTTGAAAAAACGGTACTGGCATATTATTCCCCCATGTAACCATATCTACGCGTTGTTACCTCATCTGTTTCCCCAGAGATGCGGCATGTATTTTTCATTCTTGATTTTTTTGCATATTTTCCTGTAACTGTACGTGATGTTGGTTATAAAAGTTCCTTACTACGATGTTGAACATTGTGATGTATATGGTTTAGCCTTCATCAAGTGTAGTGTATGAAGTTGTGTACTATGCCCATCGTTGGGCACTACTGTGTAAACCTTAATTAACTTACCTGTTGGATTCGTCCCCTGTTTAAAACTGCCAGTTGTGTTGTCTTTCTTGATTTCATTTTGTAGTGCTTGTGTCAACGATGAGTAAAGTGTATTTCATTACCCCACCCTGTATCGGCCTTTGGCTAACGGTATAAATAAACAAACATAAAAAAATGGCAGATCCCACGTGCAGTGGGAATCAAGGTAATGCGAAGCACACATAAGGAACGTAAAATGGATTTGCATGGTTGTCTCGCTATATCGAGTTTGTTACATATGAAGTTAACGAAACGGCCGCAAGAGCACCCAGACTGTGGCATGACATGCGTGTATGAGCGGCCATGCCGCTCATACACGCTCATACACGCATACACGCACAAAAATTGATATCCCACAATATGACTGCATGGCGAACATAAATGACAGGTCATAACATGAAAATCATGACATGCATGTCATGACTGACATGATTTACATTCCACGCGTTTCGTTAATGTGATGTATACGCGAATTGGCATGCCACAACATGAGTGCATCACAAACATAAATGACATGTCATAACACGAAAATCATGACATGCATGTCATGAGTGACATGATTTACATGCGACGGTCTTGGTGTTCTCCTGGCCGTTTCGTTAATGGGCTGTATACGAAAATTGATATGCCACAACATGACTGCATAGCGAACATGACTGACAGGTCACAACATGAAAATGATGATATGCATGTCATGGGCGACATGATTTACATGCCACGCGTGTCGTTAACGGCATGTATACGAAAATTGGCATGCCACAAGATGACTGCATCGTGAACGTAAATGACAGGTCATAACATGAAAATCATGACATGCATGTCATGAGCGACATGATTTACAAGCCAGGCGTTTGGTTAATGGGATGTATACCAAAATTGCTATGGCACAACACGACAGCATGACGAACGTAATTGACAGGTCATAACATTAGAATCATGACACGCGTGTCATGACCGGCATGATTTACATGCCATGGTCCTGGCTCTATACTGCCGTTTCGTTAATGGGATGTATGGGCTCCGTCTACTGACCAGAGTGCGCTACGTAGCTCTCGTCGGACGGCTCAGTCGCGCACGGTGGAAACCGAGGCGACAGCGACGCGTGCGTTTTGTCGCTGCTTTCCGGGCCTGCTGCGAACCACACGAACGCTCGCGGCGTCGCCCTTTGGGACAGTTTGCCGCAGGTTTGAAGCGCGCGTCTCAAAGGAAATAAAACGAAAGAAGGTGGGACGGGCGGTCGCTGCTGCTATATAGTTGGAGACGGGCATCGCGTTCGCGCATTTCCCTGTCACAGTCTGCCCAATTTTGCTTCTTCTCTCCGCCAGGCAGTGCATTCTGGCGCTGATGTCGCACATGGAAAACTCGACTGCACGGAGCCTATACGAAAATTGGTTTGGCACAACATGACTGCATGACGATCATCAATGACAGGTCATAACATGAAAATCGTGACATGCATGTCATTAGCGGCATGATCTACATGCCACTCGTTTCCTTAAAGGGATGTATACCAAAATTGCTATGGCACAACACGACTGCATGACGAACGTAAATGACAAGTCATAACGTTAGAATCATGACATGCGTGTATGAGCGGCATGGTTTACATGCCACAGTCTTGGTGCTCTTGTGGCCGTTTCGTTAACTTCGTATGTACCAAATTCGGTATAGCGAGACAACAATGCAAATCCATTTTACGTTCCTTATGCGTGCTTCGCATTTCCTTGATTCCCACTGCACGAGGGATCTGCCAATTTTTTATTTCCTTTGAGACGCGCGCTCCAAACCTGCGGCAAACTGTTCCAAAGGGCGACGCCGCGAGCGTTCGTGTGGTTCACAGCACGCCCGGAAAGCAGCGAAGAAATGCGCGCGTCGCTGTCGCCTCGGTTTCCACCGTGCGCGACTGAGCCGTCCGACGAGAGCTACGTAGCGCCCTCTGGTCAGTAGACGGAGCCCATACATCCCATTAACGAAACGCCAGTATAGCACCAGGACCATGGCATGTAAATCATGCCGGTCATGACACGCGTGTCATGTTTATAATGTTATGACCTGTTATTCACGTTCGTCATGCTGTCGTATTGTGCCATAGCAATTTTGGTATACCTCCCATTAACGAAACGTCTGGCATGTAAATCATGCCGCCCATGACATGCATGTTATGCTTTTCATGTTATGACCAGTCATGTATGTTCGTCATGCAGTCATATTGTTGCATACCAATTTTCCTACACATCTCACTAACGAAACGGCCAAGAGAGCACCAAGACCGTGGCATGTAAATCATGCCGCCCATGACATGCATGTTATGCTTTTCATGTTATGACCAGTCATGTATGTTCGTCATGCAGTCATATTGTTGCATACCAATTTTCCTACACATCTCACTAACGAAACGGCCAAGAGAGCACCAAGACCGTGGCATGTAGATCATGTCGCTCATGATATGCATGTCATGATTTTCATGTTATGACCTGTCATTTACATTCGTGATTGCAGTCATCTTGTGGCATGCCAATTTTCGTATACATCGCGTTAACGAAACGCGTGGCATGTAAATCATGTCGACCATGACATGCATATCATGATTTCATGTTGTGACCTGTCAATCATGTTCTCCATGCAGTCATGTTGTGTCATACCAATTTTTGTATACATCCCCTTAACGAGACGACCAGGAGAGCACCAAGACTGTGACATGTAAATCATGCCGCTCATGACACGCATGTCACGATTTTCATGTTATGACCTGCCATTTATGTTCGTCAGGCAGTCATGTTGTGCCACACCAATTTTCGCATACATCCCGTTAGCGAAACGGCCAGGAGAGCACCTAAGACCGTGGCATGCAAATCATGCCACTCATGACATGCATATCATGATTTTCATGTTATTGTTGTTATGTGGGGTTTAACGTCCCAAAACCAGCTCTGATTATGAGAGACGCCGTAGTGGAGGGCTCCGGAAATTTTGACCACCTGGGGTTCTTTAACGCTGCACTGACATCGCACAGCACACGGGCCTCAACATTTCGCCTCCATCGAAATGCAGCCGCCGCGGCCGGGATTCGATCCCGCGACCCTCGGATCTGTAGCCGAGTACCATAGCCACTAGACCACCGTGTCGGGGCGATTTTCATGTTATTACCTGCCATTTATATTCGTCAGGCAGTCATGTTGTGCCATACCAATTTTCGCATACATCCCATTAGCGAAACGGCCAGGAGAGCACCAAGACCGTGCCATGTAAATCATGCCGCTCATGACATGCATATCACGATTTTCATGTTATGATCTATCATTTATGTTCGTCATGTAGTCATGGTGTGGCATACCAATTTTCGTAAACATGCGATTAGCGAAACGGCCAGGAGAGCACAAAATCGTAGGCGGCTAGATAGATAGATAGATAGATAGATAGATAGATAGATAGATAGATAGATAGATAGATAGATAGATAGATAGATAGATAGATAGATACGCTCAAACTTGCCGATGTACGCTAAGAAATGCTTCACATTTAAGAAATAAATAAAGTCTTTCCATCCATCCATACAGGAACAACACACGCGCCAGAAAGTGGCAAGCAGTGTAAACATAGTCTTGATTAACTAGGATATTTTTTTATTTAACGACACCTCATCACTCTCCCCCTTTACTAATGTAGTAAGCTCACACGTCATGCAGGTGCGTCGTTGAGAGCGCTTAGACCACCATCTTATAGGGGCCATCAGCTGCGGCCCTATAAAACATACCGCTATCATTTCGTTAAGTTGCGTCCAATAACTCGATATTGCCTCCATTTCAAGCAGGAACCTGTCTATATACTGGAAAGAACCGCAAAACAAAACGCGCCAAGCTCGTACAAGCCCTCCCAAATTTCAGTTCATTTACGGTACCTTTCTTCCCATCTGACATAATTATTTAATGGATGAAGCTCGAAGTGTATACTCTACTTTTCTTGCTTGTATACGCTGTAGTTCGCATCATACATGCGTTTGAGTTAGGTTGTCAGCCTGACGTGGCGTCCCCAGATGTAGAATAAATAGTTTTAATTTGAGTTCTTTTTTTTTCTCTCGTTCATTTTTGTCGTCTCACTTTATGGTACTCCACTCCATCCTGTAATGCTTTACCTGATCAAGGGCAAAATGGATGGAATGAAACATGCTCCATAACAGCGATATTAAGAGCACGGGCTCGTATACTAACCTTGCGCTATGCTTGTAAGTGCAAAACAAACTGATAGTGAAACGGAGTTTGCTCGCTTCTCGCCGACATGGCAAACACGTTGTGATGCGTTTAAATCGTCGTGAATCCAATGCCATAGCTTACGACCTCGTAAATCTTTCGAGGGCGTTTTCTTCGTGTAAAATATAGAGCGAGCCGATAGCAGCATGGTAACGTTTCCACAAGTACATTGCGCCGCACAGGCACACACACACACATATATATAGAGAGAGAGAGTGAGAGAGGGAAAATGACGGCAAGGGACAGACGGCAAGGGACAAGCGCCATTTCCTCGTATTCCCCTTCTTCCTCTCTGTGCCTCCTTGGAAACAAAAAGCCGAACAATTTGTTGTGCCAAGGATCGTTACGTGGCAGCTAACAGGCAGCAACGAGAATGCAAACCTGGGCTCATTTACAATGAGGGCCTGGAGAACCGAATACCTGGGAAGTGTAATGAGATCCACAATGCAGCACGAAATCCGGCATATCGCCGATAAGTTATCGAGCTCATTGCAGCGCCGATAAGGCAGTCGATTATCGGAGCCGTCCTCGGCTCGTAAAAGCGCTCGAGGCATTGTGTGCGGCGGCGTTGGCACGACTGACCGCCGAGGATGGCTCGGCAACTGGCCTACGTGATCCTGCTGATCTGCTCTCGGCTATGCCAGGCGAGATACGCGTCGTCCGCCGCCTGCCCGTCGGAGAGCAACATCCGTCCGTGCTCGTGCACACGCGTTGCACTCGGTCTTCGAGTGCTGTGCTCCGGCATCGCTCACGAACAGGGCCTCCGAAGCATATTGGCCTACCTGAGCAGCTACAAGCTGAACGCACTCTCGCTGGAGCGCATCAACTTTACCTTGACACCGGACCTGTTCGACAGGCTGGACGTGGTAACGGTCAGGGTGATGGAGTCGCAGTTCCGCATAGGCAATCCCATCGCCGGACTACACGCCGGAGGTGTGCCGAGCCGTGTCGAAGCGCTGAACGTGAGGCAGTCGACCCTCGACTTGGGTGACAGCTCCTTGGCCATCCTGCGCGGACTCAGGCACGTCGAGGTCATCAACAGCGCCACCATCACGGTACTTCGGAGGCGCTGGTTTAGCGGGCTCGGCCGGCTCAACCAGCTCGAGATTGAGAACACCAAGATGGGACGTTTGGAAGACCGCGCGCTCGCTGGACTCAGCCAAGTGGAGAGAATCGTCCTCAAGGCCAACGCACTCAAGGCGCTGCGCAGAAGCTACTTCCCTGAACTGGCGGCGAGGCTGGCTCATCTGGACTTCAGGTAAACAAGGGCAGCGCGTCTCCTTCAGATTATTGAAGAAACCTTTATTGTGAGATCATTGGTCAAAAATATTTGTAAGAAAGACTATTGGCCGCGAGACCAACCTTTTGGTGGTAGCACCGTCACCACGTTGCGTGGATAGGCGGTCGGCGGCGCGCATTGAAATGTGCAGAGCGCCGCCAAGTTGTGAGCTGTCTGAGGCAACTGTTAACGAAAGCGTTGGCTGTGGTCGAGTGGTTTTGTAAACGTGTTCCAATGTCTCGTTAGTGCTTGAAGCACGCGGAACGTTCCTGTTACATGTGAGAAGAGCGTAATCGACTATTGCACCACTCAGCCTCATAGTCTGACTTCCTCGGCATTTCCGTGTCTTTTTTTCCCTCTCTGGCCATAGTTAAGTTGTGTTTTGTCTACAACGTTTGCATTGGTGTTACGTGAGTGAAACAGCTCAGTATTAGTACTCGGTCGTTTTATACAATTGGCCGCAGAAAGAAGAAAAGCTTACTGCGTATTCAGTGGAAGTAGCGGCTTGTGTAGAAGCACTGGTACGCATACATATCACCTCTCTCTTTTGCATCTTCGATGAAATACAAGGCAGATAACCAGCTCAGTTACCTCAATTACGCGACCGCAACACCCTTCGATCACTATCAGATAGTTTGAGACAAGCTTTTATTAAGCGAAAACATTAATGGCTAAAAATGTGGTTTTCTTCGCATGGGCTACTTGCGCGACAGTGGCACGGGAATGTTCCAATTAATTTAGACAACGAAAACATGCGTGCTGCAAGCGAAATAAATACGCCAAGCTTGCGCGAAGTCGCACATGCCTTAACAAAGGAGAGCTCGTCGATTTAAGTTTCAATGGTCTTGTTAGGTCTTACTTGACCTTGCTAGGTCTCGCTAGGTTCTGCTAGGTCTCACTTGGCGATCTATTTAGACTTAATTTAATCGGGCTTTCCTCAATTAGTCCTCACATCTCACAATTAGTCCTCACATCAGGCTCATCTACTTAATCATTCATTACGCAATTAGCGCTAGCTTAATTAGTATTGACCTATCTTCGCCTGACTTAGTTAGTCATAACTTCTTTAGTCGTAGTTAACCTTGTCGTGATTAGTCCTGACATAATACAAGTGTTTCGATTAGTTCTAGTTTGTTTAGGCTTGGCTAAGCTAATCCCACATTAATTAAGTAAGGCTTACCTAATGCTGCCTTAATTAGCCCCGACTACGTTTAGCTTATTCCGCTTACCAGCGTACGGTTGCTATGGCGACCCATGGCTCAGCGACGTTTTCTGCGGACTAGACCGGCCCGACGAACAGGTTAAACAGCTTCACTGTCAAAATGAGCGCTATTTTCCGTCATGCGCTGTTTTCCGTCACAACGCTCGACTTATATGTGAAACGCGGCTCTGCCGCGTCATGCATGATCCTTGTTGTTTTGTTGGGTTTAACGTCCCAAAACCAGTTCTGATTATGAGAGACGCCGTAGTGGAGGTCTCCGCAAATTTCGACCACCAGGGGTTCTTTAACGTGCACTGACATCGCACAGCACACGGGCCTCAACATTTCGCCTCCATCGAAATGCAGCCGCCGCGGCCGGGATTCGATCCCGCGACCCTCGGATCAGCAGCCGAGTACCATAGCCACTAGACCACCGTGGTGGGGCATGCATGATCCTTGTGTGTTCGCATGATCCTTCACTATTTATTCCTTTTTGGCGAACAGTACAGGTGCCTAAGTGCCAGAGTTCACTTCTGAGGCGGATACTTTCTCCATAGTGGTACCAATGATGTACCATAAAAGGACGTTTTAAGCACGGTGAATGCTCATCAGGGAACCGCTAAAGGGGTATTCACACGGGGTATTTATCCCCGCCGCGGAAGGCGGTGTTGCGGATCACGTGACAAGAACGTCACGGTTTTGCGAGGTAGCGCGGCCTCCGCGCCCCTCCCCGCGGGGCCCTTTTGACCGAAACGAACAAACAATCCTCGCCTGTCCGGGGAGACGGTGGAATGGCGTTTGGCAACCGTGGCCTCGTTGGTGCTGGCCGTTGCTGCAGCGTGGACACACGTCACAGCGACCTTTCTAAATATGCGTGCCGAGTGCGGGCACGGCGTTGACAGAGCTGATCTGATAGAATTTCGTTTACTTATGTGAGAATACACCACGTTCGAATATAATTTCCAAGCAGATTACAGAGTCCTACTACGACTAAAGTCGGGTACAACTTTAGAAGGCAGCGGCATTTTCCCCTCAAAGGCGGATGCACACGAGCCTCCACCAATAGGCGCGCACTTCAGCTGACGTCATGAGCGGAAGGTCGGTGACCTCGCCGACGGAGAACATGCCTAACGTGGCCGCCCTCGCTTCGAACTGGGCCGAGTCGCGTCAGCTGTGTGCGTCTCCGTTCGTCAGAGTGAATTCGAATTGTTTGCTGTGGTCTGTTATGCCGGAAATATTATTGTGAGCTTACGATGCACAATTTGTGTCGCGTGCGCTTGTTCTGAGCCGTGACGCGGCGAAGAGAGATTGCAGCGAACATTGGTGACGCTGCGCTTTGTCTGGAAACGGGATCCCGCGGCGACATGCCGCAGCAAACAAACATTGTGCGTCTTTGTTTCATGGTGTTTTGTTTTGCTCCCAAGTGAAGTTACGACGAGGAAAGTTTGCCAAAGTTTAGTACCTACTGTGAGCGGCGGGTATGTTTGTGTACTGTGCCCCTGCGTTTCTCGTCGGACGTGGCGAAGTGATGGAGCAGAGCGATTTGCTTTACCTCGTGGACACACCTTGTACCTGTTTTTTCCGAATAAATAAGTACTTCCTACCAAAAAAAAAAAGAGAAAAGCATGCGCGGATGAAACCAACCTACGAGTTTATCAACAAAAAAAAAAAGATTTTCGAAAGCAACCTCCAATGCAAAGATTCGCTGCTGCCAGCTCAGCGCGCAAAACAACCGATCGTCCGATCGTTGGCGGCAGTGTGATAAGACAGCCGAGCGTCTACCAGCTTCATTCGAGTGTTGTGTAGCACTTAGGATTGATTGCTTTCCACCAATACTAACAATCAGTGACTAAGAAGCGCTGCTTGAGCGAATGTCATTGAATTACCCGGCTAGCACACAAAGGATTTATGACGTCTTCGAAACGGATATCCGAGACGTTAACAACGTCGCAGAGACGGCACGCGTCAGAAGTGTTAGTCTCGGATGCGTCGTATATCTCGTCTAACGTACGGCTTGTTGCACATAAACGACACGTTTTGTTAACGTCTTCGAAACGTCATCACAAATCTGGTCTTTTCGACGGCTTAGGGGAGCCTCCAATAATCCCATTCACCGGGGTTTCTGAATCCGTTTAAAGACTTACCAAAGACGTCATCAAAAAGCTGTTCCTGAAACGGTAGCCGTAATCTGAAAAAGAAACAGGAATCGTGCTCAGGAACGGGGCGCGCCCACCAAAATTTTGATCTCAAGTCAAGTCAAGTTTTATCATGTACAAAAAGAAAAAAAAAAACGGGTTACATAATACGAACAGCATCAGGAGGTCCCAAAGTAAGAAACTGTCAGGGGGACCTCCATATAGTTAGTGGGGTACATGAAAAGTAAATAACAGCAGCAAGAAACTAAAGAGTGCGAGAAAGAAAATAGAAGCAGTTATTACATAAAAATATATAGTAAAAATAGAAAGTTACATATTCATCATAACAGCGTTACACAATACTAAAACGAAATAATGCACATAAGGAATACAAAGGAATCAAGTGATGAAAAAAATATTACTAAAGAACAAAAGGTTCGTCTAAGAGCATGTTCTTAATTTTGGATTTAAAGGATGGCAATGAACGGGATGACTTAGCATGAAAAGGTACATTATTCCAGAGATGAACACCATAGAAACGCGCTGTGAATCTGCCATAGTTAGATTTGATTTTAGGTAAGAGAAGGTTGTTACGCTCCGAAAACCTGGTATTATTGTTGTTGATAAGGATATGAAAAGGAATACAGTCTAATGTTATTTCGTGATGAATGAGACGGTATGTGATGACCAACAATCTGTGATAAAACAACTTTTGAATGGGCAAGATGCGAAGATGTTGATAGATAGGTAGAGAATGGGAACGGAATGGGCTAAAGGTCATTAATTTTATCGCTTGGTTTTGAAGACGTTGAAGTGGTTTGAGATGAACGGCATATGTGTTACCCCAAGATGACAAGCAGTATGATAAATGGCTGTTAATGTAAGCATGATAAAGTGAGATGAGAACATGAGGTTGAAAAAATGCACGTGTTTTAATGATAATGCGGATACCAAATGAAACCTTTTTTATTAGCGCACAAAGGATCTCGTTGCCACCCTCAGAATATATAAGTGAAAACCTGACCTTAGAGGGGTTCAAGTGACCCCAAGCA
The DNA here is from genome assembly GCA_013339685.2 of Hyalomma asiaticum. Classification (NCBI taxonomy): domain Eukaryota; kingdom Metazoa; phylum Arthropoda; class Arachnida; order Ixodida; family Ixodidae; genus Hyalomma; species Hyalomma asiaticum. The sequence continues at coordinate 3,706,386 of CM023488.1, read as the reverse complement.
TTTTTTGCACCCCCCAGGCATTAAGCTTGTGGTTCTGAAGGTGTCAACGGGATAATAACTTTGAGGGGCATCCCCGATCCGCGGACGCCGTCCCTGCCTTATGGTAGTAGCTGCGACTTGCTATGATATTACCAGCTGCACAATAAGCTTTTCGGTGCTGCAGAGTGGGGGGTAGTGCTAGCTGAATACTTTCGTATTTGCGTCCTAGGAAGAAGTCCTGGCGTCGCACTTGCCTGGAACTCTTTTTTTTTTCTTTTATGGTGGGTCAAAGCATCAGCATTGAGCTCGACAGAGCAATAGTAGTGCTGCAAGGTAGGCACACAGTTGTCTGCAAAGGCTTCATTAGTCTTAGCATTTAAGTCACAATTAGTTGTCATGCGTAGAAAAATCAATATAGCATGTAATTTGTAGAGTATGAAGCAAATCTACCAAAAATAGTAATGACATATCAATCTACAGTGAAGGATAGACAGTTTCTTGGCAAGCGGCCAGAAAAGGAGGGCCCTGTGCCAATGGTCATGAAGTCAAAACACTGCTGCATCTACATTTTATTGACAAACTAACTTGTGAAAGATTAAAAAAAAAGAGAAATGCGGGAAAAATAAAACCACAAATATTCAAAAGGAACTGCAGAAGAAATAATTTAGATATATTTCGGAACTTATTAACGACTAGAGGTTTACAGAAAAAGTACTAGTAGTCGCACAATAATCAACAGCCAAACGACTGTGCGCTTTTCAGCATGAGAGCAGCGCCTCCTGTTATATAAGCACAGACAGAACAATGCATGACTGTCTGAAAGCTGCTTTCAGTCATGTTCTGCAGTATCTTCACCGCATAAAATCAAGGAATATAAGCAAAAGAACTCAAATATGACTCAGATATGAAAGTGAAAATTCGCCTAGGACTTCACCTGATGTAACGAAGGAAGCTTTATAACACAACCAAAAGCATCAATCAGGTGACAATGAATATTAACCACAGTGACCTTCAAAGAAAGGTGCGCACGAAATATTGACAAAATCGGTATAATAAGTAACATCACAGTGCAGTGCACAATATGTCACAGCGAGCAACGTTACATCGAAGCACCCTCAGTTTCATAATGAAGCTACGTAATCACGTACTTGAAAATGAATACACCGGAGACAGTGTTGGGGCGACGAAAAAAAAGCAATAGTCTCACTTACTTATACAAAATACAAATATGGCTCTCTACAAAGTACCGCATTACGCACATCTATGCAAATCTGACATTAACGGTGATCAGACTGGCAAGCATCATTTGGAAGCCAAAAAAAAGAAAAAAAATATTTTGGCACAGCGCATGAAGCTACTCCTAAAACGGACTTCAAATAACCAGCAGGTCAACATGTGCAGGACAGAGATAAGAGTCTCCGAATTTTACCCTGCTTGACATTAAAAAAAACTGTTACAATATACCTAGTCAATAAACTTCGAATGGCGAACTTCTTTGAGAATGCAACCTCTACCAAACGCGCAACTAGTTCACGTTCACAGTAATCAAAAATTAGTTGTGTCCAGGCTTAGTGCAGCTGATGAATACAATCCTACTGGCATCACATGACACGCTGAAACCGCCGGCGCGGAAATGCTTTTAATGTAGAACCGCAGTCGGGCCGTGGTAGAACGCAGTTGGTGCACTTGATCATGTTATCCATGGAACCGATTAAACCGCATGTATTCCTGCCAAGGAATTGTTGCGACTGGGGGTCGATTGCCTGTGGGGATGCCTACGCTACCATGAAGGCGGTGGAGTCAGGAGTGGGGGTCGACGTTCAGGACCCTCGAGCGAAGAAAAAGACGAACTGTATTTACATGTTATATTACAAAAATATACAGGGTATTTACAAAAAAAGGTACAAGAGATTTTGAGGATGTTCGCTCTCGGGATCCGAGTCGGCGTCTGCCCTCGATGGGCTCCGTGGCCTCCGACGGAAACTTGCCTCCCCTGCCATAGGTTGAAGATAGGCAGGAGGAGGAGAAGGATGCCCGCAGTCATCCGATGCTTGTCAACCAATCCAGGCCTCTCCGAACTGCAACACCTTGACTGCACGTGTCGTCCCCCGCTCTGGCCGGCTGCACGTCGTCGCCTCCTTTCCGCTTCCCGCGACGCTGGTTGCCCCAAGGTCATCAATAGGGCTAATGGGGACGGACAATGTCCAGCAGCGCCGCGGGAGTCTTCCACGGCAGGCCGAGGCGCCCCAACTCCGGGAAACAAAGGGCGGCGCTGGCGGGCAGGTCGGCCTGAAGGCGCCGGCGAGGCTGCGCCGCAGCTGTGCCCCCCTGCTGGGGCAGCATCAGCCGATGGAATCACCTCGGTGATCACCCAGAACCCCTTAGGCAGGTCGGACTGATGGCGCCGGTGAGGCCGCGCTGCAGCAGCAGCAGCCGCGGGGACCTTGTGGAGGAACCACGATCACAACAGCCCGTCCACCGCCGGCAGAAGGACTCGCAAGGGGTGCAGCTCATCGGTGCCCCATGAAGAGGCCTGGCAGCGTAGTATGGCCGGAGTTGCCCCGAAATGGGATCAGCAGATCCGTGATAACGAGGGCCATCGGTAGGGAGGTCCCTGCAGGTCGAAGGCTCGGGACTGACATTAGCGATTAAACCCGCACAGCGCCCGAGCAGCGACAAGGCAAGCACACAACCACCTCCGAGATATGCCAGGTTATCGAACTCTCCCATATCCGATCTAATCTCAGCTCCATGTCGGCAGAAGCGCAACCACACCATAGAGCGCTGCATGAACGGCCCTAAACAAAGTTAAAGCGGTAGCGTAACTAGCCTTTTCGTGAATTTTGATTTCCGCCTTATCCTAAGGAAGGTGCAAATCATTTCGGCTCAGGGCAAACAACGAATGAGGGAAGATCGAGGGAAGCAAAATACCAATCAAAGCCCTCATCATTCTCTCGTTCGTCTTAAACAGATGAAAGATATACTGCACTGACACCATGCCGACATTAAAATGCACACCCCCAACGTAAAAGGAACAAAATTTAAAGAAATGGTGTTGACCATTTCGCTCCTAAAGGGGAACGCTCATCAGCCTCTGCTGAAGGCATCCTAATTTCCATTCTCGCGCCCCCAATAGTAGCGGACCACAAAATTGGCAGAAGACACCAATCATTACGTCATGTATGAACGACTGAGCATTAAAAGAATGATCTAACGCTTTAACACTCGTACTCTTCTCGAGTACCGCTGCATTATTCACAAAACTAGAACTCGGCGATACATGCCAGCATTCCAGGGACTCGCATACACGTGCCACTAAGCTTTCAAAAAATGCCTTGCTCTAACTCAACTGCTACACGCTAAGGCACAGTTCACAAAACGCTATTGAACAAAAGAAAGCACAAACAACTCGAGAAATATGAACTTGTAACCATTGCGCGCAAACGAAATCAAGCCACTACGTCCTTAAGCTTACATATAAACCAAAATAAACTCGAAATGACTCTCAGACGAACTTAGTAGTGGAAACAAACACACTCAAAAGAAAATGCCCAACTTAAAGGAAAAGAGAAATAACCAACCAAACAAAAGGGTCGGATCCACTAATCCTTAATCAAAAAAGCAAATTCTTTTCGAAATGCTCGCGACGACTTTCAGACGTACTCGCGGTGGACGTGCGCTGAAGGCTCCTCTCAGTGCGCGGGGAGTACAGACCGCCTGACTACTGTTCGCTTTGTCGCAGAACCCCGCAAAATTCTTTGCTAGCGCTTTGTCTGTTGGTTCAGCGACCACACGAAGCTTCACGACCCTGCACTCCCGCGACGCTCCTAACGCACCGCGAAGAAAGCTACGGGGGGCAACGGTGGACCGTTTTCGTCCAAAACGCGCGCTTCCGCACCCTTTCTTTCGGCGCACCTGAAACTTTCGGTGCGAGCTCAATACGCGTGACAGACCTAACGATGTAACCACTTTCTTCCCCCGTTTGGGGCAACGTTACTAGAGTAAACTCAGTTTCGCAGCTCCGTATCTCCGCCAGCGGAGGAGGGTGGTCCGAACGGCGGTCGCGTGAACTTGCGGCGCTGCAGTCACGTCTTGCGCTACTCTCGGCGCGTCGTCTGCTACGACGGAGCACAGCGGCGGTCCACCGCGCACTTCGCACGGCGGCTTTCTATTAGTCCTATTGCGAAAGTGAAACATTTATCGTCCGTCCAGTCGACGTTCCCGCATCCCATTTGTGCATTACTTAAGTAGATATGCATAAGGTCGTCTGCATGCATCGACCCGCATGCATTGCTCATTTGATTGCACGGGCGTTGAATTCTTATGCCTGGTGTCTGAAATGGCACCACTAACGCCAAACTGCTGCCACATGGACTTGTTATTCCCCGCACCGTCGCTCACCACGGCAATAACGGCCGCACCGTACTTGTGCAGCTGCAAAACGGTTTCGAGTACAAGCTCGGCCAGCACACGGCCAGATGCGGCGCCCTTTGTGACAAAACTTGCTGTAGACTGTACCCATCCTTCAAACATGGGCACGAACATAACCACCAACGCATGGTCGGCTGACTGGCAGCTGTGCCCTCCTTCACGATCCCACCGTAATCAACAAAGCCGTCTATTTTGTAGGTAGATTTGTTGAACTCGTAAAAATGCCTAAGCTTCATTTCTTCGAAAACAAGCGTCCCCAAGCTACTTGCTCATTTGACGTTGTATGTATTCCAGACAGACGGCTTCAAATCCACATTTACATTAAGCGCCCTCCAGTATTTGTGCCAGCCGGTTCGTGGCTGGCAGGGGTAGCATGTTCAGATCTATCAGCAGCTTTTAGGCCCGTGGGCTGGCTATTCGTACAAGCATGCAGTTAAGCAACCATTCTGCATTGTACGCATTCCACACGGTGCTGTTGCTTTGATTTTACGAAATGCATTTGCAACCGCCACCTTTTCGAGCGGTGGGAGGTAGTCCAGCTGCTTGTTCAGGCACTCCTCCGAGGTCGTTTCTATCACTCCTCTCAGTTCTATGATTTGTTTCTCTTGCTTCTCGCGAGCTTCTGTGGCCCTAAGAAACGTTCTTCTGAGATTCTTCATCTTAAAATTTTTAATGGTTGCCTTCGCTGGTGTCTGTAGTAGCTCCTTTCTACGGTGCCTTAAACAGTTCGGACAGATCTGGCGTGACGTGAGAACCAAGCAGTTTTTTGCGCGTACTCTGTCGCTATCGTTCACACACCTTCAGTTCGTCAACTTCGCAGAGTAGATGTTCCATGCCTGCAGCACAGCCGACTGTACGACAGCTGTTTGCTTTACGTTCTGTAGCTGTTCACTGCGCAGTTAAACTGCTCTACTACAACTGTTTTTTGCACAAGGAAGTCCCCGCTCACAAGCCGGCGAGTGTAAAATATTCCGCACCTACTGTTCGTTACCTCGTCGTAAAAACACTCAAAAAGCCATTGCTTTGAAGGTAGCGCGACAGTTGACAAGTGATCCAATGTGAATGTGATGCGAGGGCAATTCTATGCCCCGACAGTGTTGGTAATCGCTTGTCGTTCGTCTTGCTGTTCTACTTCTGACGGCTCCTCCGCCGACGAGCTGAGCACTGGGCTTTAGCGGGACGCCATGCGTTATTTCGGGGATTTGTGCCTTTTACCCTGAACATTTTGGCTTAGATATATGGGGTGGAAGTGCTGCGAACAAGCGTACCAAGCTCTAGCTCCCATTTTCCCCAAAGGGATCAAAACTTATTGTCCAGCAAAAACGTGATAGTAGCGCTTTATAATCTTGCCATGCTCAAAAAGAAGGTCGCAGAGTTTGTATTTCCGAGTAAGCTTTTGGAGGTCCGAAGTGGCGTGAACCGGGGTCATCGTTGCGGTGTCTGCAACGATGCACCCCGATCTTGCACCCCGGCGCAAAGCATGTCGGCATACCACGCGTAATTGATCCTGTGGATCCTGGCTAGGCGTCGTACACGACGTATGTGTCTTCGTACAAGGCACTTCGCATGGGCAAAAACAGTTCCAAAATTTACGAGTGAACAAAGCGTACCAGTTGCTGCAACCCACGTGCGCGTCGACCGCGCCGTCACAACAAGCGCCTGTGGCGGGAGCCAACTGCAGGCGCAAGACGTGACTACAGCGCCACTAGTTCTCGCGACCGCCACGCGGACCGCCTCTCCGGCGGAGCTTTCAAACTGAGTTTATTCTAGTAACGTTGGTTTGGGGCATTCAATGCCGCTCGTCTTAGTGCGTCGGGCGACCTTAGTCCTACTTTTCTCTTTGTGACGCTTTTTCTTCCTTCTTTTTGAGTGTTTCGCTTGCACACCCTTCTCTAGAAAAAGGTCGTTTGAACTGTCCGTTTGGCCTCCACAGTCTAGATGATTGCCTGCTACATCATCTTTCTCTTTCGTCGCAAGACTGCCGGACAGCTTCACGTGCTTCCTAACTGTGCAGTGCGCTGCTAAACCCTGACGCTCGCATTCTTGGGAGCTTTCTGCAGCTGCATTGTCTTCACTATCTGGTGCCTCAGTGCACTCTGTTAACTTTAATCTGGTGTTCCTGTAATACATTTCGATGTTCCCTTCGACATCGCTCGCAGGACTCACCGCCGCGACCTCATCAATGTATAGCTGTGCCCAAACATCCTCGCTCTGCTTAGCTACCTCTCCTGTTTGGCACAGTATCGCGTCGCGCTCACACTGACCTGCAACGGTCTCTACAGCCATTTCGGCATCTTTTGCAGCGAAAGCTTCTCGCTCTCTTAAAGCGCTGCTACTTTCACTCTCGGCCGGGCTAGCATTCGCGACACACATCATTTCACTGATTTCGACGTGCTCGCACTGTCGGGCCTTCCCTGTGCTCTCTTTAACCTCTTTAGCCAGGCCCTCCCCGACCGTACTACGCAACGAATCTTCGCTATGCTCAGCCTCAACCCTCTGCTGCTCCGGAGGGCCGTTCAAGTGTGAAGGCACGAACGTGGCCGCCAGCTTCTCATTAACCTCATCAGGGCTGCTGCCACGAATCTCGTCCCCACAAGGAACGCCCTGCGGAATGGCACTTGACATCAGCTCGCCGATAACATCGCCTTTCACGGGCTCGAACTGTTGGGCCCTCCCTGTGCTTTTACTCAAAATATCTTTAGCCAGGCCCTCCCCAACAGTGCTGCCGTGCCTTCGATGCGTCGGTACCATGCTATAGTCAACTATCAAAGCGCCCGGACTTCCGTCTTCTAGCTTTTCGGTGCGCTCTACTTCGCGAGGTACTCCCCTCTTTTCCGCGCTCCTCGACTTTTCAGCAACCGCACCGTTTGCTAATACTTCCCTGCTCTGCATTTTGCTAGCTGTATTCCCCTCAGAAACAGCTTCTTCCGCTACAGGAACCTTGCACGGTGCGCTCATCGGGACGTTTCGTTCCCCCTTCTCAGGAGAAAGACCGTCGTGCAGGTTCCTCTCGCTTTCCATTTTTCTTACGGAAACGCCACTACGCTTGAACAATGCTGCCTTTGAGGTGTCATAATCTTTAAACTCTTCATCCGAAAGACCAGCTAACACATCTGTCAAGCGAACGGGCAATAAAGCTATCAAGGGGTATGACCAGCGGTCCCGATTGAGCCCAATTTCCTCGCAAATCTGCTCGTAAGAGGCAAGAAAACATTCTACATTATCACCATCTTTAAATTTGCCAATTCTTTCCCTTACACGATCCGCTTTCAAAAATTGAAGCTCCCATTCCAAATTTCGAATTTCATCCTTTTGCTTTTGCAATACCTCTTCCTCTCTGCCTTTTTCCTCTCTTTCTCTTTCTCCTTCGCGTTTTCTTTGGTCCTGAATATCTTCCCACACTTCCGTGATCTCCTCGTCATCTCTGCCGGTTGCCTCAATTGCTTCGATGACCTCCGCCTTCCTTAGGTGCTTCCCACAATGAATCCCAATCTCCCCACATATCGCGTATAGGTCCGTTCTGCGCAGCTTCCTCCAAGTCATGGCTATTGTTTGTTTTGTGGGGTTTTACGTCCCAAAACCAGTTCTGATTATGAGAGACGCCGTAGTGGAGGGCTCCGGAAATTTCGACCACCTGGGGTTCTTTAACGTGCACTGACATCGCACAACACACGGGCCTCAACATTTCGCCTCCATCGAAATGCAGCCGCCGCGGCCAGGATTCGATCCCGCGACCCTCGGATCAGCAGCCGAGTACCTTAGCCACTAGACCACCGTGGCGGGGTCTAGTGGCTAAGGTCTAGTACCCTTTTTGCCGACAAGTTTCTCAAGGACAATCGTGCTGAAGCAAGGTTCTTCACGAACAGGCTTCAAACACGCTCGCTACCAGGGAGAACAACTCTAAGTTAAGCCTGGCAACACTCAAGGAGAAAAGGTCGCGCACTCACCAAGCCGGAGTCGAGCCACCGCGCAGATCATCACGCCGCTGCCAGCCACTGTTGCGACTGGGGGTCGATTGTCTGTGGGATGTCTAGGCAACCATGAAGGCCGTGGAGTCCGGAGTGGGGTCGACGTTCAGGACCCTCGGGCGAAGAAAAAGACGAACTGTATTTACATGTTATATTACAAAAATATACAGGTTATTTACAGAGAGGTACAAGACTGGAGGATCTTCTCTCTCGGGATCCGAGTCGTCGTCTGCCCTCGATGGGCTCCGTGGCCTCCGACGGAAACTTGCCTCCCCTGCCATAGGTTGAAGATAGGCAGGAGGAGGAGAAGGAGGCCCGCAGTCATCCGATGCTTGTCAACCAATCCAGGCCTCTCCGAACTGCAACACCTTGACTGCACGTGTCGTCCCCCGCTCTGGCCGGCTGCACGTCGTCGCCTCCTTTCCGCTTTCCGCGACGCTGGTTGCCCCAAGGTCATCAATAGGGCTAATGGGGACGGACAATGTCCAGCAGCGCCGCGGGAGTCTTCCACGGCAGGCCGAGGCGCCCCAACTCCGGGAAACAAAGGGCGGCGCTGGCGGGCAGGTCGGCCTGAAGGCGCGGGCGAGGCTGCGCCGCAGCTGTGCCCCCCTGCTGGGGCAGCATCAGCCGATGGAATCACCTCGGTGATCACCCAGAACCCCTTAGGCAGGTCGGACTGATGGCGCCGGTGAGGCCGCGCTGCAGCAGCAGCAGCCGCGGGGACCTTGTGGAGGAACCACGATCACAACAGAATGAAAAATGGGGCCATTACTTCCTATAAAGCTGTTCTGCTACTGGGTTTTGAGGAACGAAATTGGAAATGCATCTCTGACATAGACATTGCGCCCTCTACAGGAAGAGCTTATAATATCGTGCAACTTGCTATAACCACTCAAAATAAATTTTCTTCGAGTGCCTGCTTCCTCTGAAGTGCTGCCTACACCATGTATATATAAATTTCATGAACCAACAAACTATGATGCCTAGCAAAGCATAGGAGAAGTTATTGAGGTTCTTAATTGCATTATTATACTTGTGGAGTATGGAGAAAGGAATTGAAATTGACGAAAAGACAAACCTGCCTTCTGTGGGAACCGAACCCACCACCTTCGGGTAAGGCGTCCGATGCACCGCTGAGCTACGAAGGCGATCGTCCCCCCGTCCACTATATTGGGTATATATATGCTCATACAATCTAACACTCCCAGTATTGTATGTACTACATATATCTATGTACATATATACGAAGGTCAGTGATCTCCGCCGAAGCTTGAAGGCTCGCGCTAGGTGCCTAGCGATGAAAAGGAAGAGAAGAAAGAAGTCAGGATACAACAGCCGGCCTGCGGCCAAGGCGCTTTGTCTATGTCTCTTTCATATACAATATAGAGTGGTGTTCGGGCCGTCTCCTCAGGAAACTTGGTGTATCTGCTGGTGCTACCACTGCCGAAATATTATGTAACTCATGAACGTTATACTACACACTTTACTTATTCGTCGTTTATTTTGGATGCATTCCCGTACACTCAGCACGTAGAAATCAAGTGACACACATGCTTCACACTTAGAGGTTGAGAATATTGTTCGAGGCGTGCTTACGTGCTCACTACGCACTCAGTATGAAAGAGACCCTGCAACACTTTTTGAGCACAATGAACAAACGGTGCCAATCAGTCCTTGAGGCTTCTGTGAACGTGTGAGCCAAATATTATTGTGCTGCAAGCAACAGTGGATTTTCAGTCTTGTTTTAAATACAGGAGGCAATCGCCTGCTCTTGTTTTAACAAGTAACGACACTAGCAGCATCGACCCACAGATTGCCCGCTCTTCTTGCAACAAGTAACGTCACTGGAGCCACCGACTAGGTCGCTTCACTCACCTTGGTCTTCTTAAAGACAGGTACTCGGATTGCCTTTATTTTTTAATGCAAAATGAACATATATATATAATTCCAGACTGCCTTTCCGTGATCGCAAGTTCGGCCAATGCTACATCTGCCTCGAGCAAAGTAGTCGGCGGCCTAAGCGACATTTGTTGGAAGAGCAGGTGACTTACAGCTGTGTTTGAAGCGAAATAAAAAATTCCCTGGTGCACGCAGGTCAATAATGTTTGGCTTACACGTTCACAATAAGCTCCACGACTGTTCGGCATCGTTTGCTATCGAGATTCTGAATTTTGCAGGGATTCTTTAGTACATGGGACCTTCAAGGTCGCGCGATCGACGGGTACGGTACAAAGACTACGCACCACAAGTGCGCATAGCGTCAACAAATTTTCGCTGTGGCTTCAATTTCGCCTGCACAAAATGCCAGGTAATAGTGAAGTTAGAACAATGCAACGAAATATGACTCATTTGGCTCAATTGGTGTAACGAGTATGTAGCGGGGAAGCAGGAAAGCGTAAAACGTTCCGCAGAAAACTGTTGTATAGCACTGTGGCTTTGATTTGACGATAAAGCGGAGCTTGAAAAAAGAAAGCAGCCGTCGTACACACACACCACACACACACACACAGACTGGAGGCGCCTGAGTGGCGAGTGCACGCATGGGCATGCACCGTTAAATCCTGGCACCGGACAAGCTGGCGGCCCCTGTAATATATAATAAAAAACAAACAAAGTACATTCACACAGAGCAGCACCGACCAAAGTAAAAGTAAATATATTCGTAAAAGACGTTTCGGCTCCCGCACGGGAGCCTTGTTCACAATGAAGCAAGAACAAGAATATCACTTATTTATAAGGTCACATCTTTTAGGCAGCGAGCATATACAGGGGCGGGGGGGGGGGGGGAGATTGCCACTGTTCTTGTTCAGCGTCTGCGCCGTAGTCTGGATGAACAGAGATTCAAGATGAAGTCGCGGAAACAGCCTCTTTTCCGTGGCGATGACGGAAGCGTCCTCCCAGCTGACTGCATGGCCTGATGACACAACATGTTCTGCCAGGGTATATATACGGAGTGACGTGAAAATTGTCCATTGAGAGCTGACGGCATGTGGATACCCTTCTCCTTTCATCAAGTCAGTACATCGTCAACGTTCACGACCGCCTTAACCAAGCACCCGTTCTACAAGCAAGAGAGCGCCGGTGCCTTGTGTTCCTGGATTGAGCGAGTCCCTTGCCAGAGTTCTTCGCTCCTACGATGTTCAGGTGTCGCACGTCCCCGAAAGAAAAATTGCAAGCCGCCTCACGAATGTGAAAGACAAGCTAGGCCGCGAGAATTTTCCTGGCGTCGTCTACAAAGTGCCCTGCGCGGATTGCAACCGAGTTTACATATATGAAACCGGAAAATTCAAGAGAAGATTACGCGAGCACTGCAATGACGTCAGAGATAAGAAGGTGACATCTAATGCCCTGGCAGAACACGTCATCGGGCCATGCAACCAGCTGGGAGGACGCTTCCGTCATCGCTACGGAGGAGAGGCTGTTTCCGCGACTTCAACTTGAATCTCTGTTCATCCAGACTATGGCGCAGACGCTGCACAAGTAGAGCGGCAATCTCCCCCCTGTATATGCTCGCTGCCTAAAAGATCCAAACTAGAAGAGAAGCTCAGGGGAAGATGGATGCTTGAATCGATGAAGAAATCGCAAGATACGATTTAGAACAGGGAATGTCGCAGGAGCCAACGTTTCGACAAGCGGACTTGTCTTCGTCAGGGCGGCAACTGCATTCTCCAGCGTTCGTTTATGTACCCCATTGCACACTCTCCCCCGTCCTCAGAAAGAGAGGAGTAGAAGAGCAGCACGTGCGAAAAAAAAAAAGGGGGGGGGGGGTGTTGGGTGCAGGGGTATTTGTGTGACAGGTGTTAGCGTGACTAATATAAATGGCAACAGCGAAAGCTTCCAAAGAATCCGCTCCTTGTACATATCTTGCAAATGCATTGTGTGCCCAGGGCTAGAAAGCAGGATGAAAAAAGGAACACACGCTCGGAACAGAAGTTGCTCCTATGGCATGTGCCCCCCTCTCCACCCCACACCACCTGCGCCGCACCAACAATGCATTTCACTGAAAGCTTGTGCTAAAAGAAGTAACTACACTGTTTAACGCCGTTGTTCTCGTCGAACTGCAGGGGGGCTCCACACCTGAAAGTAGACTTTCTGGGAAAAACACTGTTAGCTTGTGCATACCTTAACCTTTTGTCGTCTTTGTTAACCCCCCACCGTATCTAATGGACTCAAGGGTTCCCTTTGAAAGGTTTATGCCTGTAGGCTGGAGAGTACTGAACCTGTATATGAGATACGATCGATTCCCTGTATTTTCTGTCCCTCGGCGAGCGGAAGTTTCCCTGAAGTATGTAGAGTTTCAGTTCGTCGAAATTATGACCTGTCATATTAAAATGCTGCGCCACTGCCTTCGGCAGGTTATTCGCGGTGTCCGCGCGGTGCCCGCGCGGTGCCCGTTTAATCTAACATTAATTGGTTGACCAGTTTCGCCGATGTATTGCTTCACTCTGTCACAAGCAATATACATCGGCGAAACTGGTCAACCAATTCATGTTAGATTAAACGGGCACCGCGCGGACACCGCGAATAACCTGCCGCTGGGTCCGCTGCTCGGAGTGCACGTTGCGCCGCGGCGTCATTGGCGCGCACCGTCTCGGGATCCGCCAGGCGCCGCGCTCGCTTCGCCGCTGCTTCTCGGGCTCGCACCGCGGGATCCTGGGGACGAGCACGAGCCGCCGCGGCCCTCCGCACCCGCCGCTCCGCTTCGTCCATGCCCCACCGACGATCCGACACCCGTAACTTCCGGAGCTTCGCCCACCTCACCATCATTCACCTCGTGGATATGCTGTGATTTTAGGGGCGAAGCTCCTCTTAGTCTAACCTTGTCACGCGTCAGGCTTCAGGCGTCAGTCGTCAGGCGTAACCCGCGTGCTGAGAGGCACGCGCTCGCCCTCGGCGTTCGCCTCGGCGCGTGCCTCCCGGCGCGTGCCTCTCTCTCTCTCCCGGCGCGTGCCTCTGCTGTCTTGTGAGAGAGAGAGAGAGAGACAGAGAGAGATCGAAAGGCGCGCGTTGGCTATGGAAACGCTCTTAGAGGAACGCTGTACCAGCTCGCAAAGAAGGAGAACGCGCTCTCACCCGCCAGAGACAACGTGGGCGCAGGCAGCGTCTCCTAGCGAGTTTCTTGATTGAGAAATACCGACTGCTCGCGTTGGAGAAGCGTTCACCGGCCACCCATATATATATATATATATATATATATATATATATATATATATATATATATAGATTCCACCGCGAAAAGGAAACAGGCGGAGCAGACGTTACTTCAGCGTGCACAAGTCCCAGGTGAGACCTGCACAACGTACATAGAGGCGGTCTTGAAGTTGTGTAAAACGGTAAACCCTCTCATGTCTGAAGAAGATAAAGTTGGGCACCTTCTCAAAGGGATCGCTGAAGACGTATACAGCTACCTGATTGGAAAAGAGAGTCTCAGCTCAGTCACCGACCTCATCAAGCACTGCCGAACGTTCGAAACATTGAAGCTGCGCCGTATTACGCCAAAATTCGGGAGATTGGCCAATATTACCACAGTTGCAAGCATTGACGACACCTCCGGCTATCAGTTTGATCTTGCGACCACTATAAGGCAGATAGTCCGCGAAGAACTCGAACGGCACACCAAAGGAGCAACGGGTGTCGAGCAGCTGTGTCGTCCCGACCATTACCGTGAACCTGAGTTTGCTTTATCCTCGCTGTCTGCCATGCCAGGAGTTCTAAGCTATCCTGCTGATCAGCGGCCGCAGCATCGATGTAACTTTCCCGACGAAGTGACGCACGACGAGCGCTCTCATGGACCCGTCGCCACGCATCGGCAACCTGAAAGCCGTGTTCGCTATTATGCGCAGCAACCAACGTTTGACCGCGAAGTCTACAACACGAGTCGCACGTCGCCAGTTTGTTATAGATGTGGAGCCACGGGTCACATCTCTCGATTTGTCGCAGACGCCGACAGACAAGGTACGGCCAACAACAACCAAGTTGGGCTAATTTTGATCGCAACGGCTATAACAACGACTGGCAACCGGACTTTGGAGCTGCCCGTTCCACAGGCTCGGCGCACAGAAATGATTTCGGACAACACAACAGGAGTGCCTCACCAGCTTCAGATCGCAGCCTGACGCCACCAGCCCGTCGACAACGCCGTTCACCGTCACCACGGCGACGCCTTACGTCACCACCGCCGTCGGGAAACTAGCCGACGCGGCCAATGGAGGTGCGGTCGCCGGACAGCGTGGATCTCTGCGAAATATTCCTCTTGTGATGGTGAAAAACAAAGTGCATGTCTTCGTCGATAGCATACCTACAACCGCGTTAGTTGATACTGGTGCTACCGTATCCGTCATGAGTGCGACGTTCAAAGAGAGGTTGGGGCGGAAAGTTATGTTCCCGTGGAATGGTGGTGTGACCTTTCGTGGTGTCAGTGGAGAGTGCCTTATTCCTCTCGGTGTTTGTGTTGCAAGTGTTTTGTTCTGCGGGGAAGATTTTAAAACAGAATTTTTAGTATTACCGCGTTGCACTCATGATGTCATTCTCGGTATTGACTTCCTTAAGGATTGTGGCGCTTCTGTCAATTGTGGTACGGGTGAAATAAGTCTGGATAGTGCACTTCTTGCCACCCTCGCAGACACATCTCCGAAAGAGGAACAGTACTTCGTTGTTTCCGATGATCTACTGCTACCGCCTTGTTCACTCTCGCGTGTCTGTGTCAAAGTCATTACTGCCGACCCTTCTTCATTCGATGCACAAGTTTTACCCCTAGCTTCGAGCTGCGCCAAGAAGGATGTCCTCATTCCGCGTTCTGTCGTGAGTGTAGTGCAGGGTGCCACGAATCTGTGGGCTTTCAATTGTTCATCTGCCCCTGTAGTTCTCCCGCGCAATATGAAACTCGCCACTTTTGAGGAAATTACTTACAGTTCTATTATGGCTTTCAGCGAAGAGGCGCAGTGTAGAACCTACAACGCCAACCCATCTGTGTCTGAAGAGCACGTCCTCCGAATGATAAACAAGTCTCTTCCCTCAGATGAGCGCCAAGCTCTTGCGCGAGTTCTTCTGGCGCATGCATCTGTGTTCGATTTCGTACAAGGCGACAAGCAGGCCTCACTCCCTCGTTCTCGTGCTCACCACCGCATTGACACCGGCTCGGCACACCCCATTCGACAAAAGCCTTACCGTGTGTCTTCAGCAGAGAGAACAGTTATCGCTGAACAGGTCAAGGACATGCTGCA
The DNA here is from genome assembly GCA_013339685.2 of Hyalomma asiaticum. Classification (NCBI taxonomy): domain Eukaryota; kingdom Metazoa; phylum Arthropoda; class Arachnida; order Ixodida; family Ixodidae; genus Hyalomma; species Hyalomma asiaticum. The sequence continues at coordinate 3,690,785 of CM023488.1, read as the reverse complement.
GAAAGGCGTCATTCAGGAGTCCTCAAGTCCGTGGGCAGCACCGGTGATCCTAGTGAAGAAAAAGGATGGATCATGGCGGTTCTGTGTCGATTACAGAAAGCTAAACGCTGTCACCAAAAGGATGTGTATCCGCTTCCTCGGATCGATGATGTTATCGACTGCCTCCATTCTGCCGCTTACTTCACCTCACTGGATTTGAGATCAGGTTATTGGCAGATACCAATGCACCCAGACGACAAAGAGAAAACAGCCTTCGTGACACCTGATGGCCTCTATGAGTTCAACGTCATGCCCTTTGGTCTTTGTAATGCGCCGGCGACGTTTGAACGATTTATGGACACCATCCTCCGTGGAATGAAATGGGAAATTTGCTTATGCTATCTGGATGATGTTGTGATTTTTGGAAGCACTTTGGATGAACATAACCGACGTCTTGGCCTCGTCCTTGATTCTGTCGAGAAAGCCGGTCTGGTATTGAACTCCAAGAAATGTCGCTTTGGAGAGACTGAAACGTTGGTACTTGGACATCTAGTCGACAGAAATGGTGTGAGGCCCGATCCACGGAAGATTGAAGCAGTAAGTTCCTTCGAACCACCGAAGTCACTGCGGGAGCTGCGGAGTTTCTTGGGCTTATGCTCGTATTTTCGTCGCTTCGTACCAAGATTCGCCGATGTGGTGTACCCCCTGACCTGCCTTCTCCATAAGGATGTTCCTTTCAACTGGACGTCGGCTTGCGACGAGGCGTTCCGCCAACTAAAGTTTCAACTGACATCGGGACCTATATTACGCCACTTCGATGCTTCCTCGCCTACAGAAGTGCACGCTGATGCCAGTGGAATTGGCATCGGAGCTGTGCTAGTACAACGTCATCATGGATCTGAGCACGTTGTGGCTTATGCCAGTCGATCTCTGAGTAAGGCGGAACGAAATTACACAGTCACGGAACAAGAATGCTTGGCAGCAGTTTTCGCGGTTCACAAGTTTCGGTCCTACGTCTACGGGCGCCCGTTCACTATAGTTACGGACCATCACGCTCTATGCTGGTTGGTGAACCTCCGCGATCCGAGTGGTCGACTGGCACGTTGGGCTCTCCGACTTCAGGAGTACGACTTCGTCATCCCTTACAAGTCCGGTCGTCGTCACGCAGATGCCGACTGCCTTTCCCGCCTTCCTCTACCGACTACGGAGTGTGACGAAGACAACTTCGATGACTGCTTTGCTTCTATTTCGGCCACATTCCCGGACTCCACGAGATTTAGGGATGAACAAGCCAGTGATGTTAGCCTGGAGCCCCTTTTCGCTGCTGCGCTGCGTCCTCAAGCCACCGGTCGATTTTGTGTACGAGACGGCCTCCTTTACAAGACGAATTATTCGGGTAAAGGCGCTCGCTTTCTCCTGGTGGTTCCGCAGAGTCTGCGACCTGACGTACTGAGTGCCATGCACGATGACGCAACCTCTGGCCATCTAGGCTTCATAAGAACACTCAACCGAACCCAGGAGCGTTTTTACTGGCCCAAAATGCGAGACACTATCAAGCAGTACGTCAGCGGTTGCGATAAATGCCAACGCCATAAGCGTCCTACGACTACTCCGCCGGGTCTTCTCCAGCCTCTGCCACCACCTTGTCTGCCATTTGAACAAGTAGGCGTTGATCTCTTGGGGCCATTTCCACGATCTTATAACGACAATCGGTGGGTTATCGTATGTGTAGACCACCTGACCCGTTATGCAGAAACTGCGGCCATACCATCTTCAACAGCTACATGCGTTGCCACATTCTTGCTGCGGTTTGTTATCCTCAGGCACGGCTCCCCCCGTGTGATAATTAGTGATCGTGGTCGTCAGTTTGTTGCGGACGCCGTTGAAGAATTGCTTCGTCTCTGCAGCTCGAAGTTCCGGCATTCAACACCTTACCATCCTCAAACCAACGGCCTTGTAGAGCGTACAAACAGGACTCTTACCAACATGCTGGCAATGTATGTCTCGTCCGACCACAAAGACTGGGATGACGTGCTCCCATTCATCACATATGCGTATAATACCGCAAGGCATGAGACGACGGATTACAGTCCTTTTTATCTGCTGTACGCACGTCTACCGCTAAGGAGTATTGATACAATACTGCCGTTTGGCTCCCACAGTGAGTACTCGGTTGCCAAGACGCTGTGCCTTGCAGAAGAAGCACGCCGGCTCGCTCGACTTCGTACCGTGGCCTCACAGCACCGTTCTAAGGAGCGCTATGACAGCCGACACCAGTCTGTCTTGTACAGCAAAGGGGACTTGGTATGGGTGTGGACCCCACAGCGTAAACGTGGATTATGCCAAAAGTTTTTGCCCCAGTATGCTGGACCTTTCGTGATTGTGGATCGGTTGAGCGACTTAACGTACGTGGTGGCCCGTTTAACGTCAGCTGGTCGTCGTTCCAGCCGAACGCAGGTTACACACATCGCGCGTCTCAAGCGGTTTCATCCTGCTGTTTTTCGGTGATTTGGACTTGCCCAGCGGGCTTCGTCTGTCAGCCGGGGAGTGCTACGGCATCAGGCGGGCATTTAAGGTATGAGCCAGGCAAGGGTGGAAGATGACGAGGACGATCTCTTGTCTAGCGTTTGGACGCCATCTTACCTCGGCTGTACCAGCTACCTAGCGCTCCGCGCTCGCCTGTAAATAAACCTTCGCTCGATCTTTCAACCGTAACAATATATATATATATACACTGGATCTTGACTTGCAATGAAGTGCTGGTGGGAGATTTCACTTGTGCATAGTTTATTTATTTATTTATTTATTTATTTACAACATACTGCAGGCCCACATGGGCCCAGGCAGGAGGGGTGAAATTACAAAACAAGATACAGAATTTCAAAAGGGTAAATACAGAATATCAAAAGGGCGAAAGAGCGAAGAATAAACAAACACTTACAACACAATTCAATGTTCGCACGTCAGTGATTGCATCGATCGACTCAAATGATTTAATCAATGATGATGGCAGTGCGTTCCATTCGTTAATAGTGCGAGGGAAAAAAGAAAATTTGAAGGTGTTAGTTCTTGTTTGATATGGAGTTAAGGTTTCAGAGTGATGATGTCTGGCTTGTCTTGTTGAACCATAAGGGTTCGTAGCGTGCGCGTTAACTAAATTAATCCGGAACTCGGCACGATCTACGATGAACATCCCGAGCTTCGCCCACTCATCATCATTCACTCCGTGGATATGCTGTAATTTTTTTTTTTTCATACTGCTTCCTGGCACTGTGCATACAATGCATTTGCAAGATATGTACAAGGAGCGGATCCTTTGGAAACTTTCGCTCTTGCCCTTTATATTAGTCACGCTAACACCTGTCACCCACATAACCCTGCACCCAAACCCCACCCCACCCCCCTTTTTTTTCGCACGTGCTGCTCTTCTCCTCTCTTTCTAAGGACGGGGGAGAGTGTGCAAAGGCGTACATAAACGAACGCTGAAGAAGGCAGTTGCCGCCCTGACGAAGACAAGTCCGCTTGTCGAAACGTTGGCTCCTGCGACATTCCCTGTTCTAAATCGTATCTGCCTAAAAGATGTGATAGGAGGACCTCATAAATAAGTGATATTGTCATTCTTGCTTCATTGTGAACAAGGCTCTCGTGCGGGAGCCGAAACGTCTTTTGCGAATATATTTACTTTTACTTTGGTCGGTGCTGCTCTGTGTTCTTCATGTTATTCCCCAACCAGACGGGATTCCGTCCAACTCTAGACTTCAAAATACATCCAAACGTGCATCTATAAGTCCTCGTAACACACCGTTCACCTGTAGCCCGACGTATTAATTTAGTTCGTTGCTCGTCACCTCATCATCTCTGTCCTGCACTATCATCCCAGCAACCTGGTTCAAGTCTTCACTCCCCAGTCCGTACAACGTGAAACACTGGACAGCTTATGGCATACCACAAATCTACTGTGCGCAAAAGCGTCCCTGTAACAATACTATGGAACCAGATAACAGGTCGTGTAATTGTCTTGGTATTTGCGGTCTGCAACAATGACGAACCCCAAAATGCAGAAAACCGCAACAGCGTGGACAATGAGAAATAATAATAACGAGCATTCGCAGAAGAGTCACATGCCTCTGACAAAGTTTAAATGTGACCGAGAACGCGCACACGATACTCATGCTCATCTGAATGCTGAGCTGCGTAAAGTCATTCCACCGCCACAGGACGTCATGATTGCCTGTAGCAGTTCTGCTGACATGCCACAACAAACAGTGCTCGCTTTTCACATCCACATCGCATGCACGTAAGTTTCACAGCCCTGAACTGAAATCTCACGACTGCAATGTCACAGTGAAAGAACGCGCGGAAACGGCTGCCCTACATAACATAACATAACATAACATAACATACATAACATAACATACTTTATTTTCCTTAAAGATCCCTCGAGGGGGTATTACATAAGGGGTGGGTTAACATATAATTTTTTTTATTATTATTGCCACAAGGTTTTATCTTGAAAAATGGACACATAATCGATCAAAAAATCGCGATATCACATGCATCAATTCGTCTATGTAAAATACGAGTAAATTACTACTATCCCGCATAGTTGTACAGGCGCTGCACTCCATACACGGTGATCTGAATAAAACAACAGCTGCGTTGCTTGGTGTTTAAGTTGATGCGTCAACTATCTTAGAACTTACATAGCATTAATGCTCATTATATCTGTTACAGACCGATTTGCCACATCTGCGGAACACATGAGTGATCTCACAGGCATCCTGCTAAGCCATTCAAATGTGGTACTTACATTTTTTGTCCCCCGCGGTGGTGTAGTGGTTACGGTACTCGGCTGCCCCCTGAAAAACGCGGGTTCGATCCTGGCCGCGACGGTCGCATTTTCGATGGAGGCGAAAATGCCAGAGGCCCGCGTACTGTGCGTTGTCAGTGCACGTTAAAGAACCCCAGGTGGTCTAAATTTCCTTAGCCCTCCACTACGGCCTTTCTCTCCTCTCTATCTCTTTCACTCCCTTTCCCCCACGGACGCTTAGCCGTGCTGCAAGGGCACGGCCACCGTTTTTAGATAGCTTCAGTTTGCAAAGCGCGCGGCATTCCATTGGCGCGGGGCGGCTTACCGCAATCGCCAACCAGGCGGTGGCGCTGCGGTAGCGTTAGGATCGGTCTCGGCGCGTCGTCTGCTACTACTCGAAAGGCGCCGACAGGAGACTACCGCAGCGGTGAACTCTGTTATTCCAGAAGCAGAAACGAAACTTCGCTCGCGTTTAACTTACCTTTACCAAAAAGCGCTTTTCCGTTGTTTCTCAACATTATAACTGAAAACAAACAGCATGTAGGACAGGATAAAAAAAAAAAAGGCAGACTGCACAGCACACTTACCTTCATTCCTGTTCGCGTTGGAACCGGGCGTTTATTTTTGGCCAGTATATGTGCAAATCACCCCAGTATGCCATAATGCTCAATGATATTCTAAGCTTACCAGAACACGTGTTACACGGCCAGAATCCGCTGAAAAGTCTAGAAAATCAAGAACCGGCAAGGAAGCCAGAAAAAATTGTTTTGTAATTTTTATTTGATGTCATGAAACTGAATCTAGCAGCTACATTATTTACAGGGACATATTTACAAGGGTTAAGGTGACAGAGCTGTACTGCAAGCCTTCACATCAGCTTCACTTTCTTTCTGGCAGATGCGACTTTTTCTGAAGAGATGAAGCTTTTACAAGTATCTCTGGTAGCGAAATGCAGTCTTAGCACTATGTAGGAGTGAAGAAGCTCTGCCGTAGTGGTAACCTTGTGAACAGAACAGCCCACATTAGTAATGTCACAGTCCTCAAGTGCGTCGAGAAGGCTCCAAAATGTGTCTGAGCAGAGCCGGTTCTTTTGCAGCTCATCCGAAATTTTGGCTTCGATGCCTCAAAACATAGAGAAGAGCTCCCACGATGGCAATTTGAGGCTCCCGTGCTTAACTTCCCTCTCCAAAGTGAGAAATGCCTCTGGGCACTCGGCATTTTCAGACTGGATACTACGTACACAGTCAGGACACCTCTCATGCTTGAGGTAAGAGTGGAAAAGATAGCCGCACAAGTAGTAAATAACACAGTCCTGTGCTGCTGGTGTGGAGTACCCATGATCAGGTGCTGTCGGTGTTTCACTCTGTGCAGTAGAAGAAATTTCTGCCAACTTCGCTCGAACAGCCTCCTGGAGTCTTTCATGGGATGACAGTGTGTCCTTTCTTCCCCTTTTCATGCTGTCTGCGACACTGGCAAGCACAAAAGTCTGCTCATCACTCACGTTCCCAGTGACACAAGTGCTGATTGGTGTATACAGGCTCAGAAGCCTATATATGTGTGCAAAGCTGATTAGAGTAGGGTGATCTTCATCCCCTCCATAACTTCTTGTCACACCAAAAAACCTCTGGAAAAAAGGAAGAGGTGTTTTTTTTTATAAAAGCAAAGTGAACAAACATCAACGTGACAAACAAAAAGAACGAACGGCTTACCTCTAAGGGATCCTGGTTTAGTTTGCCCGTGAGCACATAACGCGCTCCTTTAGAGAGAAGATCTGTTACAACGTCCCGTACTGATGCAAGTGTAACTCGAAGAGACTCCATTGTAACTTGCGATGCAAACATCACTGTTCCATTGGTGATGTGGTTTTCCTCGGTCTTATTTACAGCATCAAGGAACTCCTGGATGACCTTCAAAATAAGCCAGTGAGCAAATTAATTTCAAAACAATGCAACAGATGTTATGAAGCATTATCTGTACTATTTCACAACAATGCAACAGATCTGTAAAGTGATATCTTTACCTCAATTTCCTTTGACGAACTTGTTATTCCAAACTGCGGAAGCTTCACATTCAGGGCATCGAACAGGTTGTTCACCATGAGGGTGAATTGAGCAGTTCCATGGCAGTCTTTCAGGTCAGGCTCCTCTAAACGCTGGTATACCTTTAGCCCAATGGCAGTGCTTCGGCTGAAAAGCTGAGAACAACATATATGAAAAATTTGCAGCTTTATTTTTATAAACAAACATTTATGCATATAAACAAGCAGTTGTCAACTATGAAAGGCATCTAAATATGGTAGATATGGCATTTTTGTTTACCTGTACAGCCAGCCTCACGTTCATCTTTCGCAGATTGTCAGGGCTCACATGCTCTTTTGTCAATTTTGGAACCACCCGAAGCTGCTGTTTCCCATCTACTTCTTGGAGTCTTCGATAGTGGTCAAAGTTTATTTTGTGTTCACCGACCTGCAATTTTTAAAAACAACAGTGAGATGAAGAAAGGTGTTCCATTGCAGAAGCCACTCGTTAATTCAGAGTTTCTCAAGCATGAAAAGTAAATAAAAACATTCTAATCTACTTACCATGCCATACTTGTGGCGCATGAGATGGTTCCTTATGCATTTGATGATGAGGTACATCACACAGGAAGTAGAGCTGCTGATCAGGTACACAAGGATGGTCAACTTTGTGTTTCGGTTCGTGAAGCTTGCCTTTGATGCCAAAACTTCACCACATGGCCTTGTTGGTGCTGGCACCATCACTGATAACAGCGACGACAGTTGCATTGTGCTTGTGTAACTGCAAAATGGCTTCCAAAACAAGCCTTGCTAGCACTCTTCCAGGGGCTGCATGTCTCGTAGCAAAACTTGCAATCGGTTGCACCCAGGAGTGAAATAAAGGCACGAACATGAGCACCAAAGCGTGGTCGGCTGTTGTTTCTGAGTCATGATCATCTCCATAATCAACGAAGCCATCAACCTTGTAGGTACTCTTATTAAATGCGACAACCTCTCGCACCTTCATCTCGTCCAGTATTAGTGTTCCGTAGCATTGTACTCCTGCTTTGTTCTTCATAAAAGCCCCAATACTGTCAAGAGATACCTTGTTGAAGCCGAATTCACATGGCATTCCTTTCATCATTTGTCTCAGCCTTGTGGTGGTTGGAAGTGGCATGAGGTTCATCTTTGACATTAGTCTATAAGCTCTTGGGCTTGAAATTCTTAATAGAAGACAAGTCATGAGCCATTCCTGTTCATAACGCCTGCCTCGCGGTGACTTCGCCTTTGCGGCTTTCAATGCTGACCTAAAGGCAAGTTGCTGTGCTTGCGGAAGACTTTCCACTGCTTTGTCAACTTTGCTCACTGAAACTTCAGACAAACGGCGTCTCAGTGTAAACACTTCTCTTCTAGCCCTTTCGCGAAACACAGTGGCCCTGATGGCCTTTTTCTTTAGGTCCTGAATTTCACATTCAGGCTTCCGTTTTGTGCTTTTTTTAGGGCGACGCTTCATTCTATCACCAGTTTTTTTTTTTGTTTTTTTGCATGGAGGGCACAAGTGCTCACCTGACAGCACCATGCATTTCTTGTTTCGCCATACACCCTGCCTTTTCACGGCTGTCGTTGACGATGAAATACCTGGAAACAGCTCGCATTTACACCCAGTGCAAATCTTGAGCGCATCGATATGGCGAAGAAACATTGTTAAATTCTTCTGGCTTGTTAGCCGGGTCGGAATGTTTCCATCTTTCTCGATGTAGCTGCACGGCGGGACAAGCACACCTGTTGAACTAACTTCAACCGCCAAGTCTTGCCGGATTACAACGGCCTATTCGATGTACACAACGCCCCCAGACTCTTCGAGTTTGTAGAAGATAACTTGTGTGGTAGAAGCCCTCACATTCCACGAATCAAATGTCGGGCTGCCCTGCACAACAGCAAGCGAGGGAGCAGTTTCTAGCGTGCTAACATCGGTGCATTCATCAACATCCATGCCGTCACATGCGTCAGTTTCGTCGTACAAATCTTCATCACCCTGGCAGGAAGCAACTTGGGCGGGAACCACTGCCCTCACTTTGGGTGGTTTTCTTGCTGACTTCGGCACCTTTGGTTTCGAGAGATGCTTAGGTATGTTTGGAAAAATTCGAGGCACAGCGCGCTCCCTCAGTGTCCATCTGCCTCTCGGTATCGTTACGGTTTGACCGTTCACGGTGTGCTCATAGCAGCTTATAATGTCTACAGGCTCGAAATGAATGTCACAGACGTACGTTTTTGGCGTTACCTTGAAGTTCTTCCGCGGAATCGCGTTTTGCCATGCCTTCAGTAAGTCAGGGTCCTTTGGGGGCTTGAAAAAATGTCGCGGTCCGGGATTTGCAGCTGCCGAAGCATACCCCGAACGACAGCCCGGCGCGCTGCACGTCGGCATGTCGAGAATACGCGCTGACACTTCACGGTATCCACTGCAAAGAGTTCATACCACTGTAGAACGTGTCCAAGCTCGAAGTACAGGCGTGATGAACGCGCGAGAACCAGTGACACACCAAAAGCACGTGGCTGAAGCAAGCGTACCGAGCGTACTGCCACCACTGCGCTTCCCAACAGATCTCAACTAAGGTCCCTAGATAAAAAAGTTTTCAAGGTAGCGACACTCATTGTCCTCTGGGCCGTCCTCCTCACTCTCGCGCCTGCTCCTTCTTTTTTCTGCCACACGCGTCTGTGATTGGCGCATTCCTTGCACGTGACGTTGTTAGGGGTTGGTGGTGACGTTTATTTTTCTGCAAAAAGGTTCAAAACTAGTGCGCATGCGCCTATGGTCCCGGTCGGATTGTGGCCGTGACGAAAGACGAAATTCTAGCCAAGACATACGCTGTAGAAGAGAAGCGTTCCAGTTGGCGCGAAGTCGGCCAAACATACTTCGCTGTGGATACGTCAAGTACTTGCCAGTTTGTGAACAATGCCGGGTTGTTGTGCTGTAGGCTGCAGCAACAAAACAGAACATGGTTTCTCGCTCTACAACATACCTCGCGGCATCCGGAATAGTGCACGCCGTGAAGTGTGGCTACAAAACATTTCACGCGAGGACTTCTGTGCAACGCCGTCGACGCGGCTTTGCGAGGTTCACAGTGAGGTTTGTAAATGGCGAAATCCTGTGCACAAACAAGAAACTAAGGCAAGAAGCCAAGCGGCCGCGCCAACATTCGGTTGACACGCTGGAAGACATGTGAAGTGGCAGCAGCGAGTTTGCTGCAAAGCCCCGCGTTCACTATCACACTTTTTTACTACCGAACGCTCGGTATTCCAACACATTTCTTTTGCTTACCGCTGACTATATGACGACGAGCCGCTGACATCGTGCAAGGTTCATCACTTCGGGACACGTAGCGTGCACTCGCGTTGCGGTGCCGCGGTCCCTGTAATTGTCACTCTAATAAAATTTAGTTTTAGAATAGCATGTACAAGGCTTTTCTTCAGCGTTTGGCACCACTGAACACGCACCACGATTACCTGGGGTCCTGACTGCGAAAATTGACGTAGTCTCAAATATATATATATATATATATATATCGCACTTCGGCTAGTCAAGCGTTCGTTGCACTCTGGCCGCAGTTTTCCCTCCGAAGTGCTTAATGCGGCTGTGATCACTAACGGTGCTGCCCTGTGGTCACTCACGATGTCCAGCAAGAAGTGCGTTAATTGTGACACATAATTTGCACGAGCAAATCAACAACTTCGGAGAACTCAGTGGATGGTCTACTACTACTACGCCGCATACGACGCCGTACTGAACGCGACGCCATGGCTAGCGGTGTGAAATACAAAACTTGCACAGCGTTGCCAGTTGGGCAACACACATATGCTTCTTCTTATGGTGTACCGTTTGTATTCAACTAAGTAACCGTTTGTTCTATATCTCATTTCCTTCTATTAAAGTATAATTGCTTCCATTCCACATAATAACTCAAAGGAAACATTGCCTTTTTTATGCACGCTTGGAACCTTCTTGGGGGCGCTCCAGGCAAATAAGCGAGGAGGAAAAGGGAGGGTGCCGCTACCTTGAAAACTTTTTATCTAGGGACCTTAATCTCAACGGGACGCCAGCACCACCTTTCGCACCGGCGACAAAACGACGCCGCCTCTCGAAGCGAGTTTGCAAACTGAAATGTATCTAGAACCGAGCCACGATCATCATCATCACTTACATTTATTTTTGGCGAGACGTAGTTATTGATGTTACAGGATCCAGTCACAAAAAGCGCCGGGATCGAACCAGGGTTAAGGCAAGGAGGAAAGTAGAAAGAACAAAATGCCACCACACAAACACACGCAGCAGTTACAGCACGGTAACGGAATTTTCTCCAGAAAAAATTGGCCGCGTATCTCCGTGCTTCGCTGCAAATGTCGTCGAAAGACGATAGTCTTCTACCGGCCGTACTACATGAGTCCCGGTTCGCGTGTTTCTACTTCCCCGACGAGTCGCGCAAGCGAGAGGGAAAACGAAGAGACGCGAGGATAAAAAGGGACAGGCAGGAGTGGCGCGCGGCCGTTCCGCTGCCTTGTGCTACCCGGTCAGCACGATGGATGGATGGATATTAGGAGCGTCCCCTTTATAACGGGGCGGTGGCCGGGACACCAAGCTCTAGCTTTATTTCTTTTTCGTTTACAACCATTTCTTTTCCCGAATCACACATATTTTCACAACTAATTTTTTTCCTCGTCTATTTATTTTATCTATTATCGTTCTGCTGTGATGGAACAATCTTACCCGAACTACCTTGCGCTTTTGTTTGCTCCATACTTTTGCGCCACCAATGCTCTAAGCGCCTTTTACTTATATCTATCGCCGGCATGTTCAGCTTTCCCCTGTTACTCCTGAAACCCATGGCCTCCTGTAGGGTAGTGTCCACAGCTACACCTGGGTGGACATCTGTACATTCAATCAAAATATGGTCTGTCGTTTCCCTAGATTTTCCACAGCACGTACATGTATCCCCTTCTTTATTGAATTTCGCTCTGTAACTTCGGGTTCTCAGGCAACCGGACCTTGCCTCAAACAGTAAAGCGCTTCCCTTTGAATTATCGTAAAATTTTTCTCTCTTGATTTCGTCTTTCCCTTTTCGGTAGTTGTTCAATGCCGGTTTCTTTTCCATTCTTGCTATCCAATCCGAGTTCTCCGCCGCTCTGACCATGCTCTTAACGCTCTTTTTCGCCCCATCCGTTTCGTTACTGGATGTATACTTACTGGTAAGCTTCCTAGTTCTCTTCCTCCATTGTCAATCAACGTTCTTCCTATACAAATACCTGCATACTTTCGCTGCCCATATACTTTCTTTCATATTCCTTAATCTCTGTTCGTACCTAATTTTACTCTGAGCTTCCCTTCCCTCAAAGTCAGACCATCCCATATCCCCCTTAACAGCCTCATTTGAGGTCTTCCCATGGGCGCCCAATGCGAGACGTCCGACCGTCCTCTGATTTACGTCCAGCCCTGATTGTACCTCTGACCTCATGCACACCACTGAGTTTCTGAATGTAAGTGCTGGCACCATTACACCTTTCCACAAACCTCGAATTACCTCGTACCTGTTGTAACCCCACAGCGCTCTATGCTTCATTATTGCGGAGTTCCTCTTTCCTTTAACTATCATAGCTTTTTCTTGTACTTCCATGTATCTATTCCCATAATTTATCCATATCCCGAGGTATTTGTACTCTCGTACTCTGGGTATCTCCTCGCCGTGTATTGATATGGTCTGATCGTTGCTGTCATTGAATATCATCCAGCCGCATTTTGTCACACTAAATTTTAGCCCTAAATCTTCACTTTCCCGACCACATAAATCTGTTCAATATCGTCTGCATAAAACACGCACGAGCGTGAGATATGGGCGTCATCTGGCCATGATACCGGGAAACGCAAGAAGCTTGCATAGTACGCAGAACTGCGTAGGAAATGTCCGCTTTTGCGCATCCTAACAAGCACTAGGGTCTTTAGAATTATGCATCTAAGTATTTTCTACTAAAGGAACACACCGTCTAATACTTACGTATTGATGTTGCGCCTCAGATATGCGCAATATTTGGTTTTTGGTCGACTGTGTTCAGAAGTATGAAGGTAGCCACCAGTTCAAGCTGGGAGGTCGTTGAGGAAGGGGTTCACCTTTCGCAGCAGGACAGACACACACACACACACACCCACACACAGACAGACAGACAGACCAAAATTTCTGCGTTGAAGTATCCCAAGAAAGACTATCGTCTTTAAAAAAATTGACGGCAGATGCACGAGGTGAATGATGATGAGATTGGGCGAAGCTCCTGGAAGTAATCATCGGTTAAACCGTGAAATTTCTTCCGTTAATTCGCCCGATAAAAATGACGTGAAACGATTGATTAAATGTTTTATCAAACTTTTATTGCTGGTTTCCGTTGTCCTTTCATTATGACCGCTTTGTGGTCGGTGAAATGTAAGCTAAGTGGTTCTTGCACTGGTTGCAGATGAAAACCATTGCTGTACCTGGCGTCTTTCGTTAAGCAGCTGGCGTCTTTTCGTTTTGCTTTAGAAACATCTGGCGTCTTTCGTTAAGCAGCTGGCGTCTTTTCGTTTTGCTTTAGAAACATCTGGCGTCTTTTCGTTTTGCTTTTAGAAAACATCTGGCGTCTTTCGTTGGTTTATTTCATCAATCAACGGCGTTTTGAACAAAATTTTTATTGTTTAATCACGCACAGGAGAAATCTCACCAGGCACTACCTTGGAGGTAAACAATGGCTGCTACTGGGAATGAGAGACAGCAGAAGTCGGCTTTTAACACTTCTACTTCTACTAACGTTTCCTACTGGAACATGCCAATGGCTGCTAATGGGGAATGAGAGACAGAAGAATTCGGCTTTTAGTTAACGCGCACGCTGCGAATTTTTTTTATTGTTCAACAACGCACAGGAGAAATCTCCCACCGGCACCACCTTGGAGGACAAAGCGTAAGACTGGTTACGCACTACGACTACGACTACGACGAGGGACGAACAGGTGCCGCTTTAAGGAGCTTCGCCCCTAAAAGGAAGAGCCAGCCGCCAACAAGTTAACTGCACACTGGCTCCACCGCCTACCACCCATACGAGCTTCGCTGGCTTTGCTCCGCGTCTGCACCTGTCGCGCCAGCCTGCGCCCTCTCGTCTCTTCTCCCCGGCGATCGGCGGGAGGAGCCAGACATTCTGGCGCCTCTCTCCCGGGCCCATGGCAGCCGGCGGCATCTCGGCGCCGAGCACTGCGCCGACGCTTTGAGCCATGCCCTGATTTCGCATCCCCGGTGAGAAGGGAGGGAGGCCGAGGGTGGGGGGGGGGGGGGGTTTGCCAAGCTGGCAGTATTCCAGGTTTGCTTTCTGTCTCGCGAAGAGTGTTTGGGAGATGGCTTTATCGTCCCTTTGATGTCGCTCCCGCTCGCGACGTCTTTGGGACTTCAACAACGCGAAGACGTCAATCCCGCAATAAGACATCTTTTTGGTTTTGTGTGCTACCGGGGTACGGTATTATTTTGGAAAATCTTCGGTGGTTGCAAAATATCTGTACAATTATAAATCCCAGACGTGAAGGTATTTGCCCATTTTCTCAATTCGCTTGCATACAGACTCGCTATTGCAATTTCCTTGCTCTGAGGAACGCAATAATTCAAAGAACTTTCACGAGGCCGCGCACTTAATTTGGCAGAGCGCGCGTCGGCGTCAAGGGTTGGCAGAGAGTGCTTGCCACGTTCGAGATGTTGGTGTCGTCTCGACATTGAAATTCCAAGCGCGAGAGACGCGCTCTTTAACTGACCGTGGCCAAGAACGAAGTTTTTAAGTCGAGAAAAGCTCATTGTCAATGTCACAATAGGGAACAACGCGCCTGGTCTCACAGTTGAAGGTTCTACCCTTAAAATTGTACCACCGAAGGCGAACGCGCTCATCATAAAGCGCCAAGAACACTTCCCACCGCAGGCGCTAAGCATACTCTGTTACTTACAGTGCGAGATGCGTGTTGCGAGCGATCGTATCAGCTACATAAAACAACGAATAATGCTGGCGATGCATATGCAACGGAACTAATGAAACGGGTATTACGTACAGTTGGTAATAGCAGGTTCACTTTCAAGTTCGTAGACTCGCTGATGGTGGTCAGGTAAACGGCGTGCAGGCGGCTATCGCGACGAAGGAGCAACTTGCGCTTGAACACCCACTTGCAGACAGCACAACTTCCTCGCAATTGTATCCAAACGATGTAACCGACGGCAGCAGCACCAACAAATATTTTGCGACACACTGTAGCACTCGTTTCATTCTGAGCTCTGAATTCGGCCCGACACTCGCTAATGCTCGGCATGGACGTGCACCTGCTTGAACTGGGCGACGCCGTCGTTTTTTTTTATATAAATGTAATTTGAGACGCCGTCGTTGTTCTTGAGATGGAGGAAAACGTGACACTGACACCAAAAATCAGAAAACTAGAAACATAAAAAAACGAAAATCGTTTACAAGATAACCTTGCTAACTCACAACGAAATAAACTTGAACAGAAAAAGAAAAGAATTAAGTCTTCTGTTTTAGGTTACGTCGTATAGTCTGCAACAGTTAGCGTTCGTCGAGTGCATCCAGGAGCGTAGCAAAATGTTCGCGCTTGAGTTCCGTAGCCTTCGCTGCGCTGCCACAACGATAATTGACGTGGAAAAATTTGCTCCCTGGTTCTGGCGTTTTACAGCGGGCCCTCAATCCAATAAGGCTACACAGCCACACTTCCGAGATGTGAACACATCTGAACCATACGAACGCGCTCGATGAGCCTGGGCGCATACAAAGCGAAAATAAAATGAGGTGAGACATCACGAACTAATAGATCTAACAGACTGCTTGCGAAGTTGACTTGTAGGTGTGCCTCTCGCTGTAACGAAGACAGCATAGCTGTCAGACCATCTTTACCGAGTGTGTGGGCCGGTGGGTCTTTTACACGCGTGTTACCGCCGAAGTTCGCTAAGTCGCCGAAGTTCGCTAAGAAATGCTTCGCATTTAAAAGAGAGCAAAAGGGCAGCAGCGCGGGCCGCTAACGAAATGTACGGAGCGCCTTAGTCCACACGGCTATGCGTGTCGCAGCCTGGTAACCCACACAAGCGGCTTGCGCGCGCGTTCCGTTGCCGGAACACGCGCACAAACTCCCTCCCATTGACAACCAGTGTTGTACACGTTCCTCCGAAGCAGGAGCGAAAACTCGTTCCTCGTTCCTTCACAATTTTATAACGAGTTCCCGTTACAAGTTCCTTTAATAAAAAAGTCACAGTTTCGCCGCAAGGGCGAAGCAATGAATGCGATAGCAAGAAACTGTAATGCTATATGAAGTGAGGCTCGCACCTTCAGGAGCACTATTAATTGTAGCAAACATGCACTTCCTAAGTGAGCGCCTCCCGTGGGCAGCGCGTGCTGGTATGAAGGGCTTTATACGTTGTGTGTCACAAAGCTACACATACAAAGCTAGGGGAGGCCGCTAAATGAACACACAGAAGATGAGCGCGAACTATGAAGTGAAGCACGCACGAAACGAACGCACAGATATACACCGAACGAGCGCGAATAAGCTGTCACAATGGATACTCTCAGTTTGAACAGCGCTCCTGTTGCAAAGGCGGCCGAAGCAGCGAAGGAAACTAGCGTGCTTCAAGTGTCGAGATGTGCAATTGACACATGGCCGCTTAATAGAAAAGAGGTCCATAATCAAAAGAAGAGGCGTGCAGGACACGGACACAAGGAGAGCAGTGAACAACACGAACGCCGTTTTCGGCATTCGTGTTGTTCACTGCTCTCCTTGTGTCCGTGTCCTGCACGCCTCTTCTTTTGATTATGGACTGTTACCAACTCGCTCAACTTTCTGTCCTTTAGAAAAGAGGTGCGGCCTCCCGAATGAAGCTGTTTTCAATCGGAACGCGCGTGATGAGCGGAATCGTCAGACGCGACCGCAGTGGCGCTGCCCATCGGGAGCTCTCGCGCGAACGCGAGGGCGAACGCTGACAAACGCTGCCATTTGGATGGCGCTGATAGCCGTAGGCCGGCTGACGAAAGTACAGGTACAGTGCCTAGAAGTATATTCTAGGCACTGTAGTACAGGAAAGGGTGTTTTGGGGGCGAAGCTCCTCTTATTCTAACCTTGTCACGCGTCAGGCGTCAGTCGTCAGGCGTAACCCGCGGGCCGGGAAGCCTGCGCTCGCCCTCGGCGCCTGCCTCCCGGAGCGTGCCTCTCACTCTCGCTCTCCCGGCGCGTGCCTCCCGACGCGTGCCTCTGCCGTCTTGTGTGAGAGAGAGAGACAGAGAGAGAGCGAAAGGCGCGCGTTGGCTATGGAAACGCTCTTTCTTAGAGGAACGCTACCAGCTCGCAAAGAAGGAGAACGCGCCCTCACTCTGGAAGAGTTCCGTACGCACGGACTTCGACATCGAACTGGAAAAACTTCGTACGATTCGCCGTCGTGCGGAAAGAAGGTATAGACGCACGAAGTCTATCCACGACTTGAGACTGGCTAGACGCACACAAAAGAAAATACAGCGTCAAATCAACAAGCTGGCTTCGCGGCGATGGGCATCTTTTTGCGAGTCTCTGGATCCGCGAAAGCCTTTGTCGCTCATATGGAGAACTGTTCGTGGCCTTCGTACAACACCCGGTCAGCGCCACCCGTTTAAATCTCTGGCACTCCATCTAAAATGCAGTGAGATAGAAGTCGCCGAGTCTTTCTGTAAAAGGATTGCTGGTGAGGCAAATCCTGATGGAGCGGTGGTGGGGTCGCCCGACCACCCTCTCTCCTCGCGTGGAATGTCCATTTTCCATGGAAGAACTAGAAGCTGCACTGGCTGTGCGCCGGCGTTCTTCAGCGCCAGGACCGGACGGCATCACTTATCGCGCCCTGTGCAACCTGGGTGAACAAGCACGGAAGGCACTCCTGATCCTTTACAACGACTACTGGCAGACGGGCACGGTACCGCAGGAATGGAAATGCAGCCGCTTAATTCCACTCCTTAAGGCCGGCAAATCTCCTTTGGACATCTCCTCATATCGTCCGATCGCGCTTGCCAGTTGTGTCGGCAAAACGATGGAGAGAATGATTTTAACGTGCCTTGAATGGTACTTGGAGTACTATGACGTTTATCCCTACGTTATGACCGGTTTCAGATGCGGTCGTTCATCAACAGACAGCGTTGTTGATCTGGTCACATATGTCCAACACCAGAAAGCCTGTAGGCGACTATCTGCCGCTGCGTTCCTGGACGTTAAAGGCGCTTACGACAATGTCACCCATGAAGCCATTCTGAGCGCACTAGACGCTGTAGGACTTGGTGGCAAGATGTATACGTGGGTATGCAGCTACCTACAGATGAGGACGTTCTACGTTCACACAGAGAACGGCCCGACATCAAAGCATCACGTTAGCCGTGGAGTCCCTCAAGGCGGAGTGCTAAGTCCAACGCTTTTTAAACTAGCCCTTATTGGATTAGTAAATCATCTGCCCAGCACCGTACGACTTTCCATCTATGCCGATGACATCTGCGTTTGGACGTCCGCTGTGACACCGCTTCAGCTTCGTGCTTGGCTTCAGAAGGCAGTCACGACGACGTCACGTTACCTTCAGAAACAAGGACTAGACATTTCATGCGAAAAGTGTGCAATGGTGGCATTCACCAGGAAACCGATGTTTGCATATAACATCGCCATTAACGGTCAAGTAATACCATACTGCCGAAGTCATAGGTTCCTGGCAGTGGTAATTGACAGAGACCTGTCTTGGACTCCGCACCTGAACTACGTGAAGAAACGGCTGACTGCTATCTGCCACTTATTCAGATTCCTCGCAGGGAAAAACTGGGGCCTGTCCATACACGCTATGCTACAGCTGTACAGAGTGCTGTTCGTCGGATTCCTGCGGTACAGCCTACCTGCTCTCGCCAACACCTGCAAGACTAACCTGCGCACGATACAGAGCATTCAAGCACAAGCTCTTAAGATATGCCTTGGCTTACCACGCAGCGCGTCAACGGCTGAAACCATTGCCATAGCGCAGGATTACTCTATCACGACGCACATCGCCGTTGAGACCATGCGACTTCACCTCAGGCATGTGGCTAGGACTCCCTCACACCATCTGGCGAGCCTCGTTGCTGCAAGGCCCCGCACTTCATTCAGCGCTAATGTCAATGCACACAGTGCGGCGTTTACTCCAGGGTACACGCCTGCGGCTAAGCGAGTGCTCCCTCCGTGGTGTTTGAGTCTCCCACAAGTACACCTCACAATTCCTGGGATACAGAAGACAGATCTACCAGCATCTGCGCTAAAGCAACTCAGCTTACACCTGTTGTACGAACGGTACGGTAACCACGTGCTCGTATACACCGATGGATCGACTACGTCGCCCAGATCTGGCGGAGCGGTGATCGTACCAACGCAGGGGATAACGATTCGACTAAAGACGTCTCATGTCACGACGTCCACGGCGGCAGAACTCACGGCTCTACGTCGTGCGCTAGAATTCATCCGTACTGAGAGGCCGAGGAAATGGGCTGTGTTTTCGGACTCGAAGGCGGCGTTGCAGTGCATACGGTCAGCTCTTAGGCGCGGATGCCACGAGCAGCTGACGTACGATGTAATCGTGCTTCACCACCACCTCCGAGAAAATGGCCACGAGATTGACTTTCAGTGGGTGCCCAGTCACTGCGGAATCAGCGGCAACGAGTCCGCAGATGGCGCAGCTCGCACTTCACATCAAGAAGCGAACATTATTCCAATTCCACTCTCAAGGACAGATGCTGCAATGCAGCTTCGACACCTGGCACGCCGTCTCTCACTGGTTGAGTGGAACTCACCAAACATCAGACGAACGCGACTGTACCAGCTAAACCCTTCCCTGCATCTCCGCCCTCCATCAGGACTTCCTCGACATGAGGCCTCGCTTCTTTGTCGACTTTGGCTGGGAGTTGCCTTCACAAAGGCATACTCCGCATTAATTGGAGCGATCGACAGTGCAACCTGCAAGATGTGCGACACCGACGAAACCCTGGACCATCTGCTGTGCCACTGTCCGCGATTCGTCGAGGAAAGGAAAATCCTTGCTGAGACGCTACACCACCTTGACGATCGGCCACTGTCCTTACAGATGCTACTCGAACACCGCCCTCATCGCTCGTCGGCCCACAAGGCACTAAAAGCACTTTTACGCTTTCTCAAGACGACTGGTTTGCGTGAACGCCTTTGACAGTTGGACTTGTCCGACAACGTCTTTTTCATTATTCCCCTTCCTTCTCTCTCTTCCATCTTTCTATTCCCCCTTCCCACTCCCCCAGTGTAGGGTAGCCACCGAAAACTCGTTCCTCGTTCCTTCACAATTTTATAACGAGTTCCCGTTACAAGTTCCTTTAATAAAAAAGTCACAGTTTCGCCGCAAGGGCGAAGCAATGAATGCGATAGCAAGAAACTGTAATGCTATATGAAGTGAGGCTCGCACCTTCAGGAGCACTATTAATTGTAGCAAACATGCACTTCCTAAGTGAGCGCCTCCCGTGGGCAGCGCGTGCTGGTATGAAGGGCTTTATACGTTGTGTGTCACAAAGCTACACATACAAAGCTAGGGGAGGCCGCTAAATGAACACACAGAAGATGAGCGCGAACTATGAAGTGAAGCACGCACGAAACGAACGCACAGATATACACCGAACGAGCGCGAATAAGCTGTCACAATGGATACTCTCAGTTTGAACAGCGCTCCTGTTGCAAAGGCGGCCGAAGCAGCGAAGGAAACTAGCGTGCTTCAAGTGTCGAGCTGTGCAATTGACACATGGCCGCTTAATAGAAAAGAGGTCCATAATCAAAAGAAGAGGCGTGCAGGACACGGACACAAGGAGAGCAGTGAACAACACGAACGCCGTTTTCGGCGTTCGTGTTGTTCACTGCTGTTGTTCACTGTGCAGGACACGGACACAAGGAAAGCAGTGAACAACACGAACGCCGTTTCCGGCGTCCGTGTTGTTCACTGCTCTCCTTGTGTCCGTGTCCTGCACGCCTCTTGATTATGGACTGTTACCAACTCGCTCAACTTTCTGTCCTTTAGAAAAGAGGTGCGGCCTCCCGAATGAAGCTGTTTTCAATGGGAACGCGCGTGATGAGCGGAATAGTCAGACGCGACCGCAGTGGCGCTGCACATCGGGAGCTCTCGCGCGAACGCGAGGGCGAACGCTGACAAACGCTGCCATTTGGATGGCGCTGATAGCCGTAGGCCGGCTGACGAAAGTACAGGACAGTGCCTAGAAGTATATTCTAGGCACTGCAGTACAGGAAAGGGTGTTTTGGGGGCGAAGCTCCTCTTAGTCTAACCTTGTCACGCGTCAGGCGTCAGTCGTCAGGCGTAACCCGCGGGCAGGGAAGCACGCGCTCGCCCTCGGCGCCTGCCTCCCGGAGCGTGCCTCTCACTCTCTCTCTCCCGGCGCGTGCCTCTGCCGTCTTGTGAGAGAGAGAGAGAGAGCGAAAGGCGCGCTTTGGCTATTGAAAAGCTCTTTCTTAGAGGAACGCTACCAGCTCGCAAAGAAGGAGAACGCGCCCTCACCCGCGAGAGACAACCTTGGCCTTGGCGCAGGCAGCGTCTCCTAGCGAGTTTCTTGATTGAGAAATACCGACTGCTCGCGTTGGAGAAGCGTTCACCAGGAGCCCATATATATATATATATATATATATATATATATATATATATATGCACTGGATCTTGACTTGCAATGAAGTGCCGGTGGGAGATTTCACTTGTGCATATTTGAACCATGAGGATTCGTAGCGTGCGCGTTAACTAAATTAATCCGGAACTCGGCGCGATCTACGATGAACCTCCCGAGCTTCGCCCACTCATCATCATTCACTCCGTGGATATGTTGTAATTTTTTTTGTTTTATTGTGTTATACGTGCACGTGATCACAGCTGGCTAGCCGCCTGTGCGAACCGGTGCGGACCGGTATTCTTTCCCGATGTTGAGCGCCATCGGGGAGAAAACGAGTACTATCGCGTTCACAGGCAAAGAAGCGCGTTCGGCAGGCCGCACCTTTTTTCTGTTGAGCGGCCGTGCTTGATAGTTCGCGTTCATCTTCTGTTTGTTCGCTTAGGTCCCTTGAGCTCGAGTGACTTTCGTACGCTCCCTTGCGCTCCTCGCGCTCCTCGCGCCATCTCGCTGGTAATGAAGAAACGCTTATAAGCGCCTGCCGGCTCTGAGTCCTGCCAGCGGTAAAGGGTGTGCATATAAGGCTCGCCGTTAGCTCCCCGAAGGATCTGCTCTTTGTGGCGTAGTGGTTAGCGCCGCGCGCTGCGGAGCGGGAGGTAGCATTTATCTGAATTATTTTTCTTTGGGATTTTTATATATATATATATATATATATATATATATATATATATATATATATATACATACCTGTACATATACGGTTAATGACGGCGGCGACGGGGACGGCAAAAAACAGCCGAGACTGTCCATATAATTGCTATCGCAATAAAAAGGAACGCGTTCCAGTTACATTTAGAAAGTTGGAACGTCTCGTTACATTTGATTTCTAAAACTGAAAATCTTACATCTTGCATCGACCTGTGTATATTTCCCCAATTTTAACGTCAACGGCAGCATATTATCTGGAGGCAAACAAATATCCAACGAAACGCTCCGAGGCAAATATTTTTAGGGAGCATCGAACATAGTATGTACACAACTGCCCGTGATCCAGTACCTTTGGTGTCGGTTGGTTTCCTTTCATGTTGCTGTCTTGCAGTGCCGATTGCTTACGCAGTGTGTGAGAGCCCAGCCTCGGTTGTCTATGGTACTCTGCTGCTGGTCCGATGGTCGAGGGATCGGCCGCGGCGGCTGCATTTCGATGGAGGCGAAATGTTGAGGCCCGTGTACCGTGCGATGTCAGCGCACGTTAAAGAATCCTAGGTGGTCGAAATTTTCGGAGCCCTCCACTCTCTCATAATCAATGGTTGTTTTGGGACGTAAAACTACAGAACTCAATCAGACAGGTAGGCGCGGCCTCACAGGCTTCATATTTTCATGGTTCGATCATTTTAGATTTAGCATACATCCAAGTGCCCATGTTGTGCAATAACTCCGCTGCAACTTTGGCGCTAGTCTGTTACAAGTGCAACACATGCGGGACTTTCCAGTTCGGTTTTCGGATGCGCAGTGGGGATACTGCGCCTCCAATGCGCAAATAGAAAGTTGCTCACATGTGAGTAAAAGCGATGAATATGAACTAAAGGCTAGTAATACACCTTGTGATTCAGGATAGGATATAAAGGTTGTGGTGACCGAGTCCCGCTCGACGCCATGTTGTGCGTGGAATGTCTCCGCATCCCCCTCTCCCAGTTGGACGGGGCGGCGGCCCGCCCGTTTGCCTCATGTGGTTTTAACTAGGCTGCCATTGGACAGCAGTAATTTCTGACGTTTCGCGCGTTCGGGTTTTGGAGATGCTCGGGAGAACTCACTGCGACTTGGAGAGGTGCGCACGTACTTTTGTGGCCCTCCGGCCGACCAGGCCATCGGTCGGATGGCGTGCCTCTGCAAGCCCCAGCGACCACGGCGGCGACCTGCGACCGACGCCCATGTCTGTATGTTCTTCTATTTTCCTTTTCTGAGGGCTCGCGGTCGCGGGTACGCTGGCCGGGGATTAGGCGGTTCCTTCCTTGCATGGTTTTCGTGTACTTTTGTGTGTTTTTGTGTGTTAGCGTGTTGTCCATTGTTACTGTGTTTTGTGTTCTTGTGTGCTCGCGTGTTGTTAATCGTTATTGTTATCCTTTCTTTATATTTAATTCGATCTTGATTCGGCCCTGTTTTGTTTGTACTATTTTAACGTTTATTAAATCACCATGCACGGAGAGTTGCGCCTAATGTTCTCATCCTTCGCCGCGTGCGGCGGTTCGTGCTGTCCCGCTTCGAGACGGGCCACGGGCTGACGCGCGCGGCAACGCCGCGATGCATGGCTGAGATAGCGAGCGCGCGGACGCGACGACCTCATTCTCTGCTCGTTGAGTGCTCGAACCCACTGCAGGGGTTCGCTAGCGGCGATGCCGCTGCTAGCAGTAGTAGTTATTAGTAGAAGAACATAACCCCTACAAGGTTTATGCTTGGTCCATGCCACTGCGCATTAATAATGGAACAAAATTCCTCGATATGCCGCCCCCCCCCCCCCACCAGCTTGCCCCATCCTAAACAACATTTTTTCTCTAATGTGACAGCCTTTCTTGCGTTTCAATAGGCCAATTGACAATTTCGGATGTATTGCTTTTACTTAGTTCTGATAACTTTGAAGTATTGGTGATATACCACTCTTTTGTTGTTAATTATGGCTGCACTGAATGTATGCCGGTGTGCGGAATCTTAACATTGCTACCTTGTGCGTTTACCGCTGAATTAAGTAACGTGGGACTGTCTTTCTTTTTTTCGTGGCACATTAGGAATAAGCAATAATTGCCTGTTCATTTCGTATGTACACTGACATTCATGCAAGGGCGAAATTTTGTTATCGTGCAGGAAATAAAGGAGTAAATAAATAGCCTGACATGCGTCACTTGGCGGGACGCCAACCAAAATGAAGCACCTCAAACAAGAATGGTTGACGGGATATTGTTACTACGCTCAGTGAATTGGCCGGTGCTCGGTGCGGTAAAATGTTTGGTTATATCTGTGTCGCGAAGCAAAAAAATCTATAATTTTTATTAGGAACAAACTGGTCATCACCGAACATAATTAACGACGTCCGGGATAGAACGACGTCAACTTAGCTCAGCATTACAAACGCGCGCACACATTCGTAAGCATGCTGAGCACACGGTCACGTAATCATGTTTAGGAGAAGCCTCTCGTTTCAGCTATTTGCCGAGGGCATAGGGCTGCTGACGCTAAACTAAGGCGAGTCCCGTTCAGTTGAACAAAAGTACCTCGAAGAAGCCCCGCCACGGTGGTCTAGCGGCTAAGGTACTCGGCTGCTGATCCGAAGGTCGCGGGATCGAATCCCGGCCGCGGCGGCTGCATTTCGATGGAGGCGAAATGTTGAGGCCCGTGTGCTGTGCGATGTCAGTGCACGTTAAAGAACCCCAGGTGGTCGAAATTTCCGGAGCCCTCCATTACGGCGTCTCTCATAATCAGAACATGGTTTTGGGACGTAAAACCCCACAAAACAACAACAATACCTCGAAGAAGTTGACGCTCAGAGTGTCCTACAAGTATGAACATCATAGCCGTAACCGCATTCTCGGACCCAATGCTGTGAGGGGCGATGCTAAAGCATGCCTTGGCAGTGTTTGAATTAGTTCGGAAGAAAGATTGTAAGCGACGAAAGGAACTTCGCGTTTCCTCCCGCGTTGCCGTACCTTCGTACAGGGCCGGCTGAAAGCCGCAAAGTATTTGTCCAGAGGCCACTGCAAGCGGCCACCGCCAAGGAGTAGCGGGATACCCTGACGTCGTGCGGCCGCAGTGAAGAAGGGGAAGCGTCACACTCGTGGAATCATCGAAAGCACAGATATGCGTTTTGCGCGATTTTCTATGAGGGAGCGATACTGGCGGCAGGAAAATGAGGATTCAAAGGTCGGCCTGTTGTAGCCCGGCTTATCCGCCCTGCATGATGGGCTGCGTACATGTGACTGTCGCGGAGTTGAACGTTTCTAGAAGTAACGCTGTTCCCTTTGCCGTTCCTCCGTAAATGTAACGCGTTAACGTTACAGTTCCACCAATCCTAAATGTAACGATGGCGTTCCTTCGTTCCTACCGAAAGGAACTCGTTCCTCGGAACGGCGTTCCGTACAACACTGTTGATAACCCACCTTTCACATACTCCACGCAGAATGCCGAGGCACAGAATGTCCATTACATTGCAGACTAGCAACACATATCGTCTGCTGAGTAGAGAGCGTCGACGGAACGCGCGCGCAAGCGACCGCACTTCCCCTTCAGCATTGAGCTTTCTGGAAGCTATAAATATTTGTCCCTGGTTATCTGATATAAGTATTGTTACGGCCGAGGACACAACAAATCTTGTTGCTGAACACCGAGCCGTAGTGCGACGACCTTTGGAAGAAAAAAAAAAACCGCAGGAAAACGTGAATAACTGGGTTCTAAAGCTACCGCCAGCCCTGCGACCGGAGCTTCTATCACCCCAAGGACGAGCATGCCGCCGCGATCGGCGCTCCCGTCGGCGGAGAGTTACAAGTGCACCATCCCCATAGCAGGCGACCAGGCATATCTTTGGTCTTTTGCCTATTCATTTTCCAATTTTAACACTTTCCTTGTTTAGGTGATCAATAATGTTTTGTAGTTCGTCTCCATCATTGCTAAAGAGCACAATGTCGTCTGCAAATCTTAAATTGCTGAGATATTCTCCGTTTATTCGAATTCCATTTTCTTCCCAGTCTAGACGTTTAAACACTTCCTCTAAACATGCAGTGAACAGCAACACGGAGATCTCATCTCCTTGTCTGACACCTCTCCCCATCGGGATTTCTCTGCTTCTTTCATGTAGGAGTAGTGTGGCTGTGCAATCTGTGTATCTATTGTTTATGGTTTGCACGTATACGTCAGGTACCCCTTGGTGACGTAAAGCTTCTAGAACTGCTTGTATTTCTATGGAGTCAAATGCTCTCTCGTAGTCTATAAACCCCATATAAAGAGGTTTACGAAAGGGAAGGGGTCAAGGGCTCGTTCTTTATTTGTCAGAAACAACTTAATGTGCAAACAGACAATGAAGCCGAGGAAAGCATAGGGGAAGAGGTTTGTTATATTCAGAGTACTTCTCAATTACTTGGTTGAGAGCATGGCTGTGGTCCACTGTTGAGTAACCTTTCCTAAAACCAGCTTGTTCTCTTGGTTGGCTAAAACCATCTGATACGAATCGAATGTCGAATATCGAAACACAAGTTACCGTCAGTAATGGTATTTTGAGCACCCGATTATGTTAACAAAACAGATTATTAGAGCATCAAGGCTAAGTGTATTATTGCAAGGAACACAGTGCCTAGACTGCCCTGTGAGATCGTACCCTTACTGGTGAGATATAAGAGGATAAAACAAGTAATATAATACATTAGATGTTATCAAACAGAAATATTACTCGTTCCACAAGGTTCGGCCTCTGCAATGCACTCTGTATAGATGCTGCCTCGGCTGCGAATAGCATGCTTATACGAGCGCTGACACCACTGCCGAGCACGTAGTGGAAGATGCTGAACGTGTTGGCGGCAGAAAGCATGTTGGCGGCAGAAAGTGGTGCGCGCTTGTAGTCGGCCGCAATGGCACATCCGTGCCCTTCGGGTGTTCACCGGTACAGGCATCGCCCGTCTAGGCACCCAGCGTAGGAGAAGAATTTTCAGCGAGGTTCCCGGTACGCACATTCAATATTTCCCGTTATTCTAATCACATCGAATAATAAAAAAATTTAGAATACTTCATTTTCGAATCGCTTACGAATATTATAAATGTATTGTTCGACGAATATTTCACATTCCATTATTCGCCTGCCCCTACTTATCAACTAATAATGTTTAAAACCGCCAAAGAAACAGCTGATGCAAAAGCAGTTGCCTTCTCATGAGAACTTCACGTCATACCGCCGCCCACAGCTGTTTTTTCTTTCTCTCCAACCACACCCTATGAAGTTCTAAATGTTAGAAACATGAAAATAACCGGCACCGGTACGGAAAAGTTACGCCCCCTCCATTGAAAATTAATTGCACCCGTCATAACTCATATTCCTGCTGCCATAATAAATCTTAGTTTTCAATCCTACTGTTTACCAACGGACTCAAGCAGTCCAGGATCACACCTGTTATCAAGAAGAGCGACGCTCTTTCATACCCAATTCCACCCCGTTTTGATGCTTATGCTTCGTAATGCTGTGACGCGAGTTTCTCCTTTTTGTGTTGAAAAGGAAGTCCCGTTGCGTTCTTAATTTCGCGAGCTCATTCTGCATACCATCGTTATATGGTATATTGTAATAATAATTACATTAAGAATTGGTTCTGGTTCTGGGCGGTGCCGAAGTCCGTGTATGAGAGTCTCTAAGCGCTGTAAAAAAATTGTAGAGAGATCAGAATATGAAGAAAGGGACCGAAAAGATGTCGAGAGTTTGAATGGTAGCAGCGTAGGCTTTCTCCGCGTCGCTACGTTCGTGTTTTGAAAGTCTGATGGAAAAACGAACGGCAGACTTCTTCCCAGGTCATCATAGAAGCTGTTGATGCCGCGGAGGGAACTAAAACCAGCTAAAAAACATACTGATTTCTGGCCAACTGCTAACTGGCTCTACACTGATCACGTGCACGCGCTCAGAGCATGACGGCTGTACTGTCCGCATTAGTTGCTTTACTTATCGTACACCCCATGGTATTATCCAATGAGTCTGCTGAGTCAGCAGCCATTACTCAGTGGGCGACCGTAATCGGTAAACCTGCATGTAAGCTATGAGGCACAAACAGGAAAGTATCGTACAGATTTCAGCGAAGGAGGCATTGTTTCCAAGCAACCACACTAGCTTAGACGCTCTTAATGTCACGGAACAAAGAGTTGTGGATCAGAATTGTGGATCGGTCTCCTTGAAAACGCTCCATACGGAAGGTGCGAGAATGCGATGGGATCCGCACTAGCTAGAGAGCAGGCGAGCTTATCGAAGGCGTATTGTGTCTACAAACTACCACGTTTGGGGCATAGCAGATAGGACAGCTTGTTATCGAGGCCCCGTCCTGGGCGAGCAGCCATTGTGCTTCGGGACATCGAAGTAGCGAGAACGACGCAGCGGATGTCGTCGATGATGGCTCGGCCGTTCCGAGTCGCGTGCGTCATTGTGCTCACCTTTGTGGGCGTGTGCCACGCGAGGTACACGTCCGCCGTGTGTCCGTCCGAGAGCAACATTCACCCATGTAGATGCACCCGGACTGCTCTGGGTATTCGAGTGATGTGTTCAGCCATTACCGACAAGCGCTCCCTGAGGACGATCCTTGCTTATCTCAGCAGTTACAAGATGAACGCACTGGCGTTGAAGCACATCAACTTCCCCCTGACACCTGACCTGTTCGATGGGCTCGAAGTGATGACGGTCATGGTGACGGAATCGCAGTTTCGCATGCACAACCCCAGCGTAGTGCAGGCCAGGCGAGTGGCGAGTCGTGTCCACGACCTGGACGTAAGGCAGTCGACGCTCGATCTGGGAAACAGCTCCTTGGCAATAATGCACGGACTCAAGCAGGTCGTGGTAACCAGCAGTGCCATCAGGGTTCTGAGGCGGCACTGGTTCGACGGGCTCAGCAACCTCTACCAGTTCGTAATTGACCACACGACATTAGGGGACTTCGAAGAGCGGGCTCTCGCTGGCCTCGACGAGGTGCAGAGAATCATTCTGAAGGCCAGCGCAATCAGGTCCCTTCGAAGGAGTTACTTTCCTGAACTGGCCGCCAGGTTGGCCCATCTTGACTTCAGGTAAACCACTATTCCACTATAGTGCTAAATTTGTCGCCTAATCTCCTAGCGTTCAGGTGTTTCGCGGTTAGCCCATTTCCCTGTTGTCTTTCTACACTGGGTAGGACACGAAAGTGCAATGAGTGTTGCTGCGCATTTACATTTTGCAGCAGCGTCCATCACCTTGCCGCACCGGCACAAGTCATTGCAAGCAACTAAAGTATGTGCTGATTACGAGAAACCTTTTTTTTAAAGTCCCAAGGATAGCACAGGCCCAGCTGTCGCACACATAGAGCTATCGTATGTAGAACTTGGCCGTGACAACTTTACTCAAAAGGACACAACTTTACTGAATTCCGGGAACGATTTGCCATTAAAAATTACCTTGATGCCATGAGCCCGGACGAAGTAAATGCTGTCAAGTTGAGTAGTAATGCGGGGGGACGTAGGAAGGAAGGGTGCGACTTCGCGCTTGCTCTGTGTGACTGCAGCAGATTGTAACTATTGACATACAATCATAATAAACACGTGAAAGTATATAATCGTAATAAAATTGGCCTGTCAAGAAAATAATAGGCATTCGATTGAGTATACCACAGTTTCACGCACCAATGGTCTCGTGCATGCATGGCAACTCTGTCCTCGTTTATTTCCTGGTTTCGACACGCTAATGAAACATGATCATTGGTTTATAAGATATTTGTATAGGCTAGAAGTGAATGTTATAGATCGCCCGTTTTACGATCCTCATGTTGCTGGAGACTCAATGGAACGTGAAAATACAGCTGCATTGCGGTTTCTTAAGTGGGGTAATCACTCATGTTTCCTGCCCCATGACGAACTGAGCCCTTCGTGAGATGAACTCCTTTAATTCTTTGTCGAAGACATGGATAATTATAATCGAGATGATGTTTTCACTGGAGCACTGTCTACTGTGGTGTCAACTTCGTTCTTTCTGAAAGTGAGAAACCCGTAATAAAAGTAACTCAGTTATAATGGCGGGTTATTATGCCTTGCAGTTATTATGCCGAGTAAAAACGTACGTATACCCATTTAACTTTCAACCTTGGCGCAGAAATGTGTCTCACAATAAGATAATTATGCGAGTAGATGATTCGTTGGCTTCGAGAAGCTTTTTCAGTAAAGGAGTTTGTCTCCAAAGTTGCCTTTACCTCCCTCCACTGCATCGCTATACGCCTACCTCACTAGGCCGTAAATATTTACGCTGTTTGAAGTTCATAAAATCAGCCATATTGTTACGGAGAGTTGAACAGTATCTGTACGCTGAATCCAAAGCCCTCACATACAAATAACAAACAACAACACAGAGAACAGACCAAAACAGAGAAAAGAAAAACACGAGCGGCGATCAGCGCTCGCTGCTCCATTGTTTTTGCACAGGTACAATCTTTTCGCTGTTGTTTATTCGTACACCGCTGGAAGCACGCAGCTTCACAGAAAGGTTTAAAGGGCAACTCTGGCGATTATTCAGTGTCCATGGATCTTAATGTAATTTTTAGTGTGTGTTCTCATCGGAACTGTAATAATATATATCAAGCAGGCAGTTGTAAGTCATCACTTTTCCTGAGAATTAATTTTGAAAATGCTTAGAGGATTCCAATGCGGGCCACCCTGACGATCTGTAGGAATGCCTTTTCCACGCCTCCTACCAGGACTACCTTTTCCTTTCTGAGGTTAATCAGCAGAGACAGCATGTATTCATTCAAGTCTGGCTGTGCTTCCACATCGTCATTCAGTGACATACCATTCCTCGCATGTGAAGATGCATCAAATACTACACGAACTTTTGTCGTGCCTCGGCCCTCTCGAATAACAGCTTGATCAGGCATGTAGTAACAGAGCGTTGTTGGCGCTTCTGAAGATTCTGCACTTCTGCAGTTCCCATCCTCATATATTCTGAGATCGCTATAGGTCGCGGCAACGCAGCTTACCTTCATTCTTCGTTAGCCTTTTCGTCAGCTGCAGAAGTCTTTTCATTGCATTCTCCCTGTTGTTTTCCAAGTTGACGCTTTGTTTCCACGGCAGGTTAACCTGATATCGACCGTTCCGTTGCACTATCTTTCGTTCAAATTCTCGCCTTTGTTTATATTCTTCATCTCCTGCAGTGTTGCAACTGTCCTTTGCTATCCCCATTGATTCCAAGCTCCAAAACCTTTGTAGCTCTTGTTGAAGTTCTGTTTCGGCAGCTTCAACCTTCAGGACCATGACAGCATGACTTTCAGTTAGTGTTGTTTTATTTGCTTTCCGTGGACCTGGCACATACCCAGTCTAGCAATGTTTCGACTGCCATCAGTCTGCGTTTGAGTCCTTGCGTTCTGCCGGTGAAAAACTACCAGCAGTAATCAGAGCCAACAAGCAGTGTTATTGCGTCCGTCGCTGTTGTCTCGGTTCTCTCATCAGCTACTTGTGACTGCACTTGTTGCGTTCTTTGAGGTTCTCATTGAGAGCAGGCTGTGAGATATGACGTCAACTTGCAAAGCTTCCATTACGGTGTTTGTTTTGTTGTCTCATGTTGCTATTGTCACTTGTACAACCCCCACTAGCTTGATATTCTCATGTCCACCGAAGGAACCAATGGTCAGTCTTTCCGGTCTTACCACTTTCGCACCGACTTCTTTTGCTAATGGCAGCTTCAATAAATGACTGCTGGTTACCACTGTCAGACAGCAAACGGCAGTGTCGTCTGCCTCTTTGCCCACCTATCCGCGCTACAACAGTCTAGCTCCGCGAATCCGCGCAGTATGTTTTGGACACGTGCGTCTGAAGCATGCTCGATTTTCGGTGAGAATTGCCTTCTTTTCCGTCATTGGAAGGCTTCGACAGCAGTCTTCATCTGAATACCTTTTCTGGTTGCAGAAAAGGCAGATTCTTCCCTGCGAGCTATAAAAGCTTGAAGTTGTTCGCAACTGTCTGGCATTATCCCTGGTTTGGAGCCTGTCCTCTCTTGTTCACGTTTTGTTTGCTCCCGAAAAGATATCTCTCAGAAATGACATAAGCCTGTCTAGCTTTTCTTGACAAGCCTTTCCTGCTGTTTTCTGCGTCGAAGCTATTTTTTATTGCTTCCTTTGACCTAAACTGCACCGATAACTCTGGTGAAATTGCCTTATTTAAGACAAGCAACAGCATTGGTGTGTACCGGCCGGTTTCCACCTTCAACGGTTTCCACTAGCTTGAGGATATCATCAGTCTTTTGAGCAGGCCTCATTATTCTCTATGCTCAAGAGCTCATTGATGTGCTTCTCCACTGATTGCTCAGTACTTCCGGACGTGTTTCGTAGTATCTTTATCGCTTCATCGTAATTTTCCTCGGCAGAGTCTGAAGCCCTTCTATTGCAGCTGCTGCCTTTCCGGTTAGAGATCCTAGTAAGTAATTGAACTTTCGTCCCTTGCTCATGTCATGACTGGCCTGCTGACTGGTATTTAGCCCAGAAGCGACGCCATTCCAAACGTTTTCCGCCAAACTTTATCATTTCTAGCTTCAGTAGTTTGGTTAGCTCCGCTTCGTCTTGTGCTACACTTGTCGGCGCCTCCTGTCTGGTTCCATTGCTCAAATCCATTTGTACGTGCTCTCGGGTTCTGAGTTCCAGACTAGACAATATTTTCATTATTTTCATGCTATACTTTATGATTCTGTCGAACTCGGCATCGGCATTGTCTTGAGTCAAAAGCTTCTCCATTTGGTCGTAAGCGCCATTGAGGCTTTTGCTTATTCCTTTAATCTGGCCTGAATCATCAGTAACTGTTCCGTGTTGCTTCCCTGATTAATCTGTTCTTCGGCTGGGTTTATGAGCTGCTTCATCTGGAGTGAAGCGCTTTCCTTTCCTTCAATATTCGTTGCTCATGTCCACTTCCACTTCGTCCACTTCGGTCTCATCGCGCGAGCTAGGTCGATGTGCTCCTCCACTGCCGCTTTCTTCTCTGCTGGTCCTTCCAGGTCGACGTTCGATGTGGGCAGCGATGTGTAAGTCATGGCCACATTACCATTTGGTAAAACGATCGAGGTCGGTGATGCCTTCTAACCAGAACGTTTATTGAAGTAGTGAAGACGAAGTAGCCCGCGCTCACGCGTAGGAGCCGTCTTCTTGCTGTTCGTCTTCGAGAGTCTTGGTGATGATATTTAATAGCTACCCTACACTGAGAGAAGCAAATATATGATTGCAAAGAAAATTACAGTAAGCGAGTGAAGACAATGGTGCCCGCGTGCAGTGTCTCGAAGCTAAAGGAAAAGAGCTGTGGCAGCGTGCAAGGCGCTTTTCATTGCTTACACGTTAGTTATACGGATGAAGTTTATTGCAGCGCTCGCCGATTCCGCCTCCACGGTTTCCACATACTGATCCCGTGTGACAGCCTTCGGTGCAGCCAGAGGGCAAAAAAGTCACTTACTGGGAAAATAGACGCACACTTGAACTTTACTTATTGGAAAGCTCTCCTATACTTATTGGAAAGCTCTAAAATCGGTCACCTTCTCTCAACTCAGGAAAATAAGAGTAGAACATGTCAAGGTGATGGTATAATAAGAAGACATAGGGAGCGATCGCAGCATGTCCGTGTTAGAATCGATGGATGTGTCCTTCGTTCCTTCCCATCTGCAATTTCGTAACATGTTGTTGGGCTAGTTGGTTCATACTGTGGGAAAAGGTAAAGACGCAACAAATGCATGTCCGCGTTAAAATGCAGGAGTAATAAAAGCACATGTTCTCAAAACACGTCACTCCTCGTGATCCCAGGAGGAGGCAGCCCGCAAGTGGGCGTACATTCATTTCTACAAATTTACAGTGTCCAAGCCCATTTGGTTACTTAGACGGTTGAATGGAAATCAGGTTTTAACTCTATGGGTTGCCTAGTGTTCTGCAGTTTTCTACGAAAAAGTGTCCTTCGTGCCTGTGGTACCGTACGCATGCTTTCCTCCCCCTTTCACATTTGAGAGACATCAATGCTGGCAGTAAATATACGAGCCTTTTTGTTTTCTCCACCTGCAGTGTGTCTTGGCAATTTCCTAACATGTTGTTGGGCTAGTTGTTTCATAAAAATCGAGAGAGACTGGATAGGTGTTCTATCATGTCCCTCTTGTCTTTACGTCTTTGCACGCTATCTTGGAAATGTTCTTCAAATGGTTACCATGAACTAGCCATTGATAATGCCTGCCTCCTTGATCAGCGGCTCCGCCCTATCCGGTGTGCCTTGAACCCATTTTATGTAATATACGACAATGACACCAGTGAATTTTTCAGCTTTAAAATCCAGAGGATTTGATAAGAAAAGCTAATAAAATGCCACTCACGCGGGCGTGTTAGTCGAAGTTAAATGCACCAAAAATCAATGTGGCTGAAACAAAAGCGATCACTTCTCGGAATGAGGCTAAAACTGTATTGTGTTGTAAAACCTTGACATGCAGCTCAAAAAAAAAAGAAAAGAAATTGTTCTAGCATTTCAAAACTGTTCCTCTTTCGTTTGCGGAGAGGTTGCTGTGGGATGAAATTTTCAATCGCGCGTGTTTAGCCGTCTCACGTTTCATTGCTCTCTTATACCGCAATAATTATGTTCTTCTAACTAATGTCAAATTGTTGCTTTTCACATCTTTGTTTATGGTACAAGTGAATTACTGCCAACTAGTATGGGACACTAGGGACGCACACAGCGTTGCAAGGGCGCTATGTCCTACAAAAGAAATCTTTACGCATAACTTAAAACTAGCCAGACATCATCCTTCTGCCCAGTATTTCCAAGCTGGCGATATTCCAACGGAGTTAAATGCTAAGAATTTCTTGGCGAACTTGAGTCACTTTGGTCGTATCTATCTATCTATCTATCTATCTATCTATCTATCTATCTATCTATCTATCTATCTATCTATCTATCTATCTATCTATCTATCTATCTATCTATCTATCTATCTATACGCCTACGTCTCTCCTGGCAGTCTCGTTCACCTGATACACCCCAATATTTAAGAGATAGGGCATCAATGTATGACGAACTTGAATGACTCATCTTTATATCACTGAAGCCATACACTCGTCATCTGCGTCACGATTAATAAAACTGGAATCATCTGTGATTCATACAAGCAGTGCTCGGCCCACGGTATGCGCCACAGGTGTTTGAACCTTACAGAACCTGGCAACCAAGGACCAACTACAATAGACATAAGAAACGCCGGGGCTGCGGTAAACAGACAGATGAAATGCCGTGACTTCGCGGACCTAACCCGCAGCTTTGAGCGGCGCCGCAGGTTTTCTGCACCTCATCTAGCTACGTGGCCTCCAGGATCGGCCCACATTTCCCTGTTCAAGCTTTACACAAAAGGGCTGGCTCAAAGAGCTCCGCTCTTATGACCAGAAGGCTTGTGCTATTGAAATGTAGGGATAACAGGCACAGCCACGTGCCACCTGCCTTTAATGGTGGTATCGGCCCTCGAGGTGCCGAGCAAACGCGATATTACCAGGCTACGGCTACTTCTCCAGATCGGCATACCTAGTAGATAAACCTACTGCCCCAGCTGTTGTTATGTAACGTGAATTCTGCTTCTAATCTGTGATAAGCGCTATGATATCAACACATATCTGCTGCTACGTTTGCTTCTGCGCGACTTTGCTCGATAGAGTAGGAATGCTTCGAAGAACGACGCTTATCATATCATGTCAGCGCACCGTACAGTGCGGTTACTTTTGTTTTTTTTCCGAAAATGCCGCTGTCTATGCTTTGGACTAACGTGAGTTCCAACGTTGCATCGTACAATGAGGTACCATTCAGTCGCCACGGTGCTGTCCGCGTCTCCGGTTAAGAATGTCCATGAGTGGGTACGTTCGCTCTGTACAAAAGCCTTGATCCTACTCGAAACAGTTGGCTGATAGGCAATTTCATTGTTGACGGCCACGCATGACACCGCGATTCCCACAGTGCGCGAGATCTGCAGGATTTTTTAACACTTATAACTTACGCTTGTTCTTAGATGTTAATACGAAATAAAGAACATATACCAATGCTCACGGATATAGCTGAGCTGAGTTACCTGAATATTGTTCTGTGTATCCCTGACGGCTCATGAAAAATTTCGAAACAAGAACACCATGCACGAGCTAAGTGGCCTATATGTTGAGAATAACTTACCCTCTGTATCGAATCTCTTATCGCAAAATGGTTTTGACATATTCCTTACAGGTCCGCGTTTCCTGCCTTTTTCGTGAGCTGATATATATAATATCAGATATGGAGTGTGTCTTTGATGTAGTGTTCTTGTTTTTTTTCTTGCTCCAAAATGCGTGTACTTGTGGCGTTGCGTGCGATCATGTGCAAGGCTTATGTACGCTCATTTTGTGCTTATGTACGCAAGTTTATGCGTATGCTGTCAGTTCATGCTGCTGAACTGTAATTCGGTTGGAAAGCTTAGTCAAGCTCAGAAGAGCTTTATCTTCCCATGACCTCCGCTTCCTCAAGTGGTAAATAAAGTCATTGATTGATTTATTGATACGACTTGAAGATGGGGTCATATTTATCATGGCCACTTAAATGCCAAAGTTGTTTTTCAATTTGCAAAATTCTTCTCAGTCGCTCACTTTGCGCCCGGTAGCGCTCATCAACATGGTGCTGCAGTAATATGACAGGAAACACAGCCACGCTCTAAGCAAGTCCGCGAGTGACGTACGTGAAGCGACAATAGGATGTTGGCTGCCAACCTTGGGCCAGGCTTTTGTCGAAGTACGAGTGATAAGCCTTATCTCGCTGTTACAGCGGAGCTCTGTCTCGCCGCTTTCCTTGTAGCTGTCGGCAAACAAGCTCACAAACACGCAGAGAAGAAATGTCGACATGTATTCAGTTCCTGCTGACCTTTTGCGACCGGGCCACATTATGAATCAAGCTCTAATGCTACAGCAAAATGCATGCCGATTATTGAAGTTTATATTGACGCCAAGAAAGGTGCCCACCACGGGGCAGGTTGCGATAAGCAAGCTGCCCATTACAGACACCGATCTCGAGCAGAGGGAAGACGACGAAGAGCGAAGTTGTGTGAGCGTTCTTTTGGTGCTAGCCATCATTAAAGAAGGCTGTCCTCCGTCGCCGATCCTCTATTACTTACCGTCGTGACAATATGATGGCTGATATTATTGCAAGCGACAGGGAGGAGGAGAAACAAACGTTTATTGGGAGAAGTAGCGGTTTCCTCGCCCGAGGCGGGCGCATCTCGCTGTCCAGAAAGCCGTTAACTGATCCGCGGCTCCTGCCCGGTCCAAGAGACTACGCTGGTCCTTCGAGCTCTGGCCGCTAACAGTGCCTCCCACGTTTCTTCGATGGCTTCAAGTGGCCGTGAAGCCTAGTTTTCAGCGTTCACGGTGTGGGCATATCAGCACCATGTGTCGGAAGGTGTACGGTACGCTGTAAAACCCGAAGGTCCCACCCATTGTGGTAATCAATGTAATGCGAAGCAGTAAGCGAGGATGTTGCCTATGACGAATATTTGGGAGTCAGCGAAATCTTACGAATATGATGAACCTTTTTGTGCAAGTCTAACGTTTGATGGAAGCCCGTTTGGTAGGGATGATACATGGTGAATGTCAAAAACCTAAGGCACTGCGCCGACCAGAGTATGTTTAATGCACACACACACGAACAAAAGGACGTTTCGGCGCCTACACGGGAGCCTTGTCCATTTTTGCTTGTGAACAAGGCTCCCGTGTGGGAGCCGAAGCGTCCATTTGTTTGTGTGTGTGCATTAAACATACTCTGGTCGGCGCAGTGCCTTAGGTTTTTGACATTCACCTTCTTGTGCGAAGTGCATAAGTGAGTGTATACTTAACGTTGTCTGACCAGGAACGTGGGCAGCACTGTTGCGATTGAACGTATACGTAGCTCACGATAAGACGTAACGTCGGCACTAACGCTTATTCGCAGACGTATGTTTTGTAGAAGAGAAATGCACGCTACACTTTGCTGATGTGCATATCATAGGCGTCGTTCGTTGAAATATTCTAATGGGATACAGCAAAGTTCGAAAAAAAAATAGAACACGAAGTTAACACGCACTAGAAGGGTGACTGCTCATCACAAGTGCTGAGTACCGCGTGGGTAAAGCCAGCGTAGTCTAGTGGTAGCATGCTTGTCCTCCATCTCGGGGCCCGACACGACAAATACGTTATGGTCGTTGGAGGCGCGACTAGCCGACCTCACCTTGGAAAGCCAGCTGGCAACCCTCGATCAGGCCCAGCGAGCGGCTAGCGGTGCCCTGGAAGGGGGCCCCGCCCGCGGTGATCCACCCGTTGCTTTGTGGCATTAAGATTTATTCCTGCTCCGCATAACATGTCTTGCCTAGGTCCAATTTTCTTCTTCTAATTGGCGCAACAATATCAGCTACTCCGGTCTGTTAACTGATCCACTCGCTGGCATTACACCTAACATATTCCTTTTTATTACACACTGCGTCCTCCTCAATTTCATCTTTAGTTTTTTTCTTTACCCTCCATGTTTCAGCACCATACGCTAGTAGCGGGAGAGTGCAGTGATTAAATACTTTTCGCTTTAATGACAGCGCCAAGTTTCCAGTCATCAGTTAGAAATGTGTTGAGAATTCGCTCCAACTCATAGTTATTCTACGGAGAA
Organism: Hyalomma asiaticum; assembly: GCA_013339685.2. Taxonomy (NCBI): domain Eukaryota; kingdom Metazoa; phylum Arthropoda; class Arachnida; order Ixodida; family Ixodidae; genus Hyalomma; species Hyalomma asiaticum. Next base: position 3,651,927 of record CM023488.1, on the reverse strand, counting down.
TTTCGTTTTCATGGTCAGGATTCCCTGTGCATAACTCCTCCTGATGTAGGTGTCCGTTCACACATTCTAAGACCTCATCGCTAATTTTAAGTGCTGGTTATCTAGCTAGACTGTTTTGCATTATTTCCTTGTTATTTTTTTGCCTGTTCATTTTCAGTCCTAAACACTTTCCTGGTTTAGGTCCTCAACATGTTTTATGGTTCGTCGCAATCATTGCTAAAGAGCCCGATGTCATTTGCAAACCCGGGTATGCGGTTTGCAGATGGCATCGTGGCAGGTATCTGTAAATTGCCGAGATATCTACCGTCTACTCTAATTCCCTTTTCTTTCCATTCTAGACGTATGAACACGTCTTCTAGGCATGCAGTGAATAACATCGTAGAGATCGTATCTCCTTGGGTGCGCAATTTCTTGGTCGGAATTTTTCTGCTCCTCTCATGTAGGAGTAGTGCGGCTATGCAATCTTTGTAGATGTTGCTTATTGTTTCCACGCATCGACAGGTACCCCTTGTCGACGCAAAGTATTATAGAACTTCTTATATTTCTATGGAATCAAATGCTTTGTCGTAGTATGTAAAGACCATATAAAGAGGTTTTGTTATATTCATCGTACTTCTAAATTGATAGCGTGGCTGTGGTCCGTTGTTGAGAAACCTTTCCTGAAACCAGCTTGCTGTCTAGGTTGGTTAAAGTCGAGTGTGTCTGTTATCCCAGCAGAAGTTACTTTGTAAATAGCTTGCATATTACGGGGAGAAGGCTGATCGGTCTGCAATATTTTGTGTCACCTTTATTGTATAATATGATTATATTAGCATTTTTACAGCTGAGCGGTACATTACATGCCTTGATACATTTCGGGAGGAGCGCGCAAGTTTTTCCATTTTCATGCCTCCTCCGTCTTTGATCAAGCCGGCTTTTATGTCGTCTTCACCTGTTGCTTTACCGCGGAACATGCTTTTGACGGCTTCTGAGATTTTGTCAGTGGTTATACATGGAACCTCAGTGTTCTTGTATGATTTGATTTCTACTAAGGTTGCATGGTCCGTCTGAGAACTGTACGATTCAGAGTAGAAATCTTCTGCTGCCTTTACTATTTCGTTGAAGTTGTTATTAACCTTGTTTGTCTTCTTGTTCATGCGCTTTGTTCTGTGCAGTTTATTTCTGGCCGATTTACTGGTGGTGCGTTTCTCTACTGCTATCTCGATTTCTATCACGCTAAAGTTCCTTACATCGCTTTTTCTGGCTTTACTGATCAGCTGTGATAATTTGGCGAATTCTATTTTATATTGTGACGAAGTCACTTTCGTCTGTTGGCGTTTCTTTATTAAGTCTTGAGTAGTCCGGGACAACTTGCTTAGATTCTGCCTCATTGTTTTGCGTCCGACTTCTATCGCTGTTTCGCAGATCACCTTCATTGTTGTCTTGCTTACTTCATCTAAACCTTCATCGTCTCAGTCTAAGGTATCGAATGTGTTTTTTTAGGGTGACTAAATTCTTTGTTCTTTACTTTGATTACATATAGGTTTGTATTTTTTGTAACTAATTTAGCTGACGTTTGTTTAGGATGAGAGAAATATTCGTCTTCTTTAGTGCTTCTTTGTCTTGAATTATGCCTGGTTGTTCGCGCATTATAAAGTCAGCTTCGCTTTTTGTTTCCCCGTGAGGGCTTTTCTAGCGCGTCCGCTTCCTACTCTCATGCTTCTTGCCGATTTTCAGATATAATTAAAAAATCTGAACAGTCCATTGCTCTTTGTAGAATGCGAGAAGTGGTTTAGCGGCTTTCCCTCCTTTTCAATGGAATGTGTGCTACTACAAAGCTTCCATCGAGCAATTGACAGAAAACTGATAGGCTGCACCTCGTCAACGCCGCAGTGCTTTATTATTGTATTTTTCGAACGGCTTTTCTTGCGACATATGAAACGCGCACCACTACACGCGGGCAGCCAGGAGTGTGTCTGCACTATCGCAACAGTCTGGACGTCGCGATGATCTCTTCGCGAAGCACTCCGGCAAACAAAAGGCCGACGAGTAGGCGGCAGCGACTGCCTTCGAGGGCCACTCCAGGGCACTCATTGTGTGGCTGCCACTTTTGTAGCCGGCCGCCACAAGGGTGCGATGCATGGCCACAGCTGCAGTGCCGTTGCACGCAATGTTTTAATCACCGGCGACAGCGGTGCTTACCTATACAAGTGCTGCTCGTGTGCGACCGACATCTCGACCACGTGCGCACCGCTAATTCTCTGGATTATCATGCGTGTGGTGACTTATTCCAGAACTGTTGTATTTTTGGGGCTCTAAACGCTAATTTTCTCTTCGACGTCCGCGTACTGTGCCGTCTAATAGGGCTGCAGCGTGTATAAATAGGTAAATTAATTATACCGAAGCTCTCTAGGCGAATCGACACTGACCTTTTTCTGCTGTGAGAACTGCTTACAAGCATATTTGCGGCTTGTAAAACATCCGTTCAAGATTGCATTGCGTGTCTTTTCTTGAAGCACAGAGGCAACACTTGAGAAAACTGAAAAATAAGGATACAATAACTAAATATATATAGGCGAAGTTTACACACTTGGTAAGCCGTTTCATAGCCGCTTAGTAAGAAAACCAATCCAACGAGGGCATTTTCAACATACGCAAATAAGCTGAATCACCGACGTAAAAGAGCTCTCGATATAATAGAACAAAAGCACAAGTTCTTCCCAGAAGAGGAAATGCAACACGTGCCACAGTATCGCCACAGAGCTCGCCGGCGGTCAGTGAATGCTGCACAGGCGCAAGACAAGCAAACAGGCTTAGTCGAGCATGTCATTTGGCGATTTGGATCACGCTTAAAACGAAAAAAAAAAAAAAAACTGAGCGCTACGAAACACTAGAAATAGAAGCAGGCGGCACACAGGGCAGACGCTCATCCCGTGTGCAGCGCCAGTCTTGCGTTCCTCCTGCTTTTATGTCGTTTTTAGCGCCCCGTTTTTTCCCGTTTGAAGAAGACAGGACTTTCATGTACGAGGGCTCGTTCTCACAAAGGCACCTTGCGCTATAATTGCTGGAGATAAAAAGACAAAACTTTGCTACTATTGATGTTGATAAGGTGATTACCATTCTTGATAACCTTGCTGCAGGTAGCAGAGGACCGAGTCAAGCGAAGAGTGACGATGATCACGGTGATAATGACCGACTAGCCGCGCAACTACTTGAGCGAGGCGAACTTCCACTACTACATCTGCTGAAATTATTTGCTTTCAGGCGTGACCGATTAAACACGTAGTCAAAATTATTCCTCCAATACTCCCCTATACTTCTCACATGGGTCTGCAATCGGCAATCTTCCAGAAAAAATGCAGTCCACCAAAGTTACCGTCCCTAACAAAAAGGGATATCTTAATGATATGGGAAACTACAGGCCGGTATCTATTTTACCAATCTTTTCAAAGGTGTTCCAAAAGCTTTTGCCCTCAAGAATGGCAAAGTTTATTGATGAACGATCCGTTTACACAACACCAATTATGATCCGTAAAAATAAATCAGTTGAGTTAGAATTATTAGAACAGAAAAAATACATATTAACGAAGTTTGAAAACAACGCAGTAGTTACTGGCATTTTCGTAGGCGTCTCTTGAGCCTTTCGTTTAGTTGATCACAAAATTTTACTGGAAAAATTTGGATATTATGAAATGCGAGGACTCACGCTATCACTTATCGAGTCCTACCTATTCAACACAATACAAAAAGTGAAAATCGACGCCTTCGCTTCTAAGGCTAGAAATGTGCCTTGTGGGGTACCGCAAGGAAGCGTTCCAGGGTCTATGCTTTTTTATATTCATCTTAATTATATCATCAACATTAACCCTGAGCAAGGGTTAATATTTATGCGGATGACATAAGCATAGTTTTCGCCGGTCATAATATTCATGAATATAACAGTACAATGAAATCTCTAAAGGAATGGTAGAGTGCGAACTTGATGCGGATAAATGCAAATAAGACAAAATGAGTTACATTCAAGCCTTAAAACAAGCGCATACATCCTTACCAAGACATCGTAATAAGCTCGTCAAGTATTGGATCAGTGCAAAATTTGAAATGTCTGGGTATTGTCTTTTCAGCGAACGTTTTTTAACAATCATGTTAAATACGTTTTAATCAAAATAAGACTAACTGGTATAGTAGGCCGTTTACGCTGTAGTGTTTCCGTGCGTATTAAGCTGCTGCTTTGCGATTCAGCTTTCCGATCGCATCTAAGCCATTGTCGATTAGTATGGGGCAACGCAAAACACACTAATCTTGAACGTATTCACTTGCTACAAAAGAAATACATAACCGCCTCCTACAGAGCATCGAAAATAACTTTTTCCCACGACTTCGGTGCGATCCCCGCCCATAATATTTACAGATACTGTTTGAGCCACATATACAAGCAGGAAATACGTTGAGATATCACCGACCAACTAGCCCAACTAACCCAAACCAGCCCAACTTCTACGAAAAACTCCAAATTATGACACAAGACGCTTTGGGGATTGGGTATTAAAACCGAAGTATAACGTTTTTTTATGGAATATCTTGTTATAGCAACCTGAATGTGAGTTCTTTTCTTTTTTGTCTTTCTTTTTATGTTTCCTTGACACTTTGAGGAAAGTGCGGTGTGTATCGCGCTAGAGGACCTATGTGCTGCTATTCAGCGAAATGCTGCTTTCGTAAACTAGCCCAACTTCTACGAAAAACTCCAAATTATGACACAAGACGCTTCGAGGATCGGGTAGTACAAACCCAATAGCCAATAGCAAAAGTCTGCGCGATGCGACACCTGCAAAAAAACCTATATTACCACTTAGCCTCGCCCCACAGCCTCGAATTAAACGTTTGAGTGGGCAAAGGTTCTTGCGAGTACAGAACTGTAATACTTAATTCGAGGCAATATTCACAGCGTAAGCGTTAATACAGATTTTTCCATAGTTTCGTGTCCCGCAAACTCTTGCTGTTAACTGTACGCGTGAATAAGTATGTACGCGTACGTGATGTTGCCTCCCGGCCAACGGGAAGGGGTTGTAGAAATCTCAAGCCGTCCGAGGCCAGATTTAACTCTACAATCTGTGCATGTAATCTGTATATGCATGCGTAAAGGATGGCTAATAAGAAAATTTCAATTTTAAACTTAATTTCTATTTACATATGTACGAAGGCATCGTCGCGCAGAAAAGACGCGGATTCGTCTTGTTCTTTTTCGCGTTTCTTTGCCCCGCAATGGCTTCAAGTGAAATCGATTGCCGTGCATAGACGACGCGCTGGTTAACTGTTGTTCTCTGCAGCCCTTCGGTTTCGAGAAAACTTGGCAATCTTTCTCGGCGAAAAGCTAACGACGTGCCCTGTTCGTCAAGGAGCCCCATTATGATTCTGCGGTGCAGAAAGATGATCCACGAGCAAAGCACACTCGCGTCGGTAGTATATGGCACGAGGAGCGCGCTTGGCCTGGCGTTTTGTTACATTTGCATGCATACAAACAAAAGCGATCGGTACAAGAGACTTGTCGCGGAATCGCACGTGCCGGACGGGCACGCGAGTGGGGTCATGCGCCCCCGGCACTACGTCACGTCCCGCGTGGGTGTAAACAGCATCTGGGCGCCGCTGATGATATGGGAAGCGATAGCGTGGTGGGGCGAGAAACGAGTGCCCAGTTCTGTGCGTGTGGACCCTGAAGTCGATAGGCATCGCTACCGAGAAATGCTCCCGTTGAAACATCGGCTGCAGCGAGACATGCCTTGTTCAAGCACAGTTGATCTCTCCGAGAGACGGGAGCAACGAGAGCTAAAGCTACGCACTAAACAAAGAAACGCGCGGACACAGTAGAAGGTCACGGACAAAGCCAGCAATGCCATCTGATGGACCTGCAGATTTTTACGGCGTATTCTGCGCCGCAACCGATTATGCGAGTGATAACGCGCAGCACATGTCCAATGTCACTCATGTCTGATGCCTGCATCTTTCGCTTTCCGTGGCAATTCTTGATGCAGTTGTTGCATTCATGGATGTGCCATTTTTGTAACGTGTGTCATGAGGGTCGATGGTGCGAACGATGAGAAGCTTCGCGGTCATGTCTTCTCGCAGTTGCTTATCATTCGCCTACAACTCTCGTGTATATATATATATATATATATATATATATATATATATATATATATATATATATATATATATATATATATATATATATATATATATATGCCGAGAAATTCGTCCTCGTCCGGGGACGAGGACCAAGGCGAATTTTTCGGCAACTAGGCAGCTTTCCTCTTCTCAGAAATCCCTATGGATTTCCTCTTAGCATTGTGCTACAAACGGGTGGATGCTAAGTTTCCTGTCATAAACGTTACTCCACCTTTGCGGGTTCCCGCAGAACACATTTGCTGTATATATATATATATATATATATATATATATATATATATATATATATATATATATATATATATATATATATATATATATATAGAGAGAGAGAGAGAGAGAGAGAGAGAGAGAGAAAGCTCCTCTCCCCCAGGTTACAAGCATAATTCCAGAAGATAACCGGTTAAAAAGTAAGAAAACAGCAGAAGTACCCGTACGCCAAGAATACGCAGGCTGAACACATGTGTCGTAGATCACACCCTCCGAGTGCTGATGAGATAGGCACATTCTTTTCGTTTTAAATAGATGGAAGGGCCGCATAGGCATATTTTCTCGCTACTCCTGATATGAAATACATCTATGAGCTCCCTGGTGGTTTGATCTGGTTGTTTCGATAAAACATATAGCTAATCTGAAAAATCGCGCAGAACCGCATGAGTTACTATGTTGCGGAAGGTGGGAAGTATCCTCTTAATCTACCGGTTTTTGTGTTCCGGCAACAGGCGCTACACTGTAAGCCAGTTAACCCACTTAAGATTGTTTTACAACTGACACCATTGCACCCAGGAAATAAAGGCATACTCACGCACCGAAGCACCCTTTCAATGTGTGTTTCGAATTTTCAAAACACATGTATACAGAAGGGTGTTCATGCAGTACAACGCCCTTAGTGAAGAGTGGTGACGAAATGGTGACGGTGTAGAAGACATAAACAAAACTTTAACGAAAACAATCCTTGAAACAGCGATAGTACTCGGGGGTAAAACAGCAAAGCAAACAACAAGTAAGTTGTCCCAATCTACCAAGGACTTAATAAAAAAACGCCAAGAAATGCAAGTAACTTCGCCAAAAGATAAGATTAAATTCGCAGAACTATCAAAGTTGATCAGTAAAGCCAGGCAAAGAGATGTAAGAAACTTTAACACGAGAGAAATAGAGAAAGCAGTAGAAAAAGGCACTAGCATTAAACAAGATAACGTTATCAACAGTTTCAACGAAATAGTAAAGGTAGCAGAAGATTTCTACTCTGAACTGTACAGTTCTCAGACAGACCTTACAACCTTAATAGAAATAGAATCAGAGGAGGACACTGAAATTCCATGTATACCCGCTGACGAAGTCAAAAAAGCTACCAAAGGCATGTCCCGCGATAAAGCCGCTGGTGAAGATTGCATAACAGCCGACTTGATCAAAGACGGGAGAGATATTTTACTTGAAAAACTTGCATCGCTCTTCACGAAATGTGTCAAGACATGTAGTGTAACGCGCAGTTGGAAAAATGCTAATATAATCTTTATCCACAAGAAAGGTGACATAACGGAGTTGAAGAATTACAGACCAATTAGCCTACTCCCAGTAATATACAAGCTATTTACAAAAGTAATTTCTACGAGGATAAGAGAAACCCTCGAATTTAACCAACCAAGAGAACAAGCTGGTTTTAGGAAAGGTTACTCCACAATGTAACACAGCCACGCTATCAACCTAGTAATTGAGAAGTACGCGGAATATAACAAACCTCTTTATATGGCGTTTATCGACTACGAGAAAGCATTTGACTCCATAGAAATACAAGCAGTTCTAGAAGCTCTACGTCGACAAGGGGTACCTGGCGTATACGTGAAAACCATAAACAACATATACAAAGATTGCACAGACACACTACTCCTACATGAGAGAAGCAGAGACATCCCGATCGGGAGAGGTGTGTGAGAGAGAGATACGATATCACCGATGCTATTCGCTGCATGTTTAGAGGAAATCTTTAAAAGTCTAGACTGGGAAGAAAAGGGAATTCGAATAGATGGAGAATATCTCAACAATTTAAGATTTGCAGACGACATTGTAGTCTTTAGCAATGATGGAGACGAACTACAAAACATGATTGATGACCTAAACAGGGAAAGTATTAAAATTGGGTTAAAAATGAATAGGCAAAAGACCAAAGTTATGCTCAATAGCCTAGCTAAGGAACAGGAATTCAAAATCGACAATGAACCCTTACTATGTGTAAGCGAATACGTATACCTGGGACAGTTAATAACAGGAACTCCTAACCATGAAAAAGAAATTATGCGTAGAATAAGGATGGGCTGGAGCACATTCGGAAGGAATTACGAGATCATGACTGGAAACTTACCGCTCTCACTAAAGCGAAAAGTATTCAATCACTGCATTCTCCCTGTACTAACGTACAGGTGCAGAAACGTGGAGGATAACGAAAAAACTAGAGATGAAACTAAGGAGCGCGCAACGTGCAATGGAAAGAAAAATGATAGGGGTAACGCTAAGAGGTAAAAAAACGAGCAGAATGGATCAGAGAACAGACAGGAGTAGCCGATATTATTATGTCAATTAAAAGAAAGAAGTGGACCTGGGCAGGACATGTCATGAGGAGGATAGATAACAGATGGACTTTAAGAGCGATGGAATGGATACCAAGAGAGGGAAAACGCAACAGAGGCAGGCAAAAGGTTAGATGGAGCGATGAAATTAAAAGGTTTGCGGGCATAAAGTGGAACCAACTCGCTCAGGATAGGGTGGATTGGAAATCGTTGGGAGAGGCCTTCGTCCTGCAGTGGACCTAAACAGGCTGATGATGATGATGATGATGATGATTATGAGCGAAGAGTGCAAGGCAAGCTATTACACCCTTTGCCTAGTAGCCATGCATTCTTGTGCTATTTATATATACCATCCATATATTTAGTGCTTTTTTTAAAAGTGGTACCAAGGAACCCACTATGCAACCTTTTTACTGAGGCTATAATCCGTATTACGGCGCTCAGCAGGAAGTATCACGTGCTACGTCATGTGCTGCTGCTCAGAGCAGACATATTGACAAGGGATTGGGTTTTATCTCTTTATTAGCATCAACTCCATCTGCAGCACACATGATGTTGAAACAGACATTTAACATACTTGTCCATCGGGGTATATATAGATGCACTCTCGGTGGCACTAAACCATCTTGGAGGCGCCTTGGCTTTAAAACTGAAATACCCTAAAATATATGCTCAGTTAACACCACAGGTTCAGTGCTAGTGATCTGTAGCTGGTCTCAAATATTGGGTATGCTGCCATAACAGTCGACATTCCTCAGTAGCATCGATCATTCTTGGAACTTGCATTTCTTGCACTGACGGAAACATGGCCTCTGCATCTTAATGGGTTAATTTATGCTGATTATAGATATGACATATGGTCCTTTCAACTGCTCCCAGAAACAAGAAAAAAAGCAGGCATTCTTTGCAGTGTGTGAAATTATAAATGGGAAACATACGTGACATTGCAGCTGTAAGTGGAGCTGATGATTTTTTATAGGGACAAGCAAGAAAGCACTGGATGAGTGCTTACTGCCAAATTTCTTAAACATAAGTGAATTCATAGAAACCTTCTTCATGCCAATTGGACTTGACCTTGGGTCCAATGCCACACGGCACATTCACCAAGCACCTAATGCCTTTCACTTTGATTTCGTTAAGACAGCGTAATAGCGGTGTCACATGGTCACCTTTTATCTCGATTGGGCCTGATCCGGATTGAATTTCTTGGTCATGATTGACTCCTTGTTGCAAGCTTTGGAAGGGAGCCAAATGCAGTTGAGGAGTTTAATCCTGAGCGGGCTTAATGAGTATCGGTAGCGCACCGTGTTACTTTGGTACTAGGAGCTGGAGTGCATAACGCCAGGTGTGTTAATGCACAGCAAATAAATCCTGATAGTTTGTATTTCAGTTGTGAAAGGCACAAAAACATAGTGGTCAGCACATGAAACAGCTGGCGCGTACATACGAACTAAATGCGTTGACGAGTGTGTCATCTGAGTCTGGATTGAAGTGATCACGAGGTTCCCTTCGCGGAAGGGGGGAAGAGGGCAGATATGGCCCCAGATAACCCTTCGTCCTGCAACTGCATAATCCGAGTATAACTATTCATAGCTAATATTTACTTACGGAGGGCGTGTATGCAGGAGAGAATTCAGAGAGCAATTTGGGGGCAGGGATCAGTAAGATACTACAGAAGGTTATAGACCCCCCTCCAAGACTGAGCAAGGACACACCACAGACATATATGACCACACCGTGCATGATTAAGAGATGCAGGAATTTGTGTTCAAGTTTGCCACCCTTTTCTCCTAGAAACTAAATGTTCATCTATATTCATGAAGCCTAATGAATTTGTGCAATTAATAACTAGTGTGTAATTATTAACTAGACGTATAATTCAATAATTAGTACATTGAAGTGTTACAATGCCTTGCCAAGATTTGTATCTACCGCGGAAAATTCTGTAACCAGTATCAACATACCTCATCAAATTTATGTTGGTGTGCACGTTCACATGTAGCTATTGTATGTTTTTGGCAAAACACAGGAGACGGCTCTGTCAGTTACAACGTCAATGTTCCAGAGGTCGACGAACTCGTCAAAGCTTTTGTCCAACACCTTGGCAGAGTTGCAGTAGAATCAAGATTCCTAGAGAAACAATGTAAATGTATTGACAAAATCACAGATATGGAACCACCTAATTTATTTAAATAGGTTCAAGCATTCCAATTACTAATGAAGAGTAAAGAGAGTAAAGAGGTCAGGGCTCAAAGCAATGGTGAGTAAAGGGAGTAATGAAAAAAAACTTAAGGTGCGATATCTTGCCTGGGGCCTCGCCTACAGCAAATGCCCAAAGATCGGCTAAATGCTTCGTGCCGGTCAATCCCATGTTGCATTACTGCAAAGTAGGTCTGTTGAAAAGCTTCGCGCTGAAACATCCCGGTCCTACTGAAAACGAACGTTACGTGCACGCTCTTCGGTACGCAGCCCCCAATCACATTTCTCATCGACTGGACGTCGCTGTCGCAAATTAGCCCACGCGTAGCGATCACGCAAACTAGTCCAAGCCTACGGCAAACAGGCACCACCGACTACAAACGTTTGCCCGACACGTATTGCGTGGCAGATGTCACTATTCTGCTGTGTTGAAGTTTATTAATCGAAGCACTGTTTGGGTGGCGAAAGCATGTGCCGGTTGCCACAATTTAATTAAAGGCTATTTGCGGGGCAACACAGAATTTCGCTTCACCAGTTGTCACCGGTTGTACAAGCAGACAGGTTCAGCCAAACTGCACAGGTGCAAACAACGCGACGCACGTGGCTGCTCGCAAGCGATACAGCAACAGGTAGCAAGTGACTCGACGTTTCAAAAACAACAAAAGTCTCATGAACGTAATAAATCCGCCTACTATTAATCAGTATTTAGCAGTGTTAGAGCTTAACTGAGAACGATGACGTCCGAAGTCAACCACGTGATCGAAAATTTCGCACTCACGGGCAGAGGCCGACACAAATTGCCCCTCCAAGGGCCGGATCTCTTCATGGGCTGCCCATTCTGCACGCATTTAACAGGCGCCGCCGACATCGTGCAGTAAAATGCCACATCGCTTACTGCTGCGTTGGGGATGACAATCGTACGGCCGCCAGAGCAAACCAAACCAGAACAACTTTTTAAACGTACATAGAAATATGGCCTCCAGGACTCGTTACAACGGTACCATTAGAAATTAATTTGTCATGGCAGTCATTGCAAGAATGGGTACCGGATAATTATATTCAATATTAATTTCAGTTACGGACACGCTCGTTTTCATATTAAAAAGAAAATAAATTTAAAATAGACAAGTGTTTCTGATCTCGAAGGCCACTCAAAAAAAGAAAAGAGATGGCGATGATGACGCGTAAATTTTTTTTTCCACGCGTGTGAAGCTGGTGCCGGAATACGTACCCGTTCGTGGAGAAGCGTAGCTCAGCCCACCCACATAATGCCGTTTTTATAGCAGCTGTACGGCATGAAAACTAGGCTGTGTACACCATTTTTCTTCCTTTATTCCAAGCATTTCAAAATTGACCAATGTATTTGAAGAGTTAGTTGGCAAAAACAACAAATAAATGCGTTAAACATCGTGCTCCATTGACTTGCACTGCATAACAAGCCCGTAAAAATAAATACAAATGTATGGGGAAACGTACAATATGGAGCAAGCAGTTCTGCTTTCGAAACTGATGTTAGCTACTAAGCCTATACCGACCAATGTTTCATGACAGCTCCTTTTCCATGCCCTAATCAGTGGTTTGAAACATGTCATAAAATTAAGTATTGCATAAATATATCTACTGCTGCACAAATCCTACTTCCTCACACCCAGTCGCAATAAAAACGAGAGAATCGCATTCGCGTAAAAGGTAAAGTACCCTGTGTGCCCTTTCTTGTCTATGTTTCCTCATTTTTTTAGAAGTAAATTGATCTGGAACAGACGTCAGAATAGACGGCCGACTTTGGGGGCAGGATTAACTTGGCATCTAGCTTCTGACCTACATGGAAATCGCTTCCAGTGCGTAATGCCAGCTGTGTTTTGTTGTCCTCGCGTCCGACACTTGTGAGAGCGCAGGGCATGGATATATGACATGCGCGGAGGTGAGATCTGTCAGTGAAGCTCGCGTCCAGGAAGCACCATAACAAATAGTTATTTTATTGAGTTTCTGTCACTCCATTTCACGTGTCTATATAACGAACCGATCCGAAAAGTTGTTTCGATGATGCAGACGGCGTCCTGCAGCTTGCGATTGCAATCAAAACATTAGTTGTAAATGACCAGCTCTGTGCCCTTTCGAGGAATGTCGTGGGTGTTTTGGCAACTCCGAACACCTCAGGCTCTGAAAGGTGTTTGGGTGCAACATAAACCCTTATCCCTACCAAAAGGCTATTTCTGGAGGCGAAACACCCTCACATCCCAGTTCGCGAATTTCCGTTCGGCAAATGGTTTTTTGGGTGCTCTAAACCACCTTAAGGGTGTAAAGTGTCCGCGTCCTTGTGTGCGCCCAGCTCCTTCACAATGAGAGTTGTGAAGCCTCGCAGCATGACGGAATTCGGGTCTGCCGGAATCAAAACCCAGACAAGACCATCAGCTTCGCTTCTTCGCTAGCATTGCGCACTAGTGCAAGCCTCGCTATTTTATTTCTGTTTTGTCTGGCGCATTCCTGGTAAAAGCATGTTGCGCGTACTCTTCAAGTGCAGGTCAACGTCACCGGAAATGCATGGATCGTGACGTTCATTCCTCACAAGTGGGTTGTGCCTACCTAGCACTATTGTTGGCAGAGCAGCGACAATATTGTCGCGATAAGGAAGGCTCGTAGATAATGATATTAATGCAGCTTATGGCCTTCCGGTAAGGCAAAGGGCACGGCTGCGTGATAACCCCTTCTGGCGTCAATTATGTCTCTCTATTGAGAACCGTGTTTCACGATGTACATCACTTGCGCCTGTAAATCATGGTCGCTTTTGCGGACATGTAGACATCAAGTCCGCACCTCGGAAAGTAAAGTGAACTTCGCGTATAAAAATATCTCATTCAACCGCAGCTCACGTGAAAAGCACATGCCAAAGCTTTTTAACGTGCCCGTGGCGCCCCCCAAAGAAATGGAGGAACGCACTGGCTTCCCTCAAGGATCCGTCCTTGGGCCACTTTTTATTTTCATTATATATTAATGACCTCCCACAAACTTCGAACACTAGTGAAGTTATTATGTACGCCGATGACACTTGCATTGTTATAACAGCCGAGAACATTTGTGATCTAGAAACTAAAGCAAACAAAGAGTTGAAAAAAAGCATGTGAATGGTTTGTGAAGAACAAACTTACTATAAACGTCAAAAAAACTAAATATGTAGTGTTTCGAACGCGTAACAATATCATGCCTCATAAATCACTAGATTTGCGAATAAATGAATTTCCACTTGACGAAGCCAGCTCATTTAAATATCTTGGCGTGGTATTTGATAAAAATCTGCACTGGCAAGAGCAAATAAACGCAGTTTGTACAAAGCTCTCCTCGGGATGCTACGCGCTCTCACGAGCACGTCATCATCTCGATACTAATGCTCTGCGTATTTTATATTTTTCGCTCATCCACAGCCATATCTCATTGTAATGAATCATGGGGTGCGGCATACAAAACTTACCTTGAACCTGTTCGCAAACTTCAGAATCGAGCCCTGAGAATAATCACCCAATCATCCTACAACGAGCCGAGTCTGCCTCGGTTTATGAAAATGAATATCTTGCCCTATGATAAGATACACGAATTAAAAATTGCCACGTGTGTTTTCAATATTGTTAAAAACAACCTACCTTTTCATGTTTCTTTATTTTGCACATCCTCTCGTGTAACCAGGAATCAAGCATATGGAAACTTTAATCTTCCTCCAACTAAGAATACTTACGGACAACGTTTGCTGCAGTTTTCAGGGCCAAAAACTTGGAATAAACTACCAGCAGAAGTAAAACAATCGAAAAATTTTCCATCGGTGCTTAAGAAATACTTGCTTACTATGAACAGTGTTTGTCAATGTGAACAATTATGATGTCATTTTCGTGTGTGTTTGTGTCAGTAATTTGTCATACCGTTAAAAATACCATTCTCAACCATTGATTTGTTTTTGTTTTCGAGATCAGCTATGTATATTTTTAACCTTTTATAATAATGCAACAATATGCCTTGTTTACCCCTGTTTCGTGCACTTACCGATACTTTCGTTTTCCCTTTGTTTCGCTTGCACAAATTAATGATGTACGACAGCTATCTGTATATGTGTCATATATATATCTTTTGTTCATGGAACTCCTATTTATTTAGTTTTTGGACCCGCAACTAGCCTTTGGCTATGGGTCCAAACAGTTTTGGCATTTCTGTATGTTTCCCGTCTGCAAATAAAGAATTGAATTGAATTGAAATTGAAAAAGTGTCCGCGTCCTTGTGTGCACGCAGCTCCTTCACAATGAGAGTTGTGAAGCCTCGCAGCATGACGGAATTCGGGTCTGCCGGAATCAAAACCCAGACAAGACCATCAGCTTCGCTTCTTCGCTAGCCTTGCGCACTAGTGCAAGCCTCGCTATTTTATTTCTGTTTTGTCTGGCGCATTCCTGGTAAAAGCATGTTGCGCGTACTCTTCAAGTGCAGGTCAACGTCACCGGAAATGCATGGATCGTGACGTTCATTCCTCACAAGTGGGCTGTGCCTACCTAGCACTATTGTTGGCAGAGCAGCGACAATATTGTCGCGATAAGGAAGGCTCGTAGATAATGATATTAATGCAGCTTATGGCCTTCCGGTAAGGCAAAGGGCACGGCTGCGTGATAACCCCTTCTGGCGTCAATTATGTCTCTCTGTTGAGAACCGTGTTTCACGATGTACATCACTTGCGCCTGTAAATCATGGTCTCTTTTGCGGACATGTAGACATCAAGTCCGCACCTCGGAAAGTAAAATGAACTTCGCGTATAAAAATATCTCATTCAACCGCAGCTCACGTGAAAAGCACATGCCAAAGCTTTTTTAACGTGCCCGTGGCGCCCCCCAAAGAAATGGAGGAATTGCCACGTCACGACATAGACATGTGGGGACAGAATAAATGAAATCATTATTTAAACCATACACATTACCCATATTGAGTACGACAGAAACATAGCTGCCAATATCGCCTTGACTATAGAGGACACTCCCATCGACATATGTCGCACTTGACACAAGTACTTTAATCTCATGTGACTTTTACATAAATTGCCATGAAGAATATGCTTCTGTGCAGGCTGTCCTGCACAAAACCTATGTTTCGGGCTCACGGACAATAGTTTCAAGGTAACGACGGCAGAAACAAAGGCTGTAATTTTTCATACCAAAGGTGCGAGTATTCCTTCCGATCAAACATCATCGCATTGGTCTACAGATACAGAACTTGTCCATACTGTTAAGGTGTTAGGGAAGCACTTCACAGGTACTATGCGATTGAACAACAATGTGTGTTCGCCACAAGAAACAAATATAGCCGCATAACAAGTGCTTTAAATCGTGTTATACCCCAGTCACACGGGAATACCAAAGCTCCTTTCAAGTAAAGCAGCACAGCGACTTCGAAGGACCATTATTAGCTCAAGGGAGTTGAATCGGTGCTGCACGGTTTCCGGTGAAGCTTGAAGGAGAAATTGAGGAGGAAAACCTGCCGGAGCCAACCTCCTCATCGGCCGTAACGGCACTATATTTGCTCAGAAGATGCGTGAGCTCAACCGACGATGCCGACTACCATACGGCAGTGCAGCTTCTCGTAATATGCCTCGTGCTGTGGGGGCATGAGAAAATGCGCCAGACAACGCTTCACGCTTTTATTGCGCTAGAACTGAAATAAAAGTGTGTGTCGATTACGACTGCTCTCATTTTAAATTTTTTCCCGTTTCTCGGCTATTACGCTTCCCTGCTCCTATGTTTTTTACGGTCCCGTAAAAAACACATCAGCGGGGTTTTAATATATATATATATATATATATATATATATATAGAATATATATATATATATTAGATATCATATTATATATATATATATATATATTGCTACGGTACAGACGGGCAGTCCAGGTATGACCAGGCAAGGTGAAGACCACCATATATATATATATATATATATATATTATATATATATATATATATATATATATATATAATATATATATTGCTACGGTATCAGACGGGCAGTCAAGGTATGAGCCAGGCAAGGGTGGAAGACCACGAGGACGATATCTTGTCTAGCGGTTGGACGCCATCTTGCCTCGGCTGTACCAGCTACCTAGCGCTCCGCGCTCTCCTGTAAATAAACCTTCCCTCGACCTTTCAACCGTAACAGTTTTGTGGTGGAGGTGCTGGGTACGCTGACCACGAAGACGGAGCTGCTACCGGGAATCCTACGACGAAGCCGACGCCTCGCTCAACTGCCGCCGCTGGAGATGTCTCAAAACGACAACGACCCGTCACCCCTGTCCTCTCCGGCGCGGTCTACTGGCGTCTGGAGGCACACGATGGAGCCACGCTCTTTTTCGGGTAAATCTGGTGAGGACGTAGAACAGTGGCTCACATATTACAAGCGTGTGAGCAAGTACAATGGATGGAACCTGTCCGCTCAGTTGGAGAACGTCGTTCTTTTTCTCACGGATACCGCACTTCTGTGGTTCGAGAACCATGAGGATACACTAACGACGTGGGACCGCTTTGTTGCCGACATCACAGAATGCTTCGGAGATTCCACCGCGAAGAGGAAACGGGCGGAGCAGACGTTGCTTCAACGCGCGCAAGTCCCAGGTGAGACCTGTACGACCTATATAGAGGCGGTCTTGAAGCTGTGTAGGACGGTGAACCCCCTTATGTCTGAAGAAGATAAAGTTGGGCACCTTCTCAAAGGGATTGCTGAAGACGTCTATAGCTACCTGATTGGAAAAGAGAGTCTTAGCTCAGTCGACGACCTCATCAGGCAGTGCCGAACGTTTGAAACTTTGAAGCTGCGCCGTATCACGCCAAAGTTCGGAAGGTTACCTAACGTTACCACTGTTGCAAGCGTTGACGACAGCTCCGGCTATCAGTTCGACCTTGCGACCACTATACGGCAGATAGTCCGCGAAGAACTCGAGCGACACACTAAAGGAGCAGCGGGTGTCGAACAGCTTGGTCGTCCCAACCAATCCCATGAACCTGCGTCCGCTGTATCCGCGCTGTCTGTCATGCCAGAAACTCTAAGCTATCCTGCCGATCAGCGGCCGCAGCATCGATCTAATTTTCCCGACGAAGTGACGCACGACGAGCGCTCTTAGGGACCCGTCACCACGCGCCGGCAATGTGAAAGTCGTGCTCACTACTATACGCAACAACCCACGTTTGACCGCGATGCCTACAACCCAAGTCGCACATCGCCGGTTTGTTATAGATGTGGTGCCACGGGTCACATCTCCCGATTTTGTCGCAGACGCCGACAGTCAAGATACGGTGCACCACCAGATTGGGCTAATTTCGATCGCGACGTCTATGACAACCACTGGCAAACTGACTTTGGCGCTGCCCGAACCACAGGCTCAGCACACAGAAATGCTTTCGGACAACATAACAGGAGTGCCTCACCAGCTTCAGATCGCAGCCTGACGCCACCAACCAATCGACAACGCCGTTCGCCGTTCGCCGTTCGGTGTCAGTGGAGAGTGCCTTATTCCTCTCGGCATCTGTGTTGCAAGTGTTTTGTTCTGCGGGGAAGACTTTAAAACAGAATTTTTGGTATTACCGCGTTGCACTCATGATGTCATTCTGGGTATTGATTTTCTTAAGGATTGTGGCGCTTCTGTCAATTGCGGTACGGGTGAAATAAGTCTGGATAGTGCACTCCTTGCCGCCCTTGCAGACACACCTCCGAAAGACAAAAAGTGCTTCGTTGTTTCCGATGATCTGTTGATACCGCCTTGTTCATTCTCGCGTGTCTGTGTCAAAGCCACTACTACCGACCGTTGTTCATTTGATGCAGAAGTTTTACCGCTTGCTCCTAGTTGCGCCAAGAAGGATGTACTCATACCGCGTTCTGTCGTGAGTGTAGTGAATGGTGCCGCGAATCTGTGGGCTTTCAATTGTTCATCGGCCCCTGTTGTTCTACCGCGCGGTATGAAACTCGCCACATTTGAGGAAATGACCTACAGCGCTATTATGGCTTTCAGCGACGAAGCGCAGTGTCGAACCTACTACGCCAACTCAGCTATTTCTGAAGAGCACGTCCTAAGAATGATAAATAAGTCTCTTCCCTCAGATGAGCGCCGAGCTCTTGCGCGAGTTCTTCTGGCGCATGTGCCTGTGTTCGATTTCGCACAAGGCGACAAGCAGGCTTCACTTCCTCGTTCTCGTGCTCATCACCGAATAGACACCGGCTCGGCACACCCCATTCGCCAAAAGCCTTACCGCGTGTCTTCAGCAGAGAGAACAGTTATCGCTGAACAGGTCAAGGACATGCTGCATAAAGGCGTCATTCAGGAGTCCTCAAGTCCTCAAGTCCCTGGGCAGCACCAGTGATCCTAGTGAAGAAAAAGGATGGATCATGGCGGTTTTGTGTCGATTACAGAAAACTAAACGCTGTCACCAAAAAGGATGTGTATCCGCTTCCTCGGATCGACGATGTTATCGACTGCCTCCATTCTGCCGCTTACTTCACCTCACTGGATTTGAGATCAGGTTATTGGCAGGTACCAATGCACCCAGACGACAAAGAGAAAACAGCCTTCGTGACACCTGATGGCCTCTATGAGTTCAACGTCATGCCCTTTGGTCTCTGTAATGCGCCGGCGACGTTCGAACGATTTATGGACACCATCATCCGTGGAATGAAATGGGAAATTTGTCTTTGCTATCTGGATGATGTTGTGATTTTTGGAAGCACTTTGGATGAGCATAACCGACGTCTTAGCCTCGTCCTTGATTGTGTCGAGAAGGCTGGTCTGGTACTGAACTCCAAGAAATGTCGCTTTGGAGAAACTGAAACATTGGTACTTGGACATCTAGTCGACAGAAATGGTGTGAGGCCTGATCCACGGAAGATTGAAGCAGTAAGTTCTTTCGAACCACCGAAGTCACTGCGGGAGCTGCGGAGTTTCTTGGGCTTATGCTCCTATTTTCGTCGCTTCGTACCAAGATTTGCCGATGTGGTGTACCCCCTGACCTGCCTTCTCCATAAGGATGTTCCTTTCAACTGGACGTCGGCTTGCGACGAGGCGTTCCGCCAACTAAAGTTTCAACTGACATCGGGACCTATATTACGCCACTTCGATGCTTCCTCGTCTACAGAAGTGCACGTTGACGCCAGTGGAATTGGCGTCGGAGCTGTGCTAGTACAGCGTCATCACGGATCTGAGCACGTTGTGGCTTATGCCAGTCGATCTCTGAGTAAGGCGGAACGCAATTACACCGTCACGGAACAAGAATGCTTGGCAGCAGTTTTCGCGGTTCACAAATTTCGCTCTTACGTCTACGGGCGCCCGTTCACCATAGTTACGGACCACCACGCTCTATGCTGGTTGGTGAACCTCCGTGATCCGAGTGGTCGACTGGCACGTTGGGCTCTCCGACTTCAGGAGTACGACTTTGTCATCTCTTACAAGTCCGGTCGTCGTCACGCAGATGCTGACTGCCTTTCCCGCCTTCCTCTACCGACTACGGTGTGTGACGAAGACAACTTCGATGACTGTTTTGCTCCTATTTCGGCCACATTCCCGGACTCCACGAGATTCAGGGATGAACAAGCCAGTGATGTTAGCCTGGAGCCCCTTTTTACTGCTGCGCTGCGTCCTCAAGCCACCGGTCGATTTTGTGTACGAGATGGCCTCCTTTACAAGACGAATTATTCGGGTAAAGGCGCACGCTTTCTCCTGGTGGTTCCACAGAGTCTGCGACCAGACGTACTGAGTGCCATGCACGATGACGCAACCTCTGGCCATCTAGGCTTCATAAGAACACTGAACCGAACACAGGAGCGTTTTTACTGGCCCAAAATGCGAGACACTATCAAGCAGTACGTCAGCGGTTGCGAGAAATGCCAACGCCATAAGCGCCCTACGACTACTCCGCCGGGTCTTCTCCAGCCTCTGCCACCACCCTGTCTGCCGTTTGAACAAGTAGGCATTGATCTCTTGGGGCCATTTCCACGATCTTCTAACGACAATCGGTGGGTTATCGTATGTGTAGACCACCTGACCCGTTATGCAGAAACTGCGGCCATACCATCTTCAACAGCTACATGCGTTGCCACATTCTTGCTGCGGTTTGTTATCCTCAGGCACGGCTCCCCCCGTGTGATAATTAGTGATCGTGGTCGTCAGTTTGTTGCGGACGCTGTTGAGGAATTACTTCGTCTCTGCAGCTCGAAGTTCCGGCATTCAACACCTTACCACCCTCAAACCAACGGCCTTGTAGAGCGTACCAACAGGACTCTTACCAACATGCTGGCAATGTATGTTTCCTCCGACCACAAAGACTGGGATGACGTGCTGCCATTCATCACATATGCGTATAATACCGCAAAGCATGAGACGACGGATTACAGTCCTTTTTATCTGCTGTACGCACGTCTACCGCTAAGGAGTATTGATACAATACTGCCGTTTGGCTCCCACAGCGAGTACTCGGTTGCCAAGACGCTGTGCCTTGCAGAAGAAGCACGTCGAATCGCTCGACTTCGTACCGTGGCGTCACAACACCGATCTAAGGAGCGCTATGACAGCCGACACCAGCCTATCTTGTACAGCAAAGGGGACTTGGTATGGGTGTGGACCCCACAGCGTAAACGTGGATTATGCCAAAAGTTTTTGCCCCAGTATACTGGACCTTTCGTGGTTGTCGATCGGTTGAGCGACTTAACGTACGTGGTGGCCCGTTTAACGTCAGCTGGTCGTCGTTCCAGCCGAACGCAGTTTACACACGTCGCGCGTCTCAAGCGGTTCCACCCTGCTGTTTTCCAGTGATTTGGACTTGCCCCGCGGGCTTCGTCTGTGAGCCGGGGAGTGCTACGGTATCAGACGGGCAGTCAAGGTATGAGCCAGGCAAGGGTGGAAGACGACGAGGACGATATCTTGTCTAGCGGTTGGACGCCATCTTGCCTCGGCTGTACCAGCTACCTAGCGCTCCGCGCTCTCCTGTAAATAAACCTTCCCTCGGGCTTTCAACCGTAACAATATATATATATATATATATATATATATATATATATATACATACATTATATATATATATATCGCAGTCATAGTGAATAGGCCGAAGGCGTGGAGACAAAGATGAGTAGTAGACCCTCGGAATTGGCAACGAAAATTGGGAAAGCGTTTATTCAACATTTCAGCCGGAGACCGGCTTTCATCAGGAATGCCTTCCTGATGGAGGCCGCGGTCTCCGGCTGAAACGTTGAATAAACGCTTTCCCCATTTTTGTTGCCAATTCCTATATATATATATATACTAGCGGTTGGACGCCATCTTGCCTCGGCTGTAATAGCTACCTAGCGCTCCGCGCTCTCCTGTACATAAACCTTCGCTCGGCCTTTCAACCGTAACAGTTTTGTGGTGGAGGTGCTGGGTAGGCTGACCACGAAGACGGAGCTGCTACCGGGGATCCTACGACGAAGCCGACGCCTCGCTCAACTGCCGCCGCTGGAGATGTCTCCAAACGACAACGACCCGTCACCCCTGTCCTCTCCGGCGCGGTCTACTGGCGTCTGGAGGCACACGATGCAGAGTCCGCAGAGTCTGCGACCAGACGTACTGAGTGCCATGCACGATGACGCAACCTCTGGCCATTTAGGCTTCATAAGAACACTGAACCGAACACAGGAGCGTTTTTACTGACCCAAAATGCGAGTGTCCTCCTCTGATTCTATTTCTATTAAGGTTGTAAGGTCTGTCTGAGAACTGTACAGTTCAGAGTAGAAATCTTCTGCTACCTTTACTATTTCGTTGAAACTGTTGATAACGTTATCTTGTTTATCTTTTAGCGCATGCATTTTTTTTTTTGCCCTAAGTGCAGTTTCTTTTTGACCGATTTGATGCTGGTGCCTTTTTCTACTGCTTTCTCTATTTCTCTCGTGTTAAAGTTTCTTACACCTCTGCCTGGCTTTGCTCATCAATTTTGATAGTTCTGCGAATTCAATCTTATCTTTTGGCGAAGTTACTTTCATTTGTTGGCGTTTTTTTATTAAGTCCTTGGTAGATTGGGACAACTTACTTGTTGTTTGCTTTGCTGTTTTACCCCCGACTTCTATCGCTGTGTCAAGGCTTGTTTTCGTTATGGTTTTGTTTATTTCTTCTAAATCGTCACCGTTTTCGCCTAAGGCCTGGAACTTGTTCCTTAGGGCGACTTTAAATTCTTCGTTCTTCGCTCTGATTACCTCTACATTGCATTTACTTCTAGGAAATAATTTAGTTCTTGTTTTCTTTAGGTTAAGTACAATCTTTGCCCTTACTAATCTGTGATCGCTGCATTTTATCTTCCCCACTACTTCTGTGTCTTGAATTATACCTGGTTGTTCGCACATTATAAAGTCGATTTCATTCTTTGTTTCCCCGTTAGGGCTTTTCCACGTCCACTTCCTATTCTTGTGTTTCTTGAAAAACGTGTTCATTATTCGGAGTCGGTTTCTTCGGCAAATTGTACTAGCATTTCCCCACGGTTATTCCTACGGCCGACGCCGTAGTTGCCAATCGCCTGTTCTCCACTTTGTTTTGTTCCTACTTTGGCGTTGAAATCCCCCATGACTACTGTGTATTGCGTCCATACTTTCTTTATTGCTAATTCGGTATCTTCGTAGAACTGCTCTACTTGTTCGTCGTCGTAGCTCATTAGCGGAACTACTCGAGGAACTAGAGGGAGTTAGTTGGGACGTCATTGGCCTTAGCGAAGTTAGGAGAGCTTACATAGTCTTAAGCAATGGACATGTCCTCTGCTATAGAGGATTGCCCGAAAAGAGAGAATATGGCGTTGGGTTCCTAATTCACAAAGATATAGCGGGCAACGTAGGTCAATTCTACAGCATTAACGAAAGGGTAGCATGCGTCGTAATAAAACTAAATAAGCGGTATAAACTTAAGATAATCCAGGATATGCGCCAACAATAACGTATGCACATACAGTATAATTTCACGTTGTCGTGATGATCGAGCACGCCGATGAGCTGGAGGCGTTGGCAGTTGAACTGCTTATTAGGAGAAACTGTGCCACGCAAATCACACTGCAGAGTGTCGGCGGTGAGAAAAGTCCTGGGCCGACGATGAAAATTGACCAGCAGTGAAATGTGTCGGCTTTTTACCTTCGTGACAGCGCGTTTTGCTATTAGCACCGATGTTCTAAAGAGCACTCATTTACGCGCGTGGGGCATGCGAAGTTTGTAGAACGCTCGACACCATTCCCGAAGCAGTATGCACAATAATGCCTGATCTGCACGTCCCAAGGAAATGATAAAGGCACTCCCCGTGAACGAACCAAAACAAATGGTTGGATAAGAAACAGCGCGAACACAAGGACGACGATGAAGAAACATACATCACACCACGGGGTGTTGACTATGGACTGTTTTATTACAGTTACAAACGTACCTATATACATATGCGTCAACGCCTCGTCACACGCGTTACATACTTGATAAAAATACATAGAAAAATGAAAATGCCTAATAGGATAGCCATGTGCACGCAGCATCATCACACGATGCTGCGTGCACATGCCTAAAACGGCAATTTATGGCACGTCAGCAGAGAGAAATGCAATCTCTTTGTCTAAGATGCTCCACCAACTAGCCTGCAAGTCCATCCTGTCAAAATACGTGTCAATAAAAGGGGTGGCAAAGGGAAGTGACGGAATAGCTTAGTTTGTACACTATACGGGGCGAACGCTACCAGCTTCGCTGCTTTTTCATGCAGGCTGTATCCATCGCAGACCAAGCGAGAGGGATATTTCTGATATCACTGTAACACAACACACCAGCAGAAAGGCATATCGTTGCCATAGTTTGCAATTGCAATGCGCGGAAACAAGTGCACCTGCACACACTAACCCACTGTGAGTTCCAAAGGCAACATAAAGTTCGCTGTAGGAATCGAACCCGGACCGCCCAAGTGCCAAGCAAGCGCGCTACCACTAGGCTACTGCGGCTGCTTCCATATAGTACATTTAGTAAATAAACATATTGCACCAGCAGTCGCGATGATGGTGCTAATGTAACGCACGTTGCTCGTATAGTGTATGTCAAGTGCTAGGAAATCTAAAAAACAATACTGATGCTATGCTATCACTCGGCATGCCGTTTTCCAAATTTGCACGATTCCGTACGAATACTTCAACGAACGACGCTAGAGATACGCACATTAGCTTATCGTTGCCCGCACTTCGACAAAACAAATGTCTGTGCACTATACTAACGTGACTGCCAACGCTACATCGTGTACGCGTCAGTCGCCACCATGTTGTCGACGTTCCTGGCTAGCCGACGTTAAGCATGCACCCTCTCATGCCCTTTGCACAGGCGTTCATGTTATTCGTAGCACTTGGGTGATTGTCAAACATTCCGTCATTGGTAGTTTTCTCGACGACTCCTTCACGTGGCAGCGGTTCCCACAATGCGTGGGATCTGCACGATTTTTTGGGGCTCCTGATTTATCTGTTCTGCAACATCTGCAGAAAACTAAGAAAGCGAATATTTTGTTCACTATTTTGTGTATATAGTGATCGCTATAAAATGAATCGCGGCGTTCTTCACTTGATATTTCCGGAACTAAGCTGCAGTGGGCTTGTGTCGCGGCCGGAAACACCCGTCAGTGAAAAGGATAATGAGCCAGTGTCCGCTTTTTCAATTGATTTTATGGACGTCCTTTTTACGAAAATCCCGATCTGCTCAGAGCAGTGAGGGCGTTCATCGGAGGAACTTTGCCCTGTAGCCTTTATTAACAGCAGCCTTTTATCTATTCAGAGCGTTCTTGAGATCTTAGGGAAATCATCTACATCTACATTTCTACACCACATGCACTTATCGCTTTCAACGGGAAATGTTCCATTAAAGAGATTGGGTCATGCGTTGCGCCATTTTTATGTGATTCGTCTTTAGCCCAATGTTACAAGCCCATATATCTCCTGCTTGATCGCGCTAAGGTTATAAATGTTTTTAGATATGCGGACGACTCCTTTGTAGTATGTAAATCGGATACACAGGGAAGAGCTGAGTGCAATTTTTAGTGCTGCTTTTAGCCTGTTTGAATGCTGTGCTCCCGGTCTCAGCTTCCCGCACGGCGTGCGTGTTGCCGATTGCCTCCAGTTTGTTGATTTGAGTCTTAACCTGGTGCTGGAAGTATAAGCGGTGGTCAACAAAGGATGCTCTCGGTTACAATTTCGCGCTCGTGTAGTCGTCTTCTTTTCCTTGTGTTTCGTCCTTTTTTGCGCTCAAATGTATCCCTTATTGAACCAACGCACCCAACAAAGCATTCTATTTAGTTACAATTTGGTTCGTTCTAAGGTGGTCAAGCGCTGAATTTCTGCCAACTGCCTGCACTCAACCCTCATGATATGGCGAACAACGGCTAGCGATGAGCCTACAAGAGCAAACACAGCGTTTGAATGAGGCTTGTTTCCCGCAGAAGATCGTCGCTTCTGTACTAGAGGTCCCCCTCAACGAAGGGAAGTCCAAGGCGAGGCCGGATAGATGACCGGTTGCTGCGCCTTATGCGCGCCACCTTTCGCACCGACTTAAAAAGACAGCCACCAAGTGCGGTGTCCTCAGCGCCAGAAAAGCTATACCGCATGTGCCTTGCGGTGCACCACCGTGAGCACAATGGATCTGGCTACAGAAAAATGCACGTTGACCCTTCTGTGACGTGCGGTACAGGGGACGGTGTATAGAACCCCATCTGTCTTGTGGAAACTGCTGCATCGGCCATACCGTCCGTTGTGTCAACTATCAGATTTATGGAACATAGGGAGCTTGTCAAGTGTCCGGCCTGGGCCGGTTAGCTAGCCGACCACTACCAGCGATGTGAATGTAAACCTGACTTCTGCGGCACATGTGTTCTCGGCAGATCTAAAGATGAGCAATGTCGTCTGATTTACGCAGCGTTTTGCATTAAAAAAGAGACAAATGCATTTGTACAAATTCCATTGCACTATCAGCAGAAAAAAAGAGCCAGGCCTGCGCGGAACCGCAGGACAGTGACAGCGTAAGCCGGAGGAGCGATCTTGTTAGAGGCCATTCTAAACGCTTGACGAAACAAGTGCAAGTAGAGGTGATAGGTACCCCTGCGCCATACACTTATCATTTCGCCAAGTAGGGAAGTGTCCACTACGCAATAATTACGGCGGTATTGTAACGTGCAAATATGTATAACTGCACGTATTAGAGAGTCTCTTGGTGTCCTTTTCCCAAGAACTAACCGAACTCTCGGCCCGGCGTCGACGGCGAGCTGCGGTTTGGGCTTCTCTCTGCGCAGCTGTCTGTTGCGCCCGACGTTGCCTTCCTGCAGCCGCGCGCGTAGCTCTTTGTTTCGCTTATTCAGCAGCGGTCCGCACCTTATGAGGAGGCGCCATCAGGCATATCGAAGAGCCAAGTCAGGCTGCTGGCGGGGCTGCGTACGTCGCCTGCCACGTGATCTGCACGATACAACAAAACTGCTTCAAAAGTTAACACTTCGTAATAATGATGACGGAAATGTTGAAGAATGTTTCATAATGATGATGTTGATGATGCCTCTGTAATGGGTTCAGAGCTACAAACCATGCAGCCCTGTGTTCTTTCAAATGATTCTCGAACTCGTTATGCAATCCACTCTCCCCGACGTGTAGTGGCGTATATTATTGTTATTCTGCCACGTAACATTACATTTGTTAATGCGATTCCTCGGCAGACGTTATATCCGTTTAGGTCTTTTAGCGAAGACTTTTCAACCACAGGCGTGGCTCAGTGGTAGAATCCTCGACTGCAGAGGGTGTGCGTTCGAATCCACTCAGAGTACGTGGTTTGATTCCTCTGGTTGTTTTTTCTAAAATTTGCGCGATAGCTGGTGTGGACACCGGCGGCGACGGACAACTACGGCGCAAAAACGGCCTTTGTTGTGACCCCATAACAGCTTACGCTGTAAAAATCATTATCTTGTCTCTGGGGTTCCCTTGTAAGTGTTATCATGCATGCGCCACACTGCTTGATCTTGGATGTTGGCGCACGCACAAATGCATATATATATATATATATATATATATATATATATATATATATATATATATATATATATATATATATATATATATATATATATATATATCGGTAGGAAGTATATATATCGTTCCTTTATGCCATAAAAATCGGTTGAAAAACCAGCGTTCTGCTTATCTGGCTGTCGTCTCGTCTATGTGTCTCCCCTTGTCTTTTGTTGGCGCTGGAAATTCATCACAAGTCTGCATCACAAGTCTACATTCAGCTAGCCCAGCTAACCACTTTGAATACTGCAGGAAGCAGACAAAGTGAGTCGATTTGACATGTGCACAGCGTCTCGCAAAGCTATGCGCTTGGTCATATACTATAGCTTCGCGCCATGAGAGCATGCGTCCTCCCATGGCGTCCAAGCAGCTCCTAGAATAGCATATGCATGCATCGTGTAGAGCTTGGTGCGAAACGCTGGCCCTCGCAGTGCTTCGCGAGGCTTTCCTTGAAGCCTAGGACCATGAAGGTATGCGGATGTGCCGGAGACAAACCCGATACCGCCAAGTGGCCGTAAGCTTCGCTGCTTCGCTTGCCTTGCACCAATAATTGTTTTTTGTGTATACGGCATTCTCTTCAATGAACCAACCAATCAGTGTTTATTTACAACAAAACAAATACAATGGTGAAAGAGCAGACGGTGAAAGTACAGCTGGCGCTACATCTTCCCTAAGCACCGTGAACCCTATGGCAGAAGCGACAAGGTAAAACAAAAGGGAAAAGCTGTACAAGCAAAAAGGGAAAAATATTAAAATGTTGGGGTAAATGAACAAGCGAAAACAAAGAATGCATGCTTGGAGGCAAAATAACGTTATACGTAGACCACCTACAACCGGTACATAGTAAAAAATTGAAGAGGAACTTAAGCTTTGCCTTTAAGAGTGGAACGCGATAGCTTTATGGGGTCCTGTTCTTATCCACTTACCGTGCTCTTGAGTCACACAACTGCGTAGGTGCCAGGGAACAAGACTGCTTCCTTAGTTCACACTCAGCCTCCGTCTTGTGTGGCCTCCCTTGGATTCGGGTACAGGCTGACGTTGATGCCCAGTAACCACCTCTGTGAAGGAAGGCTCAGCAGTACGCCCAGCACCAGAATGCGTTACCTAATCTATCACACGACTGTGAAGAACGAGCCTGCGCTGCGACGCATTTTGCACGAGCGCTGACGTCATAGATTCCTTTGTCGGTATGCGCGAGCAGCGAAAGCTTTGTCCGCCTATGCAAATGTCAGGCGCACAAGAGTTAATTGGCATATTCCCTATAATGTAGCTGGAAATTTTCAGTTTTGTCGTAACATGATTCCCAGTAGCAGAGATACAGTCCGAGCTATCATGTGAGTAGGTGTTACCGAAATAGTAGTTTGCGATTTTACAGATTTTACTTTGAGACATTGAATTTGGTTCACTGAAGTACCTGGGTCATGGCTGAAGGCTTGCATGGTACTTGTGGTGTTTGGGAAATGTTTATTAAAATAGAGTAAAGATTAAAGGATGGCCTTCCGTACCATGCTTGGGCCCAGAAGACTCGGTGGGTTCCGGAGAGTGATATCACCCGCACGGTGGCTTCCGTCACATCCCTCTTATTTTTTTCAGAGATAAAGCTTTACTACCGCCTTCACTATCCCTCCGGATCATGTTACTTTTGGCGCACACTCCGTGTTCATTGACTGAATTATCGCTTCACCATTTCTCGCTCCCCTGTGTGTTTGATATTAACAGTAACATTGATATTAACCGTTTAACAAGACTTGATACTGGGCGAGATCGTGCATATTTTCTATCAGGGTAATGTGGGTGCAGGAACAACAATCACAGTGACAAGGGGAAACAGGACAAGCGCTCACTTTCATTTACTTTTATTTGTGGCTACGCCGACAAATATATACACATACCATACGCACGCTCCGTCTGTCAAGGACATGGCCACCGTCATCCGACATCCCACACCATTACACACAGCCCTCTAGATATTTTACCTCTCCTTTCCTAAGATTAACAGACGTTTCACTAATGCACTCTTTGCCCTTCTTACATATGAAATATGCCTCTAACAGTTCACGTGCCGTCTTGTCACTTCCCTTACCTATAATTTTGGTTTCTTTCCAGCTTGGCTCGCAATCATTACATCTTGCACAATGTCCTGGAATATTAGTTCCCCCGTCACTGTGAGTGTTGTTCCTGCACCTACATTACCCTGATAATGATATTAACCGTATCTATAGTTCTAGATTCTTGTGCTGAGATTTCTTTCAGGTGTGGCGTCGCCCGTTTGCTTGCTCAGCACAAGTGTATCGCTTTCTCCAAGTTAATGGTCGGGTCGCTGATATGTTCGTTCGAAGTTCCCACCATGATTCGGTCTCTCAGGAGCTCGTCGGTCATGTTTCCAAATTGGCCATTGTTAGGATGCAGTCGCGCTGCTGTAGAGTAAGTAGCATTTGAAGCTCTCGCGTTCTTGTTAAACTTGTAACGCTCATTTGCGTGAAACGTTCCTTGAACTTTGTCATTGCAATTTTCACATCCTTTTTCTCCAGGTTACGTATTTGACAACTATGTGCAACGCAGCCAGACGCAGCCCTGCAGTCGTCTGCTCAGTGCTCTTTGGTTGCACAGCCGCAAGCATCATAACCGCAAACGCGTACATGCGATTGTCACGACCCGCGCCTGAGTCGATATTCGTTTGGCTGGCCAGGAGCAATTCCTTTAGCCGGTTTCCCCTTCAGAACGGCCTCTGGCCTGGGTAGTGAAGAGGACGAGCCCCTAGGTCCACCACAACCTTCAGCACGAAAAACGCTGAAGGTTGTGGTGGACCATCGGAGACAGTATTTTAACATTGTCCGTGTCACTTGGGGGCCAGTGAACGTAGGCCCATAGTGACAACAACAGTGTTCTTCGTGCGGTCTTCTTCGTGTGTTGTGTTGTCTTCTTCTCCTTGTGTCCGTGTTTTGTGCGC
Organism: Hyalomma asiaticum; assembly: GCA_013339685.2. Taxonomy (NCBI): domain Eukaryota; kingdom Metazoa; phylum Arthropoda; class Arachnida; order Ixodida; family Ixodidae; genus Hyalomma; species Hyalomma asiaticum. Next base: position 3,620,986 of record CM023488.1, on the reverse strand, counting down.
CTGTTCTTTTCGCCATGGACCCTAACCAACACGCTCAGCTCTCTGTCGCCACTGTACGGAGCGCCTTCGGTGCTCTCACGATCTTCTTCGTGTCACTACTGCCCGAGCCAGCAGCGACATCCACGGGCGCTAGCACGCCCACTGCTGACACCACCGTGCTTCGTTACGGAACATTATGGCTCCTCTGTCGCATTTTTTCCTATCTTCGCGCGCTGTGAAACTCGCCGACATGGTTCCGCTGGTCCTAGGGAATAGGAGCACGCGCTTCCAGTAATGCCACTTCCCCATATCCTCCCTCTTGCACCGAAAGTTATCATAACCACGAGTGCACATACTCATTTCCGAGGAGTGTGACAGCTGGTGAACAGGGGAGTACGTATGAACATCTGGGCAAGCAAATGAGCTCGAGCGAACGTGATACTAATGTGTGAGTGGCCGGAGTGAGTGAGTAGGGCCCTGTACCAAAGTGAGCACGAGAGGACGACAGGGCACAGGCGTGAATGCGAGTTACCGGTGTGCATTGAGTGGCGTCAGTATGAAGTAAGTACTGCGCCCGTGAGTTCCTGTAGACGTGAGTACGGATATCAGTGAGCGCCGGTGAGCGTGAGTGGGTTTGAGTGCGAACGCGATTGAGCATCCGTGAATATGCATAGACGGGGGTACGAACGGGAGTTAGTTTCCGATTCCACAAATATCTCTGCTTAGAGGCTTTACACACATTGTGGACAACACCATAGGAGGAAATGGGCAGTACATTTTTTAAGAAGATAAAGCTGCAATTGTACACGAGCTCGTTCCAGTATATCGCGGTACGTACACGCAACACAAAACGTAAGATAGCTGCGTTCCGAGGTTGGGATCTGTGTACGGCTACGGAGTGTGCAGTGTACCAGAAAGGTGATCTGCTTGGTTTAGTGCAGGTGTGCAGGAGGATGTGCAATAAGACTGAAGAGTTTTGTGCTGCGGTGTCGAAGGCCAACACCAGAGCTCACTAGGGTTGCACGGCGGGTTTGTTCAGTTCAACTAGAGTTCAGTTCCGTCATGCTGCTATTGCATGGCTGGACAGAAAGAAATGCCCGTTCTTGCTCTGTTGGTGCTCCTCATCTTCTTCTCCAGCGAACACTTTGCCTTTTTCTCATTCCCTTTATTTTATGCAATGTATAAATTTTCATTCCAATCGACATTGAACTGCACTACCTGGATACCTTCGGCATTGGCGCGGTGTCCAATTCGCATTCAGTCGAGAACAGTGTTGTCCGCGTGTCCGTCCATGACTTCCCCTCGTGGTGGAAAATTCTTTAGATATGAGCCAGCGCTCCCGTGTGGCGACTTTGGTTTTACAAGAGCTCACACCAAAACCATGTGTCCTTAAAAACTCTACCCTTGCGGCTTGAACATAGTAAGGTGCACTTCCCACATGATCTTAAATTACACGCTTTAATTCGATGCATTTTTAATTCGCCTTACGCATTTCGACAGGGACCGAGAACACTCGGTCTTCCATGATTTATGCAATGCGCGTTTTCGTTCCAGCAGCAAGGCACATTGGTGATAAACAAGGATTAAGCGTGACGATACAACAAAATAAACTGCACCATGGGTGGCTGGCAAACATCTTGATGTCAGAAAAGAAAAATCTGTATCGTGCATCCTTTTACGATTATCAGCACCCGACCGACACCTGCCGCTTAATGGAGGCGCTTACCCTCCTCGGCTGTTTTGCCATGGGTGCTGGGTGCGCGAGGAACTCTTTTTCGGGCCCGTTTGATGGAGAGCTTACTGTGAAACCAGAAGAAAAAAACAATGAAAGCGTTATAGAGCAGGTAAATGCGATCGTGTAACTGTGTGTGTTGGTTTTGCGCAGCGACAACGAGCTGAAGTCTCTGCCGCCGGACATGTTCCACAATATGCCTGCGCTGGAAAGCGTCACGCTGAGCAGGAACCGTTTCCGGACGCTGTCACCAGAGCCCTGGAAACCGATGCTGGGGCAGCTGCGGCTCGTCACAATTGACGGTGAGTGCACTGTTGCGCGCGCTGCTTCTACTGCGCTGAAAAACTGTGGTTTATAGAAATAATAATAATGAGCAGTAATCAAATCACACGCGCCCGCTGGATTGACTTGGACGTTAACGTTCACCCGAAACACGGTACCCGAGTCTTCACAGGAATGCGGCCACAGCGGCTGTGAGTCGAACTAGTGACATCATAAGGAGTATAGCAGAACGCTATAGGCAGCTAATCTTCGCAGAATAGCGAAGGTAGTGCAAGATATATTTCACACATTCTTTGGAAACGGGGAGATCCGCCGTATTAAAGCAGTATTATTAAATGCGTGGCATTTCTATGGCGAACTTGAACAACCTTAACCATATCTATCTATCTATCTATCTATCTATCTATCTATCTATCTATCTATCTATCTATCTATCTATCTATCTATCTATCTATCTATCTATCTATCTATCTATCTATCTATCTAATGTATCCGCACTCTCCTCCTTGTCTCGTTCACTAGGTATATAGGAAGATTACGATGGTAAGATGTCATTGCATAACGAGCATGAATGATTCAGCTGGACATAACGAAAATGATATACTCGTCACGAAAGTCACGATCACGTGTGGCTTATGCCCGCAGCTATCGGTCCGAGTTGACCGGGTATGCGCCACGGATGATGACATTGCATATTCTGTTACTCAAGGATCAAGCAAAACTGACGTTCGAGCTCTTCGATTTTCGCACTTCTTGCGGTGGCAGCTAGTCGGTTCCGCTCATGTGGTCTCGCAACCCGAGACCACCCGAAGGTGCCCGGAGATTGCAATATGAACGCTTTACCGGCCTGCGTAAATCTAAGCAAACATAGCGCTGGCCGAAACTTTGCGCCTTGCTTTGCGCCGCGCGAACGACTCAGTGCCTTCTCTGTTGCCCGCTTAAAAATAGGTGACGAGATTTGCCGTCCTCGAGCGACCTCACTTTGCTGTACGATCTCGCGCGTATCAGCGCTCAACCGGCGTTGCGCTGTGTCCGTCGGCGAATGCAACGTGAGCCCCCGCGTCGCTGACGTGCTCGCCTTTTACACTGCGCAACAATCACTGTGCGACATGTCGCGAGCGTGATCGTGACACGTCGCACAGTGATTGACGCAAAATATCGCGAGCGCGATCGAGCTTCCGAAAGCGATAGTCCGAGAGATCACGTCGCCCAATGGCAATGATTGGTTTCGCTCAGGGTTGCCACTGAGTTTCCAGTCAGTGTCGCCAAATGATGAGCAAGAACTCGCCAGAAATCGCCATTTTTCGCCCAATTTCGCCAGTGAAGTCGCCCCACTGCATATGTGCGGCGTACCAAGCGGTAAAAGCTTCCAGTTTCGCATAGAACTGCATAATGCAGTACCATCCGAAACCCTGCAATTATATCGACGTTTTTCATTGGCAGTTGCATCGTCCGCTTCATAATAGGAGTGCCTCATACGCGTGACAGCTCGGTTATCCGACTAGCTGCAAGATGGGCTTGGTGGCACAAGGCTAACCACGATGGTCCATTGTAACCAACATGAAGGGGGAGCTTATAACATTCTTGCATCCCCGTCAGATCGTTTCAAATACTGTGTTGTAAAGACTACTGCGCATGGTGCACATCCGCTTACAGGACATGTATAGTAACTCATTGTACTTTACCATCGTCACCTGCTCTCGAACCTCCCTCTGTGAGGAGTAGCCCTGTGAGGAGAAGCAGGTCAGAGACTCACTGTCCGCGTCGACCTCTCCTCATTTCCTTTCATTAAACGATATCTTCTTCTTCTTCTTATTCTTCCTCCACTACGGCGTCAGTCATGATCATAGAGTGCTTTTGGGACGTGAAGCTCCGGATATCAATCAATCATGGCCAGAAGTCTCCCGCATTTGAATTTGCTTTGTCCGCTTGTTCATGTCTTCAAAATCATTATTTATTAAACTGTCAAACGTAACAAGGGAACAGTCCTACAGGGACCGATCACTAGCGGGCGTTGCACATCTTCAATGAGAACTGTCATGATACTGGCGCCACTGTCCACTTCCTATTGTCGGCAGTGTTACTACTGATGGCTACTTCTCACCAAATTCGTGAATTTGAGGGGCCCGTGGCGACATGGCGAATGTTTGTCGATTTTCAGCTAAGGTTTCGATTGAGTTACGGGTTCTGACTTCTGAGCTCAGTGGCATCGTAACGAATGGACGACAACATACTCTTTTTTTAGACCCACCAGCAGTAGGGATACGTGATGCGCCATTTGACATATCGCTCTTGTATCTCCTAAATCAGATATTCGAGGTTCAGGCGCGTCCCCCTGTTACGTCCTTGCAACACTGCTTCGCGTTCCTTGAGGCTGTGATGCTCGACTGCTTTAGCGAAATTTTCTTCCTTATAGCTTCTCGATGTATAGGCGACGGTACAGCAGGTGGCGTCAAACTACGCCGTTCCAGAGGAAATTCTTCACGAAGCGAGGGCAAACCTTTCTGGGGATTACTGTATATACTAAGACTGTACCTTCCATGAAAACCGGAAACTGCGTCGGGTCACGACCGGCAGGTTGACAAGTGGTGTGCGTGTCATAAATGTTATTGCTTGAAGGGCCACTCCAGCGATTTTTCAGTGTCCACTGATCTAGTTTAGAAGAACTTATCGTTGGGCGAGTTGGTGCAAAAGAAAAGGAACTGCGCTGAAAAACCAAAGACCACATAAACCGGACACAGACACGAGCGCAGAACCACCGCCCGAACCACCGCCCCAGAGGTACTCATCACCGACAGAGGAACGGTGTTTACTGCTGCGTAACTCAGGTGATCTTAGGGTACAGCCAGAAAAGCTGCCGCCAAACCGCCGCCTACCGACGACGAATGACCTCACCGGGCGTCTAAATAAGACCGTCGCTGTCATGCTGTCCACCTAGGTCGACGTCGAAAACAAGGCGTCGGATGCCATACTTCCGTATTTGACCTTCGCGTACAACATGGCCATGCAAGAAACCACACCTATGACGCCATGCAAGCTTGTCCACGAAAGGAGCCCAGCAAGGTCACTTGACGCCATGCTACCAGTCGTCACCGACGAAGATGATCTCGACGTTGTCAGGTACGTGCCGCGAGCCGAATAACGAAGAAGCTTGGCAACTCGCCTGCATGCGCATCAAGAACAACCTGGGGGTCGACATCTGTCACTACAACCTTCGACGACGCCACACAGAATACAAACCCGGTAAGCGTGTACGAGCCTGGACGCCGATAAGACAACGCGATCTGAGGGAAAACGCTCCTGCAGTGCTACTTTGAATCCAGCATTCAGACGTTGTCACCATTGAGACGATGGATTAACGTAACCCTAGCGGCGATGCGCAAGAAATAAGGTTGTACGCGTGCTGCGCCTTAAAAACGCGCGCCCATTATTTGCAGCACTTTGTTATCTTATTTCATTTAGTGCATGTCTTTTCGCTTTCATGTACCATGTGCAGCATCGGGACGGTGCTTTTAGGGGCGAAGCTCCTTAGGGTGTGGGTCGTTCCCTCCTCTGTAGTAGTATGTATGTAGCCAGCTCTAGTTTAATGAAGTGCTCACTAGATGGCGTGATGGCGCCGCGGTGCTCGCTTCATTCAGATGTATGGGAACGCGTAGCGTGGGAGTCTGTCTGTCTATCTGTCCGTCGGTCTGTCTGTCTCTCCGTCTGTCTGCCTGTCTGTCCGTCTGTATGTCTGTCTGTCTGTCCGTCCGTCTGTCCGTCTGTCCTGTCTGTCTGTCCGTCCGTCCGTCCGAGCGCTGCGGTGCTGCTTAGCTAGTACGTGAAATGATCAATAGATGGCGCGGAGGCGCTTGCTGCGTGCTCTAGTGTGATAGGAGAGCGCTAGATGGCGACACACAGTGTTTGTCACGTCTTTGAGGATGTACTGAGCAAGATTCAGGGAAGATTCACGGTTTTTACCGATGAACCTCCGGAGCTTCGCCCACTCATCATCATTCACTCCGTGGATATGCGTGGCCTTTTTTTTTCAAAGGGGGACACGTGCACTTCTTTTGGTTCGTTCACGAGGAGCGCCTTTACCACAGTCTTGCATGCTGTTTCGGGAAACATGTTGACCGTTCTACAAGCTTTGCATACCTGACGCGCACATTTAGGTGCGTCCTAGAACATCAGTGATAATACGAGAAGGTGCTTTGACATATTTCCCCGTGGGTTATTATTCATCGTCGAGCGACGCCTGTTCACGCCGCTATCGTTTAGCTGTGTTATTGGAATTGCTTTGGTACAGCCCTTTGCGCAGTCGGCCGGTACGAAATGACCTCTAAGGGAGAATTCCGTGACTTAAGAAATGGTACCAGGTGGCTGAATTTCCAATCTTCATGAACTTTTCCACCGTGCGAGCACGGGCTTCCTTTTGTCACACAGTTGAGTCCTCTCGTGCATACTTTCCGTCAGGTTACACAGCTCCAAGAAGAGTTCCGATTCCTCCATGGTGCTTGGCTCAACAACGAGTACTACGGACAGTTCTAGGGATAGAGACACAAGCACAATTTTTGCTTCCATTGCTCAAGCAGCTCTCTCTGCCAATGTTGTAAGGGACATATAACGAACATAAGGGTTTATATACCGATGCTTCAGCAGTGTTGAGGGGGGCTGCAGTATCGATTATTTTTACTGCAAGAGCTTTCCTGGAATTATCGTATTACGTTGGGATCATCTGCCGCGGAACTTCATGCTAACGGTGGCGCACCCCGCATTATTTCTGATAAACCACCCAAAGTATTGTGATTCCAAAGTCTACACTTCCTTGCTTACTTTCTGCCGTACGATGTGGACCTTACGAATATAGATTTCTAGAGAGCCACTGTTGCTGCACCACCTATTCGAGCAAGGACACCACACCACGTTGCAGTAGACCCCAATCTACTGTGGCATCATGAGGAATGAACATACCTACACAACTGCTGCCACCAGAATGCGATGTAGACGCTGCCACGAGAATTCTTGCCCTTGGAAATGCAGGAAAAAGACTATTACACCGGTGGGAATGCGCTTCGAGGGCGTGGACAAAGATGACCAGACACACATAGCGCAGCTTTCAACTTTGTTGTGAAATCAAGGCACTGTTACTTGTATACGATGTTCATTATACGTGGCATATCAGCGTGTGCTCTGCATTCTGTGGGAACCCAACAAATCTAACTTCTTGTCTGATAACACGAGCGAGGCTACGCTAATGCAATTTTGTGGGTGTCTCGAAATCATTTTCGCTTCGACGATAAGCCTAGAAGATTGACTGCCATTGCGATAAACTACCACGGGACGATTAAATGGAGGGGTGCACTTGCACTCTTGGCAGTGATTTGCGAGATGACCATTGGTCTTGTTTTTGACATTATTGTTGTGCTCCCTTAGACAGTCGTTAAGGTATCGGCCGGCTTGGGCTATGACTGCACTGTATGACACCTTTCCACAGGAAAGAGTTATGTTAATTTCTACCCCACCTAGATTTGACATTGCCCTAATGTAATTCTTCGCTGTGTTCGAGCTTGCCCGTGCACCGGCCCTTTTTCCGGAGCAGGGATCCGTTAATCTGCACAGTCTAGGCAACTTCATTGTGGCGAACACGAGTTTCACCGTCACCTTCTGCGCAGCTTTCTTAAGAAAGCGCGATACCCGATGAATGTACAGTATAATGCGCCCTTTTCTCTTTTTGGTATTTGATGTCCCCTCCGCTGACCGGAAGCATGATTCCCTACGTTTTTAACTAGCGTCTTAGGCACCGATATTAAAACGTGTTTAGGATAGCCTGACGCCTGCAGGCGATCTACCTGTTTTAACCAACATTTCTCCACAAGATGAGGGCATGATTTCCTGAGTACATTCGGTTAAGCACATGTTCGGGACACTTTTTACAAGCTTCTAGTTAGCCGAGTCACACGGCAATATTGGGTTGTTGTTTCTTGGCTGGTGTCCCCAGAAACTCCGGTGATTATAAAATGAGCTGCAAATGTCTAAAACTTTTGTGGATTGGTTGGACGGAAGTTCATTTATCACTTCTAATGGTTCGCGGGTCTGCTTAAGAGTACCACCAGTTCTTTGCCGGCTGTGTCTTGGCGTTGTCAAAAGGAAAAACAAATCGCTTTTAGAATCGGCGTCGACGAGAGCGCTGGTTGCAGTCACTGCGAAGCGAGGAAACTATAGGACATGTTTCCCCCCGTTGCACTCGCTCACTACAGCGTGCGGAGAGATTAGCAGCCGCGTTGGCCCTCTTGACAACCGGGCGCTGTGCGAACAGAGTGCACTAGAATGCCGACCAAAACTGTCGGTCGAGGCGGAAGCCGGTCAAAGCTTTGTTGACGCTTGTCCATGGCAGCGGCCTATTAGAAAGAGTGTAATGCCCCTTCATCGCCCCCCATCCCGCACATTATTTCGTCCAGTCTGCGCTCTTGAATCACATTTTACTTCCGTTTTCCTTTCTCGTAGTGCAGTGTAGAAAACGAGAAGTTTCTTTCTCGTTAACCTCCCTGCCTTTCGTTCACATCTCTCTCTATCTCTGTTATTCACCATAGGAGAATTCCGGCGCTCTTGTTCTTGCTTTGTGACAGGAATCGTCAGTTTCCAGTTTGCTCAGACACTTCAGCTTTTCAGCGGTTGGGCAAGGGTAAAGACAAGCGCTAAGAGAACGCCCATACCATTCGCAGTGCCCTCCTCTCTCTCTCCCCGCCAACCTAACCTTCCACAGGTACCCAGTGGTACCCGATTCAATCAGGCTGGGCTCGCATACCTTCAGGCCGCCGTGTAATGGCGACGTTGGCAGTGCTAGGCGCGCTTGCCCACTTAAAGGGGCACTGACACGAAAATTTCTTTGCTGAGATAGCCTGCGCGGTTGATTTTGGGGGACATGCACATGTCGTCTACTAAATCTCAACGGCGAACAAAGCACCGAAGGTAATTTAAATGAATATTGAAGTTTGCAAACACCATCAAGCTAGACGCCGCACCTCGGCTCATCGACAAAAGCAATGGTGACCCAAAGGGTACCCCCGACTTCCGCGACGTAACCGCGGCTCCGAACAGTGCAGCTAGCAATGATAACGTCACGGCCACCATAGCTTATTCGCTGCGCTTGCGTTATTAAACACCCTGCGACGCCAGGCCTCGAGAAAATAGTTGCCACCCAACGACAATGACAGCAACAACGGCAACAATGCACAGGACGTGCCACAGGCGAAAGAAAACGAGCACGCGTCGAATGTCGTGCGGAAGTGCGTCACAGTTATCTGTTCTCACGTGGTCGCATTTGTTTACCACATTGCAAGCGCTAGATGGCGCCAGTTGCACCAGGCGCCTTGTCGTTTTTTGGAGCTCTCCCAAACCAAAACTGAAACTAGTCGGTTTCAGTTTTGGTTTATCTGTCGGTCGCGAGTTTTCAGTTTTGGTATTATCTGTCGCGCACTGGAGCGATTGATGTGCCGTGTTATGGCTAACAGGGCTACGTATTGCAGCGAAAAAACAGCAGACGAAAATTTTTGTGTCAGCTCCCCTTCAACATGAGCCGATCTAACGGATTTTAACGATACCATTGGAACTATACAAATTCAAAGCTCATATTATTTGTGTGGTTCGCGGTAGCATCGATACGTGAACGCATTCCTTATCCATTGATATCTGAAGGCCCCGGAATCAAATACCGGACGTGGCAGCTCTATTCTCACAGAGGCGAAATGTTGAGGCCGTGTATTGACGATGTCAGTGCGCGTTAAAGAATCTCAGGTGTTCGAAATTTCCGGAGCCCAGCACTGTGGCGCCTCTCATATGCATAGCGTCGTTTTGGGACGCAAAACGCCAGAAATCAATCAATTATCAATCGATAATATATTTGTCGTGTTTACGACTATTGATACGTCGTAGTGTTTCCGTAGCAAGGTACGCAGGCTATAAGCACAGTGATTTGGGTGATTGATATGTCACAGTACCTCTGCATTCATGCAGTGAGTGACGCGAAAGACGTGCAAAAACCTCCCCACTTCCTGCGTCGTGGACTGATAACCGTTGACAACAGCACTGACAAACAGCGCCAGAGCTCTGTGAGCGCGATAAGATTGTCTGTCGACCTTGTGTCGCTGCTTTTTGTCCAGCACTTGTCACAATGGTGGAGACCTTGTCGGCTATCACTCGCCACTAAACATGTCACTCCTTTTTGAAAGTCGCGTGGGCAGTGCTTGACGTACGGCTATAGCGCTATCGGTCATCAGCGACAACGTGAAAGAAGGTTTTTGAGAGTATTTGGAACATATAATTGGGTGATAAACGGGGCTTTCGTTGAGCTTTCCTAAAGCTTGGTCTTCCTTTAACTTTTCAACAATATTTGTCTGGCTACCAGTGTTTCGATGATTGCTCTGTAGTCGGATGCAGCAGATAGGCTCCATGTCGGACGCCAGAACATGACAAATTCATTTTTTTGTGGTGTTTAACGTCCCAAAACCGCGATCTGATTATGAGAGGCGCCGTAGTGGAGGACTGCGGAAACTTCGACTACCTGGGGTTTTAACGTGCACTGACATCGCACAGCACACGGGCCTCAGGATTTCGCCTCCATCGAAATACACCCGCCGCGGCGGGAATTCGAACCCACGACCTTCGGATCAGCAGCCGAGTTCGATAACCATTAGTTGCACTCGTGGCGCGGCGAACATGCCAGAAGAGCCTCGTGCTCTACACATTAGGCTTCCGACGCCGCAAGGTTTGTCCGAATCTGTTAGATCACGGTTTTCTTCCACAATGACCTCACACATTTGAAACCGCCAAGCGAGCAATCTTTGTAGCGCGTGAATAGATGTCGCCTCTGTGGCATTCTGCTGTGCCACACCTTTGTTTGAATATCCCGTGCAGGTTGAGCAGCAGCACAAGATGCGCCCCACTACGGCGGTGACCCGTCCAATTTTAATACCCCTTTTGGTAAGCAATCAATTACATGGGTCGAAACCGGACTGGAAAGCTCCTAACAATGCGGTCATTGACACAATGTATTTAATTCTGTGGTATGTGGCGCACCTTTCAAAAGAAGCAAGTGTCGGCGTCGTAGGCGCTGTACGAGAAAGTAGTCATAATCGTGCGCGCTCGCATTTCTTTCTTAATTCTCGTGTGCTTCGAGCATTCAGCCGCAAGGGGCGCGCCCGTAACATGTGCACGCTCGGCTAAAGAAGATGTGAACATTTTCCACCCGATGCCTTGGAACATTGTCAAATAAATAAATAAATAAATAAATAAATAAATAAATGTCGGCACGCACACGCCAATTAAGCTTCACTAGCCACTGTTTTCCGGGTCTAGTTCATTAGTCATAATAAGGGCATTCAAAAACATTCCACGGCCACTCGATGGAAACGCACAGCTACGTCACGCGGAGGAAAACGGGCATAGCTGTGAAGCCAAAGTTCGCTTATGCCGTCATTGTTTCACCGGGGGCGCCTCCTGCTACGAGTGCTTCAATGTCCTTCTTCTCAAGGCACTCGAGGGACAGTCTCGCTCAATCCGGGAGGATTCTCTGCGTGCGTCGCTGAGAGTTGGCGCGCTGCTTGCCCAAAATTTAGGCACATACGTATTATTATGGCAGGGTCTTGGCCCTCGTAGTGTCGTGCATGTTGCCCCACTATTGCGTAGTGTGCGGTGCGAACGCAACAAGTGATCCGTTAATTAGGTACCCTGAGTTTCCATGCGACACTTTAGTGTCGTAATTTATGGTTCAAAAAAAAAGAAATCTCGACGGTGAACGAGCGGCAGACGAAGCATTTGGGAGCCAACAGCTATTGTCCTTGATGTGCTCGGTTAGCCGGGGGTGAAGTGAAGACGGGGCAAAATGAAGCCAGGCTTCACTTTGCCACCGTAGGCGTCTGCAAGGAATTCCACTCCGCGGAAGTTTAATGGAACCTCCTGGAAAGCTAATGCAACACGAAGGACAAACCGCGTAAAAAAAATCGGCGGACACCAGTGACATCCACATGCGCTTACGTTAGAGAAGCGCTCATTCTAGGCGAGCTTCTGTGTTACACTCTAGTACAGTAAACCCTCGTTACAACGAAGTCAATGGGACGGCTAAAAATTCGATATAAGCGGTAATTCGATGTACGCGACTGCCCCATAAAAGCCCAGCAATACAGCTAAATTAGCCATGACAACTTCGCAGAAGTGGTATTCAGTGAAACAAGCTTTTATTCACACACAAAAAAGTCAGTCAGCTCGCTTTGTCGGGTGCTTCGGCTGGGCGCGAGAAGTGCCTGCACCAGTTTGTTCAGGCAAATTATGAGGTCGTGGTCGCCGCCCGAGCGCTCCACTCTATTTCGCAACAGACGGAGGCACTCCTGCGTTTGTGCCACTGTTAGTATTTGGCGAGGCTGTTCGTCTAGCGGCTCATCTTCCTCATCGGGGCTTCCAAGCAATTCGACTATTTCGCCATCCGTAGCTGGGACAACGACGGGAACATCTGCGTCAGCCATCGCGAATGATTGGAAGTTGCCTTCCATGTCTTCGCCAACGATGCTGTTCACAGCTTCGTAGAGATCGTGGCAGTCCTCGCAGTCATCATGAGCGTCTTCTCTGTGCCACCGGGAAAATCCGGCATGTGCCAGGCAGTGTGCACCCGCCGTTAATACGCATCCGCAACTTGTTACTTCGCTCTAAGCGGAGCAAGCTATCGACATGCTTCGAGTAATCCGGTCTAAAATACACGCATTTGGGTGGGGAGTGCATGACACTGCGACAAAAGCGATAATTCGAATAAAGCGACTTCGTTGTAACGAGGGTTTACTGTACTTTGCTGCACTGCTCCCAGATTGCACTCGTTTGACAAATGTGCTCGCTTTGATCGGACATCTGTAGAATGCAGAATATTCCTGTGGAATTATAACGCGCATTTGTTCCGCATCTCTTTGATGCGCAGCACGCGCCTTGGTGGACCGGGAAGTTGTGGGTATACTATGTTATTTTGTGTCATTTGTTCACGTGCATTTTTACGACGCCACTTGAGTTACGGAAAATTGCGTCAATGATGTCTTCGTGGGCGCCGACATAAAACACTTTCGCATTTAAGGAAACGCCCGACGTCATGAGGCGCACCGAGTTCGTTCCCCCAGAGATCCCAGCGTTTTCTGCTGTACGAAAGAAATCCGTTCGTGCTGCTCGTAAGTCAGCTCAAACTTGACGAAATCAAAAAGTATTTGCAGCAAGCAATTCGCCAGGCTCCTTGGGTCAGGTCATTTGCAGGTTACTTGGAAAAATACTATAAGGGTCCATTTAACTAAAACAGAATACAGAAAGCCTCCACCCTTACTTCTCAATGCGCATTGCGCCTATTCGCGCTTTACGACTGCTGAAACTGTTGAAAAACATAGAAACTATATGATGGATCTTAGATAGATCAAGCGAATACTATGACCTGGCTTGCGCTACGTGGATGGCATCATGTAGCCGCATGAGTACCACCATGGACATATCTTCAATATATCCACGGCGGCATGTTGTCATCACAGCTGTGAGCCGCTAAATCACAAAACACTAAGAATCAATATTGCGTCCTTACTTCTTCAAGAAAAAACACCCGAGAAGGTTTGAGCAAAATATCAGTGCTGATCAAACGTAATCTCTCTGACTGCAGATAACCCGATTGACTGCAACGGAACGATCTCTTGGATGCTGCAGAGCAATGCGCGGCACAAAGTCAGTGGCACGTGTGCTGCGCCCCCAAACTTGGCCGGTACGAGAATCAGCGATCTGGATGACAGCAGGTGAGCACCGTGCTTTGAAGAACCTTGCCATCAGCCACATCGGCAAATTAATATTCTTTTTTTCAAATGTCCTATGGTCGGGCGTATGTAGTGAATTTTAGAAGAGAATCGAATAAGAATTGATTAGTGGTGAAACTGAATCGAATAGTGAAATCGAGAGTTCGACAGAAATCCGTCTGGTCGGGATAAAACAAGAAATATCAAACATAAAACGGTATGAAAAAATTACCGAAACTAACCCTACCTAACCAAACCTAACCTAACCCAACCTAACATATCCAAACCTAACCTAACCTAATCTACCTCTTCTAACCCAACCAAACATAACCCAACGTAATCTAAACCAAACCTAACCAAATGTAACCTAACCTAACCTAACTTAACCCAACCTTACCTAACCGAATCCAACCTAGCGCACCCGAACCTAACCTAAGCCAACCCACCCTAACCCTACCTAACCTAACCCAGCCTAACCTATCCAAACCCCTCCCAACCTAACCTAAGCTATCCCCACCTAACCTTACCTAACCCACCTAACCTACCTAAGCTAACCAAACCTAACCTAATCTACCTAACCTAGCCTAACCCTACCTAACCCGACCTAGCCTATACCATACCTAACCAAACATAACCTAACCTAACCTAGCCTAACCCAACCTAACCTAGCCCAACCTAACCTAGCCCAACCCAACCTACCCTAACCCAACCCAGCCATACCCTACCCAAGCCATCCTAACCCAAACCTAACCTAACAAGCCTATCCTAACCCAACCCCACCTAACTTAACCCAACCTAACATAACCAATTGTAACCTAACCTACCTAACCTAACCCATCCCAACCCAACCTAACCCAGCCTAGCCTAAGCAAATATAACCTAACCTAACCCAACCTAATCTAACCCGTATGATCGGGACGAAACATCAAACAGAAATATGAAACGGGACGAAACTCGACAAAACCTACCTAACCTAACCCAACCTAACCTAACATAGACTAACCTAAGATAGCCTAACCTACCCTAACCTAACCTAACCCAGGTCTAGTGGCTATGGTACTCGGCTGCTGATCCGGGGGTCGCGGGATCGAATCCCGGCTGCGGCGGCTGCATTTCGATGGAGGCGAAATGTTGAGGCCGGGTACTGTGCGATGTCAGTGCACGTTAAAGAACCCCAGGTGGTCAAAATTTCCGGAGCCCTCTACTACGGCGTCTCTCATAATCACAGCTGGTTTTGGGACGTTAAACCCCACATAACAACAACTAACCTAACCCAACCTACCATAACCTAACCTACCCTAACCCAACCAAGCCAAGCCTAACCTAACCTAAGCTAGCCATACCTAGCCTAACCCAACCCAACCTAACCTAACCAGACCTAATGTAACCTAACCCAACCTAGCCTAACCCAAACCCATGCAGCATATCCTAACCTAACCCACACTAACCCGACCTAACCTAACCTAACCCAACCCAACCTAGCCTAACCTATCTCAACCTAACCAAACCTAACCTAACCCTACCTATCCTAACCTAACCCAACTTAACCTAGACCTACCCAACCCAAAGTAACCTAACCTAACCCAACCTAGCATAATCTAATCTAACCCAGCCTAACCTAACCTAGCCCCACCTAACCTTACCCGACCTAACCTAACCTAACCCAGCCCAGCCTACCCTAACCTAAACTAACTTAACCTAACCCAACCCAGCCCAGCCCAATGTAACCTATCCTAACCCAACCTACCCAGCCCAGCCCACCCCAACTTAATCCAACCTAACCTAACCCACCTAACCTAACCTATCCTAACCCAACCCGAACTAACCCAGCCCATTGTAACATAACCCAACCAAACTCAACCTAACTTATCCTAACCCATCCCAACCTATCCTAAACTACAAAAGGATATGTTGTTGAGCTAGTTGGTTCATTGCTTGAAATAATAGTTATGGCGCTAAAACAACGGGACACAGAGAAGACAAAACACACACTGGCGCGAACTTCCAACTGTTTATTCGCATGAACCATCGCTGGAATTTATACAAGTTGCCGGCCATGATAATCTTTTGCAAATATAATCAGTAAAAGTGCAGAGTGCACCGTAAACCATACGACGACCCTGTTCGATATGCACAGTGAACGATGAGGTATGCACAAAGACACACGTGTTCAATTACACTATCAAGCCCGAGTGCAAGGAAGCTACATGCGCACAAACTAGTAATAGCTACAGGCTATCTTTCAAGAAGAGGACTTCTTCATCACTTAAAATTATGGACGGCGTGCTAATGCACCGATCACCTGCCATTTTTATTAAAAACGCCTCGATTGTCTCTCTTTCACTTCGGGTGTGCGCTTTCCTTATATCCTAAACTATACCCAACCCAACCTAACCCATCCTAATCCAACCCAACTAAACTCACCCAACCCAACTGTATCGCCATTACGTCAGAGGGCGCATGAAAGAATTATGGGCTGGCAATGCTGACACGGCTTCATATGGCTATGTAGTTGACCTGCGGAGACGTCTAGAAGACACTTGGCAGCAAGGAGGAACTTCAAAAAACCAAACTTGTACAGAGGCGCCATCTAAACCAAACTTGTACAGAAGCGTCACCTAAAGAAAACTAAACCGCGTCATCTGACGATTCGGCCAACGAAAAGTGAGGTCGGTCAACGGTCAACATTCCTGGGCTATCACATTGAAAATCGCATCATCACACCACAGTTCGAGAAGCTTGAAAAGGTACAGGCGGCCAAGCAAGCATCCACAGACTAAAAGAAAGTTCGCTCTCTTCTTGGCCTTATGGGGTATTAGATTTTGTGCACAGTTACTCCGAGATTGCAGGACCACTCAAGGAATTGACATGAAAGAGCGTCTAACGAAGTAATTTGGGGAGATCAGTAACTAGCAGGCCGGATCAAGACCATGCTGTCTATGCAACCTTTCTTGAGAGCACCCGACTTTTCCAGCCGTTTGTACTTCGCAGCGACACATCTTCAACAAGTGTAGGTGCTATACTTACGCAGCATCATGGAGGTATACTGCACCCAATGTCGTACGCAAGCCGCCGACTTCAACCGAGAGAAGTTGCCTATTCGACGATTGAGTGAGAAGCCCTGGCACTTACGTGGGCCATCCGAAAATTTCACATTTACTTGTTTGGACACACGTTCATATTACAAAGCGACCATAGGCCTCTCCGCCAAGCACATCAACAGTCGTGTTCTACGTTGGAGCCTCATACTTATGGAGTATGACTTCTCTGTTGAATATATAAAAGGCAAGGAGGACATAGGAGCGAACTATATGAGCCACTTGCCAAGTTCATGAACATCGGATCTACTCGACGTGATGCTTTAACCTGTTCAGTCTTGTAGATTAAATTTGCTTTTATGACACTTAGAGCTGAGGGTAAACTTCTGACCTGTGCTGTGTGTGTAATCGGTATGTCGATGTGCATTCGACATGCTGATTCCGAACTATTTCGGCGTAATATTTTCTGTATATTTAATAACGCCCATTTGAATTCCTGGCATTCTTGCACTCCCAAACTGACCATGCGGCACTACAGGCGGGCATAGGTACTATTCGGTGATGTTTCAGAGATGTCAACTTAAGAAATTTAAGTGTAAAGGTATAGCGAACTCACGTTTGCTCTAAAATAGTAGATACTTGTGAAAGCAATGGAAAGTAAGAAAATACTTGTACACCGTGTGATCCCACCATTCAGAAGCAAGGTTGCAGCACGGCTTGCTTTCCCATTATCTCCGACAGCATGTCAATCTTGGATGCCATGGCAGTGACTAACAAATCGCAAGGTACGATTTAAAACAGGGAATGTCGCGGGAGCCAACGTTTCGACAAGCGGACTTGTCTTCGTCAGGGCGGCAACTGCCTTCTCCAGCGGTCGTTTATGTACGCCTTTGTACACCCTCCCCCGTCCTCAGAAAGAGAGGAGGAGAAGAGCGGCACGTGCGAACATACACACACACAAAAAAAAAAAAAGGGGGGGGGGGTGCAAGGGTATTTGGGTGACAGGTGTTAGCGTGACTACTATAAATGGCAAGAGCGAAAGTTTCTAGAGAATCCGCCCTTTGTACATATCTTGCACATGCATTGTGTGCACAGGGCTAGAAAGCAGGGTGGAAAAAAGGAAACACACACTCGGAACAGAAGTTACTCCTATGTCATGTGTCCCCCTCCTCCACCCCGTACCACCTGCCCCGCACCAACAATGCATTTCATGGAAAGCATGGGGCTAAAAAAAGGTAACTACACTGTTTAACGTCCTTGTTCTCCTGGAACCGGATGGGGGCTCAGCACCTGAAAGTAGACTTTCTGGGAGAAACATTGTTTCTCCCAGAAAGTCTACTTTCAGGTGCTGAGCCCCCATCCGGTTCCAGGAGAACAAGGACGTTAAACAGTGTAGTTACCTTTTTTTAGCCCCATGCTTTCCATGAAATGCATTGTTGGTGCGGGGCAGGTGGTACGGGGTGGAGGAGGGGGACACATGACATAGGAGTAACTTCTGTTCCGAGTGTGTGTTTCCTTTTTTCCACCCTGCTTTCTAGCCCTGTGCACACAATGCATGTGCAAGATATGTACAAAGGGCGGATTCTCTAGAAACTTTCGCTCTTGCCATTTATAGTAGTCACGCTAACACCTGTCACCCAAATACCCTTGCACCCCCCCCCCCTTTTTTTTTTTTTTGTGTGTGTGTATGTTCGCACGTGTTGCTCTTCTCCTCCTCTCTTTCTGAGGACGGGGGAGGGTGTACAAAGGCGTACATAAACGAACGCTGGAGAAGGCAGTTGCCGCCCTGACGAAGACAAGTCCGCTTGTCGAAACGTTGGCTCCCGCGACATTCCCTGTTTTAAATCGTACCTTGCGATTTGTTCATCGATTCAAGCATCCATCTTCCCCTGAGCTTCTCTTCTAGTTTGGATGGCAGTGACTAATATGATGTAAAGTGCACATGTCACGTGCTCGAAGCCTCATTCTTGCGCAAATTGATGGAAAGCAGAGCCATCAAGTTTCTCGAACTGAGGTCCATTATCGCTGAAAACTGTTTCGGGCGTGCCGTGCCGTGCGAAAATGGCCTTCACATGTTTGATTACTTCTTGCGCGGTCATACTCGTAAGCAGGGCGATCTCGGGAAATCTCGAATAGTAATCGGTTACAAGCAAGTCGTTCTTCCCTCCACTGTGGAACAGATCCATGGCGACTTTCTGTCATGGTCGACCGGGAAATTTCGATGGCATCAATTGCTCATATCTCTATGTCTGTTCTTGAATACACTGTGATCATCGCCTAACAAGCTCTTCGATTTCTGTCGACACACCCGTCCTGACTGCCGGGCTCTCGCTCGACACTTCACGGTTCCTCGATGCTCCTGGTGTATCTTTCCGAGTATTTTATTGTGCACAGGCCCCGGAATTATAATCCTTGAACCTTTCATCAGAAGGCTATCTTGAACAGCAGTCTGACCTGTGCTGCCAATAATCTTTACATTCGAAAGGAATCGCACTGCGGCTTGGCCATCCATCATTGTAGTAGCCACTCAGCTTGCTGCAAATTGGATCTTCCGCTTGGTTTTGTAGAATTTCTAGAAGTCTCTTGTCAGTTGAAGGAACATTGGCAATTGCGGATTCTCTGGATCGAACACTGACAGAACCGGGCTTTAAGACAGCTTTTTCTTCAACAGTTCGAAGCTTTTCTGGCTGAGGTCCATAGCCACTCGGTTTTCGCGCTTAAAAGAGCGTTCATGGGGTGGGCTATTTCTGACATGTTCGGCACAAACTTCACCAGGTAGTTCGCCATTCCTATAAGCCTTCTCCGCTCCTGAGTGTTTGATGGGGATCTCATGTCAATAGCGTGAACTTTCGAAGGGTCAGCATGAATTCCTTGGCTGTCGATAATGAGGCCCAAGAACTTGACCGCTCGTACATTGAACTCGCACTTTTGACGATTCAACGTTACGCCATGTTTCTGTAATCTATGCAGAACTCTTCTGAGAGGGGCATTGTGCTCTGCTTGCTTTCTCCCATAGATTAGGATATCATCCATGTTGCACATGATGCCTTCTAGATTATCCAGAAACTGGGACATCTTCCTTTGGAAGAACTCGGACGCAGAACTGATTCTGAAAGGGAGTCTTTTGAATCGGTATCTGCCGAATGGCGTTATGAACGTGGCCATGTTTCGAGATTCCGCCAACTCGACTGCCAAAATCCTGAATTGGCGTCGGCTTTGGAAAAGTGTTGAGCTCCGGCAAGTTGCGCAAGCACATGCTCAGTGACAGGCAGAGGGTGAACCTCTCGCTCTACAAGCTTGTTTAGCTCAGTCAGGTCTACGCATATGCGCACATCTCCATCAGGTTTTTGAACAATTACCATTCTAGAACGCCATTGTGTTGACTCCTCAACTGGCTCTATAACGTCGAGCTCAACCATCTCTTGAAGTTTTGCCTTGGCCTTCGACACTAGCGGTATGGGAACTTTTCGAGGAGTGGTCAGCATTAGCGGTACAGCATTTTCTTTAAGCTTAATTTTCCGAGCTTAATTTTGTCAAGACCGGAAAAAAGTTTGGGAAACTCAGCCTCTGGGTTGACAGCTTCCCTTTTCTGAATGATGACTGGATCGAGTCGCCTTACAATGCCTAGTTTTTCGCTTGCTGCCCTTAACAAGAGAGGCGTGTGAAGGCCATCCACAACGTAGACGTTTGCCTTTGTTGACTTGCCGTGGTATGATATCTCTGCTGTTATCATGCCGGAAACAGCAAGCTTCTGCTAGTTAGGTCCCCACAAGACTTTCCCTGCCTTCTTGAGGTGTAGACTGTTGAAATATCTCTGGTAGAATTGGAGAACTATGAGAGTCACACCTGCTCCTGTGTCCACTTTGAAGGTGATAGGTGACCCGTTGATGCCCGCAGCAGCCATCCACTTGTCGTCGCAGCTGGATGAGATGGCTCCGAGAAATGCGTCGTTGCTACGGACAGTCTCGCGGACTGATGCTCCTCCTTTGCATACGCGGCCAAAATATCCCCTGTGACCAGGGGTGGGCAAAGATACTTTGAAATTGTATCGCGATACGATACAAGATACTCGGGCAAGAAGTATTTCGGATACAGATACAAGATACCACCTCAATAATTGTATCCGATACGATACTTGCCATTTGTATCTTAAGATACTTCGATACACTTATAAATTTCATATTATGGACATATATAATGCAGCAGAAAACGCCTATGAACAGGAGTGTTTGCTTTAGAATTTCAGAACTGCGACCAACCAAGTTTAACTTGAATGAAACATGTCTTAGTATCTCAACAACTGTTGTCTTCTGGCTATAATTATATTGTTTCCATTCCCGAACAACTGATTGGGGCTCTTTTGGCTGCTAAACATGACAGCTATGTATAAGCTACGCTGTCGGCGGTTTTTTGTGGTTCTTGTAATTCATGGAAGTCGATGCTCTACTTGCCAACCAGGTAGTGGTTTCCCACCTAATAACAAAAATGGCGATGCAAAACCTCGGCACGATGCCGCAATTACGACTTTGAGTTTAACCTGGTCCGTACGCGTATACCGTTTACGCAGTACCGGACCACGGGACAAGTGTACAGGAGTAACAACGCTCGTAGCGACATATTTTGTGACGGATCTTCTATACAGAAAGGACATAAAACCTCAATGACTTCCTAAATTCTAGTTATGTGCTCGCGTAAAGCGCTCGTCATCGACGGATTCACGAATGTGCAATTTTTGTAATAATTTCTCTCTACGAGAGAATTCCAGACATCGTAGCGGTAGAAAGTGTCGCAGGATACCTCCGCTACTCATACTCTTGACATTGATTGCGCGAATTACCTTGTGATTTGTGACAGCGAAAAAAACAATGTGACTCAGAAAGGATGAATATATATATATATATATATATATATATATATATATATATATATATAATAGAACTAATCGTGCTGTAACATTATTAGTTACGATGTTTCTCAGCAAAAGGTGTCGTCAGCCTACCAAGTAAGATCACACACTGGAAATTTCACTGCTGGTGGAAAATGTCATGAAAGAGCTCGTGGGGACGGTCACAATAATAATTGTTGAGGTTTACATCTCCAAACCACGATATAATTATGAGGGATGCCGTACTGGAGGGCTCTGAAAGTTTAGACCATCTGATGTTCTTTAAGATGCTCCTAAATCTAAGTACAGTACTGCACGGGACTCAAGCATAACGCCGCTATCGGATTTCGGCCTTTACGGCCGGGATTCGATCCCGCGACCTTCAGGCCAGCAGTCGAGCGCATTAACCACTAGGCCGCCGTGGCGGGTGGTCATAAGCGTTATAAGCTTAGTGGCGGCAGTACCTGCTTGAGCAGCGGACTTCTGCCAGTATTTCTAGTGTCGCGCCGTGATGTTCCGACATCAGTATCTTGTATCTTAAGATACTCGATACATTCTTCAATGTATCGAAAATACAGATACTGATACACGTCTTTCAAGATGTATCGCGATACAGATACAAGATACTGAAAGAGTATCTAAGATAGTATCTAAGATACATGTATCTTCGATACTGCCCAGCACTGCCTGTGACGGCACTTTTTGCACGTCGCCTTTTGCGCAGGGCATTTCCCTGAAGTGTGCTGCAGGTAGCCACAGAACGAACGCTGCTTTGCTTCGGATTCAGGTTGCTCCTTAACTTGTTTTGAAGGAACCTTGCGATTTCCATGTGGTACTGTTCGTCTACGAGCCAGGCCGACTTTATCCACCTTCCCTTCATTGTTTCCGTGCAGCGTAGCAGCTTGATCTTTTACGACTTCAGGCTGTCGCTCCATTGTCGTGGCCTCTCCGAGGGTCAGCTCCGCGTCCAGCTGCATTCTTTCCGACAGCTTGCAATCTCTGATGCGCACAAATGTGCTGTCCCGGATCATCTCGTCATGTAATTATCCGAAACTGCACAATTTGGCCAGTCGGTGTAGCTCTGTGACGAACTCTTCGACACCTTCTCCTTCCCGTTGTCCTCTTCTGAAGAATGTCGCTCTGTCGTTCACGACATTCTTGCGAAGTACGAAGTTGTTCTCGAACGCCTTCAGGACATTGTTGTAGTTGTTCTGCTCGTCTGTCAACTTCAAATGAGGCGAGGATATCTTCTGCCTTGTCACCCATAAAGTAGACCAGTGCGTAGACTTGTCCCACTGAGCATTTCGAAGCGAGGCCACCCACGATGCGAAAACGATCAAACCGCCGCTTCCATTGCGGCCACTCACTGGGGTTTGTGAAGGTGAATTACTCCGGAGGCTTGCACTGGAAGCTGCTCGTAGCGATGTTTCCTTGCTGAGGTTCCGACGCCTCCATCGGTACTCTTGGCATGTTGAAATGTACGCTGCCACCATGTAGTGTTCGCGGAGGCCGAGGAACGTACAGCCGACACGGATGGCGTTCAGTCTCAAAGTGTCTATTTTTTAGTTCCCATCCCCCGGCTCGCGTGCCCATAACTCCGCCGTCGGGTGGATGAGGTCCGCTTTCCGGCGGCTCCTCTCCGTCGGCTCGGATTCTCACTGCGTCGCAGCTCTAAACACACGGCACACCCCTTACTAGCTTTCCTTCTCCATGAGCGTGGTAGAGAGGGTTCCGACGCATCGTCAAGGCCTCGGCCAACAAAACTGATATCATGATGATGGTGATAGTAGACTGATGGCACTTTCGGCTCTGTGACACTGGAATTTCAGGCGAGAAGTGGGGAGCAGTAGTGCATAGTCCCGTAAACGTTGGGCTTAGTGGCATTTCAACCATTAAAAAAAATGTCCCACCGAAATGCCGAAGTTTTTTTCCCTATGCCGTCTTCTAGTCAGTGCTGACTGTTGGTCAACTATCTAAAATATTCGGTATTTCGAATATGCGCCATCCGACTACAGTACCAAATCGAAAAAAAAAACGCTATTCGAATAGTTATTCGAAATTTTCGAATATCGGCACATCCCTTGCCAAAAGGTCCCCCGTAGGTCAAGACCAAGAGTTCTTGAGCACTCGCGCTTTGCTCGGCCAGCTGGGCAGCCCAAGGTTGATCTGCGAGGACATAGCTGAGTCGCAGCCTGTCGGCTGGAACGAGCTGCCGTGGTCGCTAGAGACAGAGAAGTGTCAGAGCTGCAGCGCTAAGGCGCTCCAGTTCTAGCAGTTATCCGTCTTGTATTTGTCTGGGTGAATACATTTATTTAATTTCTCGCCTTCGGTAGATTTTACACAAACGAAAGCAAAATACCTGAGGGGGCTTTTTCTTCCTAATTAGAGTTTGGCACAGAGAATTATGTGCACAATTGCCCAACAGTACACCATACAAAGACTTGTATTATTTATATTGAACAGCCTGTGTTATCGACACAGGTAGAAAAATAACGACACCGTAGATAGCAATGTAATAACCATAACCATTATATACAACTATGGAAGAAATGAATCTACAGGTACATGCAACAAGAAAAAAAGGTTAACAAAGTGCACGTAAGATAGGACGCACTGAATGTAGAAATACAAGACGAGTAAAAGCAGAGACTCCTCGAAGTATAGAATAAAAAAGAATAACACTATCAACCACATTCAGCGCAACCCTTCAGAAGAACTTTTTAGACTTATTTCTAAAATTTTTTTTATTTCGTTCCAAAATGATCTTTTCATTTAGAGGACTCGGTATCAATATGTTGCCGACCATATATCTGGTTCTTAGATTTGGTGTTCTAAAGCTATTCGTACGGAAGCAGTACTCAACGCAAGGAGCAATGACTTATCATTTTGTACGTACAACAAGAACTCAAGATAGTCGATCCGGTTGGCTTGTAACAAGATATGTTTCGGGAATAACGGATGCGTGCAAAAGCCTTGCGGGTGACCATGATAGCTCTGAAATATTCGTAGCACTTTTTCGTCATATGATTAAGGTTTTGTAATTCTGTGCAGCAGTTGTAGCCCAGACCAAGACGCACTAAGGTGGGAATACAGTGGTGTATAATATTTAAACGGGCACATGAATACGCTTCTAATGTAACTGTATTTTACAACGGGGAGATTAGCCGGTGCAGCCGCAATGACGGACCGTCAGCCTGCGCCCCACTCCTGCGTCTCCTTTGTTCCCCTCGAGATCTTCATCTTCGTCGCTGTTCTTGCACCGTGACAATATTGACATGCGCACTTCTTTGGGTTTGTTTACGGCGAGCGCCTTTATCAGTTTCTCGTGACGCACAGCGCAGTCCTCGCTTATCTTGCATACTGCCTCGGGAATGGCGTCGGGTGTTCTACAAACTCTGCATGCCTCACGTGCATAATTGTATGCTTTCTAGAACATCAGTCTTGCTGTGTAATTTGCTTTCAACGTAATAGCGTTAAAGTGCTCGTTTCGCAGAAATTTCGGTGTCGGTGTCGTTGGTTGTGAGCGAAAAATTAGCGTTGACCGTGAGCGAAAATTCGAGGTAGATGCAAATAAATAAATAAATAAGAAACATTCGGTACGAGTGGGAAGCTCGCGACCCCGCGTTTATGTATTTATATGCACCATTAACCGTCTCGGAGGTGCTTCATCGTGGTAGACGCTTGGCTGTCACCCGCGAGATGGCGCAAAGGGCCCACGGCACCGTGGTTCGTCGAACCGCATACATGAATATTTAGCCGGAGGGCGCACGCACTTTGTCTTACGGGCGTGGCCGCATATGATCGCGCCTGTGCTCGCTAGCGTGTAGACATTCCCTCATGCCACTGAGCTGTTGCGTTTGGGATTAATTCTATGATGTGTGCAAGCCCCAGGCTAACTGCGGCGCCTGGTGAGTTGATGGCGCATCGCCACTTTGTATTTTGCCCATTACATTGAGGTAATTGACAATCTCAACTTCACGATTAGAAACATACGATAACAATCAGCTCGAACTCTCTACCTAGTGAACAATTATGTGGCTAGACGACTGAACAGCATAGCAAGGGAAAGAGAGCGCAATCACAACGGGGCCAGGCATCCCTATCACATTCACTTCTTAAGGCGAAGCTTAAGGGTCCCACAATTCTTTCTTTGCTGCGCGTAGCTTAGCCCAATAAACAGTGCGACTGTCAACTCCTTGAAGCCTGCTGCGTTTTTTCCTCGTGACGACCACGGGGCATCTAGTGGAGGTTCTTCTGTGTCCACGTACCTGAAAGCCCCGTAAAGCCGCGATCCAAGCAGACATCAAGAAGAGCCGTTTTAGCACGGCCGTTCTAACACGGCCGTTCTAGCAGGCGAAAGCAGCAAGGACTACAGCCGGAATACGAGCCATTTCCCGACAAGGACGAGAAGACAAGGGCTATGAACAATTGCGATGCGGGCTTGTTGGTGTTTCATATTAAAAGCTTTGATGTAGCGCAAAAAACGACACACGGACACAAGAAGGCACATATGGACACCACACAGCGCTGTGTGGTGTCCATGTGTGCCTTCTTGTGTCCGTGTGTCGTTTTTTGCGCTACATCAAAGCTTTTGCTATGAAGAAAACATCCGCGATGACGGCAACAGTGACTCCGGTGACCGTGATTATGTAGTAACCAAAAGAGCCACCTGCATTCTGCGTATTGTCATACGATGACCAGGAGAGCTGGCTCGACACCTACGATCTCGTCGCAACGAATGGGACCTCCAAGATAAGCTGCATCACCTCTACTAATACCGGGAAGGCGCACCCAGGGTATGGTTCGAGAAGAGAGTCCACATTTCGAACCTTACACATCTTTCGCTCGGCATTCCCGGACAAGTTCGCGATCGTCATGCGAAAGGAAAGGACCGCATAGTTGCAAGCGACATGGGCGCAGCTCCCGAGTAAGAACGTCACGATCTTTATGGCAAAGACGGCACGACTTTTCCACAAAACAGACGCCGACATGTCGGAAGAAGATTCGCCCCGGTATCCTCCATCGCAAACACTGTTCGCGAGAAAGTCCACCGATTGCTGCCAGTTTCCGAACCGCCGCCATCTCAACCGAAGCCGATCACCTCCGCCGGTGCCGCACTTCGAGTTGCCGCGGCTCCTCTCCCCTGCATTGGACCCTACGCCTACACAGTTTCTTCTTCAGCCACCGCCGCTACCTCCTGCGTCATGCAGCTCACCAGTAATGCCGCCCTATGTGGTGGCAAGACCGACGTGTGGCGCGCCCCCGACCACCGCCCACTATGCCACCACTGCTGAGATGCCGACCATACCTACCGTTATCGGCAATATCACGAGATGAGACTGCGTAGTTTCGCATTCAATGCGCCACGTCCGCAGCCGAGTGAGCGACAACCTTGCAGGAGCACCGTGGCCGTAGAGTCGACGATCACGGTTACCGTAGCCCGGCCGATATATATCGTCGCAACGGCGGCAGTACACCGGCCCATCCCTGGGGTCATCTCGCAATCCCTACCCAGGAAACTAAAGGCAGCAACCGATGCAGGTGCGGCTGCTGCACGACATAATGTCGGAGATCCTCAGCCGCTGCCGACCTCCGACAACGATTGGCGATCTTGCCGATGGGGCTCAGCACGCCGCCTTGCCTTCACGGCCCAAGCCCGCCACCCAAACATTTGCCGATGCGACGTAGCAGCAGTGGGCAAGCCGACGCAGCCCTGATCCGATGCCCCGACCGAAGCGCATTTCCACACGATGAATTATCGACGGTCACAGCGTCATCGCCTTAGTCGACACCAGAGCCGACTACTCGGTCATCATGGCCTTATCACCGCCAAGCTGATGAAGGTAAAATAATGCCTGGAAAGGACCAGATATCCGAAGCAGGTTCTGGGTACGGGTTAGTTGGTATTCCATTTTATGATAACACGCGAACTTCTTTACACATAGGCAAATACACAGACAAAGACAAGTACTGTCTTCCAACTGAAGGTTTATTCCTCAGAACGAGGGTATTTGCTACGTGAGCGTAAGATAAAGATCAGCATGATTGACGTTGTCGATCATGCACTGTATCTGAAGAGCAAGAGCCCGCGTTATAATACCGACTGTAATCTGCACGGCGAGAGTCGCGACTGCCGGCGAGGCTTATTCGGTGACTTTTGTGGTCCTATAGCAGTACTATAGGGATGTCATCCTAGGCATGGACTTCCTGGAAGATCAGTGATCGACCTAAGATCGAGGTCAGTAACGCTTTGCGCGGACAAAGCGACGCTGCCAGATAGAAACATCGGTTACCATGGCTTGAATGTGGCAGAAGAGCATGTCACCATTCCGCCGCTGTAGAGCGTCCTCATTCGTATGCCGTCTCTTGTGCTTCTTTGTGTCCGTGTTTATTGCGCTACAAAACCTTCATCATTTATGTCAGCACCAAGGAACCTGCAAACTTACAAGGCGTCATTGCACCCTCGATGACGCCTCGTAAACTGACATATCTGCTTCCCAAGAGGCTTGGCCGGGCTACGTCACGGTGAGCTAAAGGTAATGGCAAAAACTTGATCAACGAATACAGACGCCTTAACAGAAGTAGGACGGCCGCCTACATAGATTATTTCGTAGATGGCACATGCGCAACCAAGAGCACATAGCGCACCTTTTAGTTTGCACTATGTACACTTTACCGCAGAAAGTGGAACTGAAGTGGTAACTTCCGTGGAGCACTTAAAAAGGGCAGTATCATGGTTTTTCCCGCAGCCAATCATCCTCGCGTTACAAATGCTTGGGCAAAGTTACCCGACTTTCTCGGGCACCGAAAAAGCCACTCCGTGCCTGCCCACAGCTTTCTTGAGTCTGTTAGAGAGCTTGTGAGTGTAGGAAGCTACCTGAGGTCTGATCCTTGATTCCTGCGTGGCAGGACTATCCTCAATTCACATACAACTTGCGCGACGCAGTATCCAATACAGTCCCGAATGTGTTATGTGACATCTTTTGGCAGATGCAGGTAGAGCTTCAGACGATATCTTTAAGTGGGTGGGGTATATTAAGGTTATTGGCCTTAATATGCGAGATACCGAGGGAAAACTGGTTTGATGATACCACAATATCCTACTCATGTTTAAGATAATGTCATTTGGTCTCTGCCCGGTGCCTGCGACTCTTCAACGCGTTATGGATAGAGTACTGGCAGGCTTGATGTAGCAGACTTGCGTCGTCTACTTCGACAACGTCGTCGTATTTGCCTCCAGATTATACGAAGGCATCTGGCGGTTTGAGGCAGTCCTTCGAGCAATCAGAACTTGATGCGAGAAAGGTGCCGCTTAGAATGCGAGCAGCTCTTGTTTCTCGGTACCGTTATTAACGAGTCGGGAGTGCGCCCCGATCCGCAGAAAACAGCGGCCACCGCCGTTCCCGGCCGCTTCGTCAAGTACTTTTCGAGGATCGCTTACCTTAAGAAGGCCAATGTCGAGTTCAAATGGGCAACGCCGCAATTCGAAGTATTTCAAGAACTAAATCGACCCCTGCAAACTGCCGCCAGTAGTCGCGCACTTCGACGAAAAAGACGATAACCGAAATCTATACGGTCGCAAGCAGGGTGTGACTCGGCGCCGTCCTTGTGCAGAAGACCGACGGGCCTTAAAAAGGTTATCAGTTATGCTAGCCAGTTACTCTCGAAGACAAAAGCGAATTATTCCACAGCTGAAAGGAGTGCCTTGATGACATCTGGGCTGCAGCAATGTTCCGCCGCTGCCTGTATGGCAGGCTCTTAAAAGTAGTGATTGACCACCGCGCCTTGTGATGGCTAACTTGAAAGACCCCCAGGACGCCTTGCATGATGGGGTCTCAGACTTCAAGAACTGAACAAATCGTCGTCTACAAGAACGGGCGAAAGCACTCCAATGCCGACTGCTTTTCAGCGCCCCACGTTGACCAACCGCCGCAACGTGACAAGGATGGTCAGTCCACCTTGGAACCCATAAGTGCCGATGACTTCGTAGAACAACGAGTTGGCCGGGAGCTCAAGAGCCTAAAGGATTACTTGTAAGGCAAGACCGTCGTTATGCGTGAGGTACTCGGGTGAGGATTGGCTTCCGTTTTTCCTACGGAACGACGTTCTCCTGAAATAGGACTTCCCGCCAGTCCGAGTCGACCACATCCTCGTAGTGCCTTCAACACTACGTCAGGATGTTTTAGAAGCTTTACATGACGGCCCGACAGCCGGAAACCTTTGTTTCTCCTGCACCCTCGTGAGGATACAAGTGCTACTGGGGTCGCCTCACTGCCAACGCTGCCCATTACGCAACGACACGCCGTGAATGTCAGCGACGCAAGACGCAGTCGACTAGGCAAGCGGGACTCCTACAGCCCGTTCAATCACGTCGCCGAGCCTTCCAGATATCAGTATTTACTTACTGGGGCCGTTCCCAACGTCAACTTCCGGCAATAAAGCTATCGTCGTAGCGACTGACTACATCACCTGTTAAGCCGGCACAAGGGCCCTGCCCTGAGGCAGTGCCGACAACGTAGCCAAGTTCTTCGTTCAGAACATTGTGTCGTGTCACGGCACCCCAGAGGTCCTCGTCACCGACATAGATACGGCGTTTACGGCAGGATTTGAGGTACACCCCTGACAAGCCATCGTCGAACCACCCATCAACCACACACGGATGGCCTCACCGAACGTCTAAGACAATCGCCCTCAGCGAGCACCTGAACAAGACAATCACCGATATGCTGGCCATGTACGTTGACGTCGAACACAAATCATGGGACGCCATCCTTCTGTAGGTGACCTTCGCGTACAACACGGCCATGAAAACAACGACACAAGTTACGCCATACAGTCTTGTCTGGACGGAGCCCAGCAACGACGCTTGGCGCCATGCTACCGGTCGTCGCCGACCAAGGAGGTCTCGGCGTTGCTAGCTACTTGCAACGCACCGAACTAGCTCAACAGCTGGTCCGTCCGTGTATCAAGAACCAGTAAAGGGTGGACAGCCGTCACTGCAATAAGAAGTACTCGTTTTTGGGCTAGTTAGTAACTAGGATTGGTGAACATGTGAACGCTGAACAAGGAAAGCAGTAGAAACAGGAAGGAACCTTTCTCTGTCTCTCTTCTTGTTCTTGTTCCGCCTGAACATGTTTAGCGACCGTCACTAAAGTATACGCCGACGCCACGCAGAATACCAACCCGGCGGTCGTATCCGGGTCTGGGCGCCCATACGACGACGCGGACTGAGCGAGAAGCTCCAGCGGCGCTATCTTGGATCTTAGAAGGTGCTTCGACGTCGTGTTGCACTCGAATACGAGGTAGTTTCCGGTGGCTTAACATCATCCCAGCGGCGCCACGTACGACCCGATGTTGTATATGGTGCGGCTTAAACATTATTATGCCCACTGATTAACTTAACTCCTTGTTAGCTTATTTCATTTATTGCATGCATTTTCATGTTCTGTTTTCAGCATCACGACGATGCTTTTTTCAGAGGGGGGCAGTGACGCACACTTTTTCCTTACGGGGAGCGCTTTCGTCAGTATTTTGCGACGTGCAGCGCAGGCTGACCTTATCTTACGTGCTGCTTCGGGAATGGTGTCGACCGTTCTACAAACTTCGCTTGCCCGACGCGCATATTTGAATCAGTGGTGATACCCGAACGCGCTGTCACGAATGTTTAAAAACCGAGCACTTCGCCGCTCGTCGGTATTTACCATCGATCGACAACTGCTCACGCCGCTGTCGTGCTGTGTGATTTCGTTTTCCTTTTTCCGCGCACAGCTCCGCCCAAACAGAACATGAAAGTGCAAACACATGCAATAAATGAACTAAGCTAAGAACGAGTTGCATTTAATCAGCGCGCGTAATAATGTTTAAGGCGCACCATGCACGTGTACAACATCGGGTCGCGCGTGGCGCTGCTCGGATGACGTTAAACAGTCGGACTGTCAAATTTCTGAAGCCTGCTGCTTCTTTTCATTGTCAAGACCACGTGAACATGTAGCGCTTTCTTGACACACAATGATTACAACGGGTTGGCTTAATGATCTCTGGCTTCGCATAAGTTCTATCTGTAACTTAGCCTGACGGGGTGGGAAAACCCAACTTTACAAATTTGTTAAAAACATAAAATGAGAAAAATGCAATTTCCACTGTAGAAAACAAAATTTCAACTGCGTACGTGCTTTGGTTACACATAAGTGGCTAGGTTCATGCGGGTCCATTGTACTTGTAATTCTTCCTTCGCTCGTGTTCTTTTGCGCGGCGCCCATTTTGTGTTTTCAAGAATGCACCAACAAGCTAAACAAGAGCTTTCCCGCAAAATAATTCTTGTCCTGTGGGACCTTGCTGTGTATAACCAAAGGTGGCGCTAAGCTGAAGTTGGCGCTAAGCTGAAGCCCGAACAAGAGCGTTACTGTAACATATTTCTTGTGACCTGTGCTCTTTTATGTAGAAGCACAACAGGCACTCCGCTCAAGTTTGCGCCCGTACTATATACTCGTCGTTCTTTCTTGGTCGACGTTATTTCGTGCAGCCCCAATTTTATGTTTTCAAGAATGCACAAAGTATTCTAAACAAGAGCGTTACTGCAATATATTTCTGGTGACCCAGGCTCCTTTTTGTCTATCCAAACGGGGCGCACAGCTGAAGTTTGCGTCCTTCCTGCCTAATTCTTTTTAGTCCGTGTTTTTTCGCACATACCCATTTCATATTAAGAATGCACCAACCAGTCTAAAGAAGAGCGTTAAAGCAACATTGGCCAAGTGCCCTGGGCTCTTTGATGTGCAACCAAAGCAGGGTATGCTGCTGGTGTTCGCGCCCATGATGTGTACTTGGCATTCTTTCTTCGCCTGTATTTTCGGCGCCGCTCCAATTTTATGTTTTGAAGAACGCACGAACTCGCCTAAGCAAGAGCGTTATTGGAAGATATTTCTTATGCCCAGGGCTCTTTTATACGTAACCAAATCAAGGTATGCAGCCGAATTTTGCGATGCTGTGTACTTCTCCATCTTTCTTCATCCGTGTTTTTTCGGGCACCCCCATTTAATGTTTCCAAGAATGCACCACGTAGCCCAAGCAAAGGCTAGTTGCTGCATAAATATGTGCACTGCAGCGTATTTGTTGTGCCCTGCGCTCTTTTATGTGTAACCAAAGGGGACACTCAGCTATAGTTTCCGCGCGTTCTATACACTTGCCATTCTTTCTTCGTCCGTGTTTCTCGCGCAGCCCCCTTTTTATGTTTTTCAGGACTTACCATGTAGCCTACACAAGAGCATTATTGCAATATATTGTCCACTTGTCCCCTGGCTTCGGGAACGCCGCTGAAGTTTCCACCAGTACTCAGTGCGCGAACTTCACGGCGTTGCTCTTACAAGGCCTTTTGAAGCTTTCTGTAGAGATAATGCGATATAATGCTCTTTATGCGCCTCGACGATGGTCTAGTGGCTATGGCATTCGGCTACAGATCCAAAGGTCGCGGGACGGAATCCCGGCCGCGGCGGCTGCATTTCGATGGAGGCGAAATGTTCAGGCCCATGTGCTGTGCGATGTCGGTGCACGTTAAAGAACCCCAGGTGGTCGAAATTTCCAAAGACCTCCACTACGGCGTCTCTCATAACCACAGTTGGTTTTGGCAAATCTGTCGGTGAAGCTCCCATAAGGGGTATGAGATGCTGCTTCAGTGCTCTTGGCATCTGTGGTTCTGTCGGTATAGATACATTAGAGCCCAATTGATCACTACGATGTGGCACAAGTGGCTTCTCCTGTAGTAGAATACACTGCCTTTTGTGTGCAATCAATGTTAGTAAATGTCTGGCGCTTCATGTGTGTGCCTGTCTCTAGACCGTGTCCAACTGCGCCGGTAACATGTTCAGTAGTTCTGTTCTTTTGTTTCTATTGTCGGTTTCCTCAGCGTTTTGTTTTCGTTGCTGGCATGTCATTCTGAAGTAAAAGAGAGCCCTATCATATGGCTTCGAACCCGCTCCAGTGTCAGATTAACCCACTGGTATCACTTTCACGAAAGAGTGCGTGGCATGTTTTACTTTTCTTATTCTACCGAAGCAAATGAGAAAGAGGAAGCTGGCTAAAGTTATATTCGTTCGTTTTTTTCATACATTGGGGACAGAATTACAGCTTACTTGCTCCTTTCTTGTCACGCGATAATATCATTTGCCTACCGTCATTGCATAACGTTTTGTACAAGTATCTGCGCCTGCTTTTAATGCGAAAGCGTCATATGCTCCATCGGACGAAAAACCCGGCTTAGTCCGCGCAGATGGTGCCAAAAGTTACATGACCGAGCGACGACGCCATCTGATGTGGCCTGGTAATATGACTTCCGTAACGTAGCGCGTCACCCTGCAGACATCAGTCTGCAGGGTGAGGTAACTGCAGACTGATGTTATAATGCGGCAAGATGACGTCGGTGCAGTCTACCCGCCCAGAAGCATCGTACTTTTTGCATCGATTGCGCATAAGGAGGCAGAAACCTCTGTATTATTTTGGGCGTAATTATTTATGTGGATTCCTTAATTCGCTAAGACTAAATGTGTGCAGTTTCAACGCTGTAATCACGGTATCTTACTTCTCTGATGTCGCAGGTTGAGAAGATAACAGCAGAATTCGAGAGGATCAATTCACCAGCGTCCGCAACAACCGAGCCAAGGCGCCGACTGCTTTCAAACGCTGAAAACCAAGCAGTCCACCGTCAAGCAGCGGGCACTGACGAAGCTCAGCTGGCAATTCCCGTGCAGCCTCGCAACAGGGAGAGAGAGAGAGAGAGAAATATTCATCAGACTTTCATTCACGCATCACGCTTCATGCAGCAGAATCACAGCGCCGCCGATCAACCGGGAGCCAAGCCAAGACTAATGTGTGCGTGGACTGTTGGCACCTGATTGTTGGCTTTGCCGCGGGTCGTGTGATTCCCGGTGCTATCACCGCCATTCCGAGTTAGAACACACATACTGCACGACATGTCTGGGCTGCCACGCGTACTCGAACGCCGTAACAGAGTGCATCCTGACGCGCACGAGTTCAGGTTTTGGCAACATTCCGATGTTTTCTCTCCGGTGACTCCGCGTGCGCACTCGAGGACTGATCACGCGCGTCTCGTAGAAGCGGCTGCCTTTTGCGACGTAAATGGGTCGTGAAGTGTTTTATGCATTGTTTCGTTGCATCATCTGGGTTGATTTAGAGCGATACAGAGACGATTTCGCTTTCCCAAGTTGCTTTCCCTCAACTCTGCAGCTGGTGTCATCTCAGTCGCCATCATGGCCTCCTCTCTTATTGTGCTCCAGTCGCTTCCGTACGGCAGCACCACACCGGGACATACTTCGTCTATTTTCTTGCTTTCTCGCTTTACAGCAAAGGAAGGTTGACGATACGTTTACGTTTTTAAGCGTATTGGGCTGACGTCACGTAATAGTGTCCATGCCCGCCTGTGGCGTCGCACGGCCGTTTCGGGAGCGCAGGAATGCTGAGACTTCCAACGGACGTTGTTAAATGTACACTGCATATTTCGCCGAAGCATTTCTGAAAGAGCGTGTCGAATGCTTGTTGAAGCAGCGAAAATTACAACCGGGGCCGATCCGTGACCAAAACGTATTAAAACAATGGCGTGGCATTTCTGAGCGTGGCTTCGCAGTGGTAAATTCTCCACTTGAGCTGTTGGCTGTGGAATGTGTAATGTTCGGAAAGAGAGCGCACCTAACAGCAGCCTTCATTAAGTCTGGCTAAGGCAAAAAAAAAAAGGCATAATGCGCTGCTCGTATCCATTAAACAGGTTATCCCGCGTTCTCTCATTTCTAGCAGGTCCTCACTTCCACGCTTTCAGGGAGTATTTGTCTATACGTTACTTGCAGATTCGGGCTGCACACGATACTGTGTAGCAAAATGGCGGCATCCCGTATTACGACAGTGACGTGCACAAACTCCGGGCTGCGATGCCGTGCCATGCCTCCACTATTTAATGTGCCGATGTTGGTCGTTCGACAGAGGTCATGCAATTAACATACTGCACTGAAGCACTGCTCGCGGATCCTAATACGCAGCTAATGTTTGCGAGCTATGCTAGATAGAGTAGCCTAATGAGGGTGGTTTAGGGGGTCCAGCACACCACATCATGCACCGCCTCACTACAAGTGTCCACTATTCGGGACTCCATTACTTCAAGCAGCTAATAACTGTAACCCGCGTTTATCCCCACAGAGGATTTGCGCCTTCCCACTCGTAAATACAGTTGCATCCCTTGATTCATTTCCTTTAGCTTTTACCCGTGTGCGTATGAAAGAAAAAGTGTATAATAAAGTTTCGATCAAATGACGCAAAATATTGTTTTCGGGAGCAAGCGACCGCTGTGGATTGTTGTTTGAAGGATGGCACGAGAGTTGTCGTTAGGGCGCCGTAGAATCTATGATTATTGCTCACTGTCACGAGGAGAAAAGGCGTCAAAGCGTGGCGAGTCCTTTCACTGGCGCTTCAAAATGGGGGTTTCCTAGCGCTATGTGTTTGTGGTCCATAGTTATGCGTTCGACGCGCGGCAAACTTCAATTCGTGCAGTAACATGTGCCCACATGTGGGGCAACAACTCGGGTGTAAATAGAGTCATCGAACTTCAAAGAATGCACCATTAACATTGTTCGGTTTTTCTCACTTTCGCTAATATTTAATTTAGTTTCTTCTTTTGAGAACTTTCCTTTTATGTTAGTACGAACAAACAGATCTGAGCTATGACGGTTGAAAAAGCCTAGTTGAAACTGCCTCGGACCTTACAAATGTAGACATTGTCGACGCCTTGTTTCGAGAAGCCCCTGCCTAGATTTGTAGACAAACGTAGGATAAAGAAAGTGATTTGGACATTGTAGTGCTGAAAGTAACGCAAAATATCAATGCTCAGTTGTAATCAGTAAGGCACAGACTACATCATCTGCACACAATTGCTGGACTGCAGGTACTCAAGAGCGGGCTTTGTACATGGAGATATGTCATTTCCCACTAGGATCTACAGCGCACAGATTCTGCACTACCTACGTGCTTGTTGTGCTAAGCGACGTCGTTGTACTGCATCCGCATAACTGTTCCTTTAATGAAAGTGTTGCTGTTCTCCGAAACAATCCATGGCACGACATCTTTCTGGTCATGTAAATATGATGACAGTAATAAATGATTTTATTCACCGAGCTCACCGCCTCTGAGATTCCTTATGCAGCGAAATATCATAGCAAATATCAAGGAAGAGGTCAACGATCACCCTTCTCCCACTCGTTGCGACTCACGGAACCAACAGTGAAAGCGCAACACCCACCGCCAGCTCTCAAGCGGGCTTTGCGCGCGTGGAGGTTCGCCAACCCCGCAAGCGCGCTACCAAGCAAGCACGCTACCACTAGGTTGCTTCTCCAGCTCGGTACACAGAGTAAATAAACCTACTGCACCAGCAGTTGTAATGCTGCTTGTGTAACGTCAATGCTGCTTCTAATCTGTGATGAGCGCCATGATATCAAAACATATGTTCCGCCACCATTGCGTCTGCTTTAGTGCTACTTTGCTAGATACTCTAGGAATACTTCAACGAACGATTATGATACAACGCGCCGTATAGGGCACTATCTTTTTTTCAGAAAAGCACATGTCTATGCTTTGGACTGACATGAGTTCCAACGTTACATCTTAACATGAGGTGCCATTCAGTCGCCGTAATGCTGCACCGGTTTCTGGTTAATACAAGTCAAGAATACTCACGAGTTGTTACGTTCGCTTCGCACAAAAACCTTGATCCTACTCGCAACAGTTAGCTGAACGACAAACAATTCGTCATAGTCAATTTCCTCGTTGATTGCTTCGCATGACACCGGTTCCCACAGTTCGTGGGATCTGCAGGATTCTTTTTCTTTTATAGTGATGCCAGTGAACATAAGGTCAATAGAAAGCCAGTGTGCCGTCTACATGTTTGTGCTAACAGCTACATGAAAAGGAAACTCTTGTCGGAGGAATTATGCGACATGCATGACGAGACGCGGAGAGTTCCGGACTGCGTACTCTTTGAGATGTGTCGTTTTCCTCTTGATCTGGAGTCGCAGCATTCGTGGATTACATCCTTAAACGAGGAAAGCTTTGTGCACTCTAGAAGTTCTCAGGAATATAGGAGTCCTTAATTTCTGGCGAACGCAGCACAACAAACTCGTCACAGATGCTCGACCTCGGCTATGAACGCAATAAGTGTGCCCGACAAGTCCCGCAACGATCGATCTGCTTAGCGAAGAAAAACTGCAAGTACGTACCCCTTTACTATCGAGTAGTGTTTCTTCAACAGATAATACGCAACTACAGCCGAATATTACAAGGTTAATTTGCCGACCACACTACATTCAGTAGACGAGACACACACACACACCGGCGCCACTTTCAACAACGTCACCTTATCTCAACTATCACACACATACACACGCACGCAGCTCACTTCCGAGGCTGGTCATGGGCTTCAGTATACGCGCACTGTAGGATATCGGCGCGCTATCTGCCTCACTCAGGTGGCAGGAACTCCAGCTGTGTTCGCTGTTGCACATGGTAAGTAAACCGGCCGCTACGCATAGCCCCTCCTACACCAGTCCTTGCAACGCCTCGCCTGCGGACTCCACCTAGCCTTTCGCCGGAGGCGATGGCCTCGGCAAGTCTCATTCCTTTCACTCCCGTTTGCGCCTCTCCCGTTTCCCTTCACGTGACACAAACATGGTCCACGCCCATCGATCGTGTTACTCAGTGGAAAAAAAACCGACAAAAAGAAACTGAAACCGCACGAGGGTCGTAACCGAAACCAGCCAGTGCGCGCCCACACACGACCGCATGTACGAGCGGTAGCCGATGCGAAGGCGTAAACCCCCCTTCCTAATATTCAACAAAGGAAAAAGAAAAAAGGCGCGCGCATGTTCCCACGCTCTCCGCCCCACAGGGCAATAAGTGTGGGAATATGCGCGCGCTTTGAAAACGGGGACCGCGCCGTAAAACGTAAACATATGGCACTGATATTTTGGGACTAGTTCGCGGCGGCCTGTGGCAAAATAAACAACCATCAAAGACCGAAACCTTGACAGAAGACCTCACACACTCATTTGATACATGCACAGACTGAAATCATCTGGACTTGAGCGCAACAGAACTGAAAAAAAGTACGCAGCTTCCCCAGGTCGCGTAAGGCCGGGTCGCAGCGAAGCTGGCCGATAGTGTACTGAAACAGGTCACTTGACAGTCATGGGATATTTTGGCGGGAACAATTCACGTGATCACCCAATGTCACGTAACATGTTCCCGCCCAAATCACGTAAAGAAACGTCACGTGACAATCATCACCGTTAGCCTGTCTACGCCCATCGCAGGGCAATGACCTCGCTCATCGATCTTCAATTATCCCGGTCCTGTGCTAACTGTGACTAATTTGTCCCTGTTACTTCCTGATCCCATCTGCTTACCGAACCTTCTGCAGCCCCTGCCAGGCTTCTCTAGGAATCCACTCTGTTACCCTCAGCGATCAAATGTTATCTTGTCTTCGCATTACGTGCTCTGCCCACGCCAATTTCTTCTTGATTTCTACCAATATCTCCTTAACACGCGTTTTTTCCTTGATGCAATCCTCTCTTTCCTTGTCCCTTAACGTTACACTTGCCATTTTCCGTTTCATTGCTCGCTGAGGCGTCCTCAATTTAAACTGAACCCTTTTACTCCGTAGGTGAGTACGGGCAATATGCAGCTGTTATAGATTTTCCTCTTCAGGGACAATAGTAACAGACCGACAGTGAACGTTATTAAAAGTCCTGAAGGGTACCGCCGCCGTTCAGGGCTGCAGCGCCGCGAGCCGCTTCTACGTGGGGACGGGGAGCGTCGTCGGCCCCCTGGCCCTGAGCACCACTCTTCCTCGGTGATGCGTTGAGAGCCCCGTAAGGAGGAACACCGCCAGAGCTAGGGTATTATATAAATTGCTTCGCTCGCCACAATCGGGGTAGTCCGGTTCAGAAATGTACGTGTAAGAGCTGAGAGTGGATAGGGTAGGATCAGTGGCGTAGCCAGAAATTTTTTTCGGGGGGGGCTAGGAGTTTTCGACGGACAGGATGGACGGAGCCTCACTGTGTGTGTATATATATATATATATATATATATATATATATATATATATATATATATATATTGTAATGGCGAAAAGCTGCACAGGGGCTCGGACGCTCGCGCTTGCAAAGCGGGGCTAGAGAAGCAGAGGAGACGACGTGGAAGACGACGCTGTGTCTACGTCTCTCTTCTTTACAACATATATATATATATATATATATATATATATATATATATATATATATATATATATATATATATATATATATATATATATTGTAATAAAGAACGAGACGTAGACACAGCGCCTTAGCTACAGGCCGGCTGTTCTATTCGGCTCCTCGTCTTCCTCTGCTTCTCTTACCCTGCGCTCTTCTAGCGCGAGCGTCTTATGCATGGCGAGCTCTCTGTTTTTATACATTACACTCGGCCACGACTGCGAGTGACAGTAACGGGCGAAACTGTCTCTGGAGGGCGGCACTGACTGTGTCGCGCTGGACGGTCTCGGCCTCGCCCCGACTTGGGTTTGAGCAACGGAAACCTCTGGTGGCCGGCACTGAGTGTGCCTATGTAGCCGTTACCGGAATTGGTCCCGGTGCGTGGTGGCTTGCCGTGGTCTGTCGTGGTCTGTCTTGCTGTGGTCTGTCCGGGTCTGTCCTGGAGAAGTCCAGGTCTGTCCTGGAGAATTCGGAAGGAATCCTCAGGGGGCCTGCACTGGCTGTGTCGCGGTGGTCGTTGCAGGAATTGCCGATGCTGTGATTTGACTCGCGGGGCCACCAAGGGCACATTCAGCAGGCGACATTTACTATGCAATGGTGGTCGAAGGTCTTTACCATGCTGCGACTTCCCCTGGCAAGCTGCCAGACGTGTCTCTGGGAGGGAGTGTCGCGCGCAATGTCGCAGCGGGAGTTTTTTTCGCCTGGTGCTTTTCCGTCGCAGATCAGTAGACAGAGCAGCGTGCTTTCCGTAGTTGGCCGCCAGGTGTAGCATACCTTGAGCTGCAGTAACTTGGAGCCCTATCGTAGGCTCCCACGGCGAACGCTGCCGTTTTGTAGGGCGACGCCACTTGCAGTTCGATGGCGTCGGCTGTGTAGAGTTCTCTATGCATCTCGAATTAACGGGCCTGGCCCGGCCTTGTGAAGCGAACCGTCCTCCGTTTTTCTGTTTAACAACTCCATGAATGGCAGGTTGCACAAGCTTGTCTTGGACGACTGCGGCGATCTTCAGCGAGGTGTTGCTCAGCAAACAAGGAATGTCTGTACAGTCGTTAAGCGAGGGTACTGAAGACAGAGCTGGCTCAGCCTTTTCAGGGGACGTATTGCCAGTACAAACGGACATGACCTGTACATCATGGTTCTTGTCGTCAAGATCGTTGTCGGTCTCGAGAGATGGTGATAGTTCCTGAAGTCGCGGAATATCCAGCCCTACCGGAGTCGGCACACCCATGCGCCTGGACACTGGCACGCATGAGGACCGCATCCCAGGCTGCTCTCTAGTATTTGGAAAACTTGCTCCACCGCCACTCATCGACGCAGAACTCGAGCCGCACACAGAGAGGCAGCTGGCCTCCGTACCAGGGCAGTCCACGATTTTTTCTGCTGAAGAGCTCCTGGGTGCACCAGCAGAGTCGTTGTATGTTATCTGGTCGTTCGTGGCGGAGAGACGTCTGGCATGGTCGCACACATGGGGAAGCGGGCCGAAAGCAGCTAAGAACTTGGCTAAGAACTTACAATATATATATATATATATATATATATATATATATATATATATATATATATATATATATATATATATATATATATTCTTTTTTTCGGAACGAAAATGTGCACGCGGCGCATTTGCGCGGACCGTCGCCCAATAAGTATACATTCGTTCAGCATCTGCGAACTACTTCAGCCTTCAGTTGTCATATCAACTGGGTCCCAAAATAACGATACTCTCGCCCATTCAAAACATTACAGAATGCAATGTATCGACGAAATCTAGTAGAAAGACATTTATTTCCCCGCCACCGCGAAGATTCGTCACTTGCGCACGCTACTACCTTTGTGATAATTTCAAAATAAAGTATAATTATCGATGTACACATACGCATGAAATGCTGTAAAGAATTCGTGATAGCAGGCGCAGCCGGGAACAGCGGGCAGCATACCTGAGGTAGGTAAGCTGAAAATGACGCTATAACAAACACATTTTTTGAAACACTTTATAAATTGATCGTGGCGTTGTCCTGATAAATTCCGGAAGACTCTCTCCAACTTAACATGCTAGTAGACATACAGGACGACATTTTGGTATATATTTCGTATTTATGGATTTCTCACCGAAACTTACCTGTTCGCTGCATTATACAGGCGCTTCTTTTACCAAATTTTCGATACATTTCCAGGAAGGACAGAGATTCTCCTGCGATTGTGATTATAAGCCGCTCCAGATCTATCTGTCGGGAACATATTACCACTTCTTTTTTAAAAGAATTAAGTCTATTGCGTTACAGAAAAATGCCGTCCTCATTAACATTGTAGGCCTCCCAAAACATGGCTTTGTCTCCACTAAACTCACAAACACCACCATCCTGGCCCTTTCAAGAATAATTACTGACACATTTGTTAAGCTAAAAAACGTGCTAAAATATCTCTTAATATTGAAAAAGCTTTCTATGTGGTTTGTCACTTCACACTTCTAGCCAGATAAATTAAAAATCCCATGGTGCTATTGGGACTAACGCCAGTTTAATCCTACATTTACTTCGAGGCATGCGGAATGCAAGTTGCGATCAATAAATCTGATTTGGAACTCACTGAAGTGAACTCCGGAATGTTGAGATGTCCCTACTTCGCGCAAAGGGGGAGGGGGTTCTAAGCCGCAACAATTCACAAGTACCACAACTACGCTACGACTCCGTTCGAAATGCTTCACGCAATCACCCCCTCTGGCCACACACCTCAACAACCATTTAACCAAACCGGATTCGTGCTGGGGCCGGGAAGAGGAAACAGTCTTAATTAAGCCATCAAAACATGGAATTTAATATGTGAACATGATCGAAGTATACACTTAACAATTAGTAGCGACCGTAATGATGCAAGGCAAACAAAGAGCAACGTAAACGCATAGTGCAGCACAGGAATTAACAGCGGAAACAAACTCATCAATGAACGGCAGATACAATGGGTAAAACAGCTCATAAACTAACGGCGCAATGTCGTGAGTGCGCTTGCTGCCGCCAACGAAGACAACGCTTATCTGGGTGGGCTCCATCGGCGCATAGGTCTCGTCGCCGGCCTGTGGACTGGTCCTTGGATGCTCTCGAAGGCGCCGTGGCTCACGGATTCTCCCCGATCATTGCTGCTCGCATCGTGCTCTCGCAGACTACATCGTCTCTCCGAGATTGGAGAGCCGAACGGCCAGGCTTGCACGAGAGACAGCAAACGAAGCTTACTTCTTCACACGACAGAGGGCCTTTCTTCGAGTCTCCCGAATCTCCAAAATTCCACCCTGCCCTCTGTCCCGAGACGAGTTTTTCTCTCCGACAGCCCGCCTCACCAGGGCGTCTATCTAATGGTTGTCTACGGCAACGTCGCCGGTAGAAATCGCACCAGTCCAACCCGCCATGCGACCATTGCTTGGGACTCGCCTCCACAGTGTAACGCAGTACCAGCTCCTCTCCAAAAATATAAAAAGCAAAAAAAATATAAACATACACAAAACTCGACATTCGGACAGGACGTCGGACAGCCTAACCGGCGACACTTGTGTACAGATTATTGTAACGGGCGTTAGCTACCACCGCTTCCATTCCGAAGCACTCCAGGTGCAAGCAATTTGGCACCGTCTAGGCGCCCACAGGCTGGAAGTGCCTGGTGAAAAGACGCGCCTGTAGGCAGTCCCTCCTTTGTGGCCGGTCAGATGTGCGCGTACGAGAAGCAGTTCTACTTACTGCATTGCTCGGTGATCGAAGCATACCGGGGATGCTCCGATGGCTTTATTCAAGCACTTATGAGCGCGCTGGGTTCGCTTTGGCGTCGACATTCTGTTTCTTCAAGGTCGCTGACTAATGCACACTCTCATCTGGGGCCGCCGCGCAAACGTGAGCTCTGCTGTCAAAGCGAGGTTGCCGCAGAACTCGCGGGTAACGAAAGCCCCAGCGATTCTCTGACCGCAGCGGCAGTCGAAAAATAGGATTGTGTCTCGCCCGTGTCTCGGCCCGCCGACGCGCCTCGGGGAGCCACAATGGCACAAGGGTCGGTATTGGGCCCAATATTTCCTGTATCAATTACGTTCGCCGTAAGCTTCTAACTTGCGAAGTTCACAAATGTACTCACTTGATGCAGCACTAGCATCGACAAATACTAGATTATCAACTACTACTAGCCGTATCTCACTGGTTTTGCAAACTGAAAGGTCATGTGTTTTAACCTTACGAGATCGCTTGCTACACTGAGTTGACAATATTACATCCATAGCGCTCGATTTAGACACGTCAAGGTTAAAAAGAAGTTTGTAAAAGAAAGCTTTCTTATGGTTCTTACACGCCCTATGACCTTCATCGGGCTTTGTACGTTCTTACTTTCTTATTTCGCTGTCACTTAGGTTGCTGTTGAAAAACATGGGGGCTGATGTAAACAACTTCTTTCGCTCCGTTACTACGCGAGGTCACATATAATCACATATAATCCACATCTCGTAGGCACGTTAAAAAGCCACTGTATTGTCAGAGGATATAAGGTATCATGTAAGTACAAATCAGTTGAAGAAAATGACTTAGCATTCGAGGTCTCGCTCATTTGTTGGCGCTGCGAAGATGAGCTTCCCCAGAAAACGGAGAGCTACTGCTGTCCTTGAGACATATTGCCGCGAAAGCGACGATACGAATATGGTCACCCCTTCTTGAATGAATGTCGCGACCACCGCCTGCTGGTAGCGGAGTTGTTGACCCTTTGTCACAAAATAGTGCCCGTTTCGAAATAAAAACCCAGCGTTCAAAGGCCGAAACAACAACAAGA
Organism: Hyalomma asiaticum; assembly: GCA_013339685.2. Classification (NCBI taxonomy): domain Eukaryota; kingdom Metazoa; phylum Arthropoda; class Arachnida; order Ixodida; family Ixodidae; genus Hyalomma; species Hyalomma asiaticum. The sequence continues at coordinate 3,576,197 of CM023488.1, read as the reverse complement.
AAACCGGCGCGCAGAAGAGGCACCGAAAGACCCGCCGCGTCTACAAAAAGCCAGAATGTTGTAGAAGCTTTCTTATCGCGGAGAGCGCGCGCGCGGGACAGACGTAAGGAGAGAAGGGAAGCGGAGAGCACACGCCGACGCTCCCCGCGCAGTGAGAGAGAGAGAGAGAGGCGCCGCCCCAACCAAGAAGGTTCGAGAGTGGGCGAGAAGGTTCCCAATTGTATGTGTGCTCTGGGTCACGTGGCCCTACGGAACCTTCTAGTACCCTTTCCCAGGACTATATAAGCGGTCGGACACGGGCCGCGCAGGAGGGGGCGAAGAAGAGACGAAGAGAGAGTTGAAGAGCTGCAAGTAAAAAGAAGAAGCAAGAAGTCTGCGTGACTCAGACGCCGAGCCAGCTGACAGGCCACCTGCAAGAAGACGCCGAGTGTCTTGGTGAATAGGACTCTTTGTGTTTTGTTCATTGTTGCAGTGCATGAACTTGTTCGTGTTGGTTGGCCTTGTATAACTTTGCGACCCATCTGTTTTTGAGTTGTGAAAGCCGTGTTGTGTATGTTTGCGTGACTGCCTATTTGATGAAAATATATTTGTTTTGTTTGACCACCCTTGGCTCTGACTCGGTCTTTGAACCACTGCTGGCGTTTTGCTAGTGTGCTAAAGGGGACCAAAAACCTTATTGTCCAAGCTTTCGTGGGATCTTTTTCGGGGAACCCAGACGTTGGTTCTTGGAATTATTTCCGGCGATCGCGCCCCGTACATCATAGCACGGGTTTGGTGACAATATTTCTGGCGTCCGCGACAGGACTTCTTTGGCGCTTAAGTGTGTTCAAAGTACGGAGGACAAGCCTTGGGTTGTGTACGTGCTGGCGGATACGATATTGTGTGTTGCACCACGTTCTCGCTAAACTGTGTGCAGAGAATATTTTGAGAGTTGAGGTATAGGCAGATATTTGTTTGTGCACGCGGCTAGATTTTGTGGAAGGGCACCATGGATCTTGAGAAATTGATTGCCCTTGGTGAAAAGATGGGTTTGGCCGGAGCTGAGTTACGGAAATGGGTGAACCAAGAGAAAAAAGAAGCTGCGGAAAGAGAAAGGCAAGCTGCTGAAAGGGCGGAACGGGAAATGCAAGCAGAAATTGAGAAGCAGCGGCTAGCGGCTGAAAGAGCGAAAGAAGAGAGGGAAGCGATGGAGAGACAAATGAAAGAAGAAAGAGAGGCGAATGAGCGCCAAATAAGAGAACAGAGAGAAGCGGAGATGGCCGAGAGAGAAAGGCAAAGGCAGCATGAGTTGGAGCTTGAACGTCTCCGATTGCAACAGCGCGTTGACGCGCCTGTTCGAGTCCACAGCACAGAGAGAGAAGAGTGCTCGTTCCGACTGAATCCAAGCAAGCTGCTTGTGGCGTTCGATGAGAGAAAGGATGATTTAGACGCCTACTTGCACAGATTCGAAACCGTTGCTAGAAGTCAGAATTGGCCGGAGGAGCAATGGGCAACGGCGTTGAGTACTTGTTTGAGCGGCGAAGCGCTCAGTGTGTATGGCCGGTTGACGCCTGCGGATGCCTCGAACTATGCAAGGGTTAAAGCAGCTCTGCTGAAACGATTCAGATTTACTGTAGAAGGCTTCCGAGACAAGTTCAGGACGGGAAAGCCCGCCGATGGAGAGACTGCTACGCAGTATGCTGCGCGACTCAGCCACTATTTTGATCGGTGGACTGAACTTTCGGGAATTGAACAGGAGTACGGTGCGCTTAGAGAGCTTCTCATTAAGGAGCAATTTCTCGTCACTTGCCACCCGAGCCTGTCTCTTTATCTGAAAGAAAGAAAAGCCGAGTCTCTCAGTGACATGTTGGAATTAGCAGACCAATTCTTGGAAGCGCAAGGAGGCACCAATCTTGGCAAGATCAGAAGGGAGGGAATGGAAGATGTGAAACAATCGGCACCTGAGGAAAGAAAAATCCCTCCGAAACCTGTTACGAGGTGTTTCCTGTGTAATCGGCTGGGACATCGTGCTAGTGACTGCCGAACAAATTTTTCTCGCCCGAGTGCGAAGTGCTTTAAATGCGGGCAGACCGGTCACAAAGCTGACACGTGTCGGAATGAAGTGAAAGAAGTTCAGCAGGTGTCGTGTGTATATGCCCCGCCGAAACAGGAAGAGGATGAGAAAGTCCAGGGCTTCTTGGAACTTAAAGACGGAAAGAAAGTTCCAATCGTCGGTGCCATAACGACTACACGCCCCGGAACACTGGATAAGAATATGCCAGTACTTTTTGGAAAAGTAGCAGGAAGGCGTGTAAGCGTGTTACGGGATACTGGTAGCAGCACACTAATTGTGCGAAGGAGTTTGGTCCGGAACCACGAGCTCACAGGCGCGAAAGGTATCGTTTGCCTAATTGATGGTACAGCGAGGAGGCTCCCTGAAGCGAGGATCAAGGTGGAAACCCCCTACTACAGTGGCATGGTTACGGCTCTGTGTATGGAGAACCCACTTTATGATCTGATCGTGGGAAATATCAGAGGTGCACGAGGCCCTAACGATCCGAAGCCTCGATGTGAAGAGCCGAAGAATGAACCCCATCGGGAACCACCAGCAGCTGCAGCTCGAACTCGATTCGAAGAGAAGCCTGTTGAGCGTTCTGTAATGCCGGACTCCGAGAAGAATTCAGCACAAGCTTCATTCGAAGCCCAGGAGCCTCGCGAAAGGCGAGAGGTTGCTGTACCCGTGACACCGCGCCTTGAAGTACAGTCAGCTGGGGTGAGCACTAACAGCGCAACTTTTGATGCAAGTGCGGAGAAAGAGAATAAAGCACCGAGCAAGGAGACTCCGAAGATCGACAGAGACGAGAAAGAACTGGAAATTGCATCGGAGCCAGCACAGCGTTCTGAAGAAGTGAGTAAGGTGCGTTCACCACAACAGCCAACGCCAAGATCCACCCGCAAGAAAAAGAAAAGGAACAAACAGCGACGTAAGAGAAAGGCAGTCTCGAGATCCTGAATTTAACTGTCCTTTCGCAGGGTGAAACTGCGTGTGTTGTGATTATTTGCAAGCGTTCATATTGAGTGAAACTAAATTCTCATGTATCGATGTGTGTGTGTGTTACATTTGAATGTTTTGTAAACTTTGAGAAAATGCATGTATTGAGCGTTATTGTATTACGCGTGTGTACGCGACGAGTTGTGAAGCTTTCAAGTGAGGTATTTTTATGTGACTTGTGTGCGCGATTCATTGTGAAAGTGTCGCGACGTTCCGTACGTCGACTTATGTGTTTGAACTCTCAAGTGGACTTATGTGCTACTGATTGTGAGAAGACTTGTGAAACTTTTGTGGTTAATTTTCTGTGTGCACTATTTTGCGTGATTTTGAATTTTATTTCATAATATTCTTAAAGTGGGGGGCAGTGTCACAAAATAGTGCCCGTTTCGAAATAAAAACCCAGCGTTCAAAGGCCGAAACAACAACAAGAAAACCGGCGCGCAGAAGAGGCACCGAAAGACCCGCCGCGTCTACAAAAAGCCAGAATGTTGTAGAAGCTTTCTTATCGCGGAGAGCGCGCGCGCGGGACAGACGTAAGGAGAGAAGGGAAGCGGAGAGCACACGCCGATGCTCCCCGCGCAGTGAGAGAGAGAGAGAGGCGCCGCCCCAACCAAGAAGGTTCGAGAGTGGGCGAGAAGGTTCCCAATTGTATGTGTGCTCTGGGTCACGTGGCCCTACGGAACCTTCTAGTACCCTTTCCCAGGACTATATAAGCGGTCGGACACGGGCCGCGCAGGAGGGGGCGAAGAAGAGACGAAGAGAGAGTTGAAGAGCTGCAAGTAAAAAGAAGAAGCAAGAAGTCTGCGTGACTCAGACGCCGAGCCAGCTGACAGGCCACCTGCAAGAAGACGCCGAGTGTCTTGGTGAATAGGACTCTTTGTGTTTTGTTCATTGTTGCAGTGCATGAACTTGTTCGTGTTGGTTGGCCTTGTATAACTTTGCGACCCATCTGTTTTTGAGTTGTGAAAGCCGTGTTGTCTATGTTTGCGTGACTGCCTATTTGATGAAAATATATTTGTTTTGTTTGACCACCCTTGGCTCTGACTCGGTCTTTGAACCACTGCTGGCGTTTTGCTAGTGTGCTAAAGGGGACCAAAAACCTTATTGTCCAAGCTTTCGTGGGATCTTTTTCGGGGAACCCAGACGTTGGTTCTTGGAATTATTTCCGGCGATCGCGCCCCGTACATCATAGCACGGGTTTGGTGACACCCTTGTGCACGCTCGGCGATGAACCGCAGCGCGGTCTTTTTGTCGACTCGTTATTCCGTAGTTTACTAGCTTGTGGATAGCACTGCAAAGCAGTGCTGTCCACTCGGAAGGTTGGTTGAAATTTTCTCTCTCTGGGGCATCGTTCTCGCAAGGGGACACGCGTGAGCGCACGTTGCTACCATGTGTAAGTAGTCAAGAAAAATGACGAAAGCGAAGCTGTATTGGGCCACCCATGTAGGGGCACTGCTCAAAAAGAAAAAAAAGACGCATTCACTGTACGCCACATTCCCCACGCGACCGCATACAACGTACCAAAAGCGTCAGCGCCCCACAGAAACAGGAATAAGAGGGGAAGAAGGATCGGGCGGCACAGAAGGCGTTGCACAGGGAACAGCGGCGTACTTTGCTTTGTGTTTGGTTCGCTAGCTCGATGACCTTGGCCTACGAACGTTTCACCCGCAACAAAACCACACATGTTTCCGGGTACGCAGACTCGCAATGTTCTTCCATCACCGCAGAGAGCTAATTGTCAACACATTGCAGAAGCGTCTGCCTGCCGCAGTGCTGTGCTGCAAAGACTGCAAGCTCCCCTTTCAGTCTCTTATCGCCGCATCCTTTGCCAATAATTGACATATGCCCCTCGTTTGCCAGCACCGTCCCCTGCAGACAAGCTACAACTTTCCCCGCCATAGAGTGATAACTTCCTTTGCAAGTTGAAAGAGCCGCGTTCTTCGTTTTTAAGCCCACCACAAAGACGCGAATGCCCGTAGCCGCACCTTCGCCGAGTGGACACCTTTGTTCGTATATGTGATGGGCCAGCATAGATAGGCAGTGGGGCACCGGCCTGAAAAATTTCGGGGGGGCTTCAGCCCGGTCAGCCCATGCCTGCCTACGCCACTGGATAGGATAAGACCTGTCTGCAGCATTCCAAGCCTGGCTGCCTGCGGCCAGGAGAGTTTATGGTGCGGAAAAGGAAACGTTCGCCTGCCCTGCTGATAGGACTTAGTAACCTCGATGAATGCGAATAAAGCGTCTCGAAAGACATACCGAGTAGTCTCCGAGGTACTGGCCCCGTCCGACCCGCCGCGGTTGGTTAGCTAGCGTGCGCGGGTCTGTTGGTGATCTCGTTGAGGTTAGTTAGAGAGGACAAGTGCGGCCCCAGATGAGCCGGAAACCAAATGAATGTGTGTGAGGAAATGGCTCTGTCACCAAGGATGTGAGCGACCTCGGCGGAAACGGAACCTCATGCAAAGGCCCTGACGGCCTCGCTATTATCGGTGTAGATTACTACTGTCGTCAGTAAAGTGAGAGCGACCGCGACCTGCTCGGCTGTAGCCTGAGCGGTATTCCTGAGAGACGCAGAGTTGAGAACTGCGCCACTGTGGTTCACTACAACGGCTGAGAGGTTTTCTGATCAGCTGCTCGGCGTCCACAACGCATGCGGAGCGCGTCGCGTTGCAAACTGGCTTTAGTAGAGCGTCGCCTCTGGCCCTTCGCCTGCCCGCATTGTGCTGCGGATGCATGTTGCGGGGAAGCGAGGAGACAGTTATACTGGCTCGCTGCTCCTTAGTAAGGCAAAACTTGCGTTCTTCCTCGAGAGATGGATTACAGCCCAGAACCGCCAGAATCTCCCTGCCAGCGGGCGAAGTAGACAGCCCGGCAGTCTGAGGCGCGTGCTGCGCATCGATAAGTTCCTCTAACGTGTTGTGGACTCCGAGCTGCATGAGCCTTGCTGTGCTGGAATTCGTCGGACTACCCAGCACGCGTTTGATGCTTTTGCGAATGAGTATATTAGGCTTCGTCTCTTCGTGACTCTGCCAGCAGTGCACGGCCGCATCGTATGTGATATGGCTCATCAAGAACGCGTGGAATAGCTTCAAGAGATTATCCTCCCTGATTCCACTTCGACTGCTCGAGACCTCAGTAATCAGCCATGTAATGCTATTCGTCTTGCGGTGATTTTTGATTTGGTATGCCCGTTATATGCGCTCGACACGGTCAGCATACCAAGGACGCTGATGACCTCACCTCTGTGGATGGGGTGTCCCTCGCTGGTGCGGAGTGCACGGTTGACTTGCGACAGGGGGACCCAGCCCTTGGGCTTAACCCCCTCCTCTAGGTCTGTACAGAATGAGCTCCGATTGGCTCGAGGGGAGGCGAAGCACCGTCCCAGTGAGGAAATTCTCTGTGCGATCGAGTGCTTCCTGAAGTGCTTCCTCTATCCTACGCTCGCAGCCTCCGACGCACCATACGGTGATGCCCGCGTGGAGAGTGCGGCTGTGCTGTCACGCAGACGACAACGAAGTGCGCGCGCGAATGGACTGGCACCGTGGCACGAGCGCGAGCTTTCGCATCGAACGCTCGCCAGTTGTTGACTCCAACGCCTAACTATGCCGCTTAAGGTGTTCATGCTTCCTTGTTTGTAATAAATCGTCGGCAGCCACAACCTACTGCGCAGACAGACGTAACAATTGGCGACGAGGAAGACCCTGGACTCATCGGCAGGTTCACCGACGTCAAGGCACGGAACGACATGGCGACGCCGGACAGATCAAAATATGATCTGTCGTTTCCCTAGCTTTTCCACAGCACGTACATGTATACCCTTCTTTATTGAATTTCGCTCTATAACATCGGGTTCTCAGGCAGCCGGACCTTGCTTCAAACAGCAAAGCGCTTCCCTTTGAATTATCGTAAAATTTTTCTCTCTTGATTTCGTCTTTTCCTTTTCTGTAGTTGTTCAATGCCGGCTTCTTCTCCATTCCTGCTATCCAATCCGACTTCTCCGCCGCTCTGAGCATGCTCTTAACGCTCTTTTTCGTCCCATCCGTTTCGTTACTGGCTGTATGCTTACTGGTAAGCCTCCTAGTTCTCTTACTCCATTTTGAGTCAACGTTCTTCCTATACAAGTACCTGAATACTTTCGCTGCCCATCTACTTTCTTTCATATTCCTTAATTCCTGTTCGTACCTAATTTTACTCTGAGCTTCCCTTCCCTAAAAGTCAGACCATCCCATATCCCCCTTAAGAGCCTCATTTGTAGTCTTCCCATGGGCGCCCAATGCGAGATGTCCGATCGTCCTCTGATTCACGTCCAGCCCTAATTGTACCTCTGACCTCATGCACACCACTGAGTTTCCGAATGTAAGTCCTGGCACCATTACACCTTTCCACAAACCTCGAATTACCTCGTACCTGTTGTAACCCCACAGCGCTCTATGGTTCATTATTGTGGAGTTCCTCTTTCCTTTAACTATCATAGCTTTTTCTTGTACTTTCATGTATCTATTCCCATCATTTATGCATATCCCGAGGTATTTGTACTCCCGTACTTTGGGTATCTGCTCGCCCTGTATTGATATGGTCTAGATCGTTGCTGTCATTGAATATCATCCAACCGCATTTTTTCACATTAAATTTTAGTCCTAAATCTTCACTTTCCCGACGACATATATTAACCAGACCCTGCAAATCTGTTCGACTGACTGCGAATAGCACAATATCGTCTGCACAAAACAACCCGGGGAGCTTTTGTTCTACCACTATACCTGCCTGTCTGTGTGACAGCTTAAAACCAATATTGCTCATCTCCAATGCTTTCTCCATTCTCCTCATGTAAAGCATGAATAATAGTGGGGACAACGGGCATCCCTGCCTCAACCCTTTACCTATATCGACGACCTCCATTCTACCATTACTCGCCATACCTTCCCATTCCACAGATACTGTATTTCCACTGTATATTTCCTTTAAGAGCTATACAGTCATCCCCTATACCAGCCTCTTTCATTGCGTTTATGGTCACTTCCCAAGCTGCTACTGCCTTCCTCATCTATGCTCATTTCTCTCAACTTGTCAATTCCTTCAGTCATGAGGCAGTAATCGATTGTTGACTGCCTGCTTCCGACCTCCCATGTTACCTGCCCATCGCACTTAGGACTCATGTTAACTATATCGAGACTATGTTGTTCGCAGTTCTCTACCATCAACTTCCCGTTGGTTCTCAGCGGTGGTGGCGCCTAGGCACGATGCAGCGAAGTCATAAATTCTCGCGTTAGTAGAGAGTTTTAGTGCGGCTTAATTTGCTCCCCGCTAAACGCAAAAATTTAGCGAGGTCAGACTGTAGCACGCTATTCCAGCTTTGCGGTTAGCGATCGCTCGCTATTTTTCGAATTTAGCGGAGACGCAAAACGCTCGCTAAGTTTGTTTAGCGCGCAGAGCATGGCGGCACCCTACAAGTGACGGCTGCCCGTTTCGCATCTATCGTGTCGTCTTGCTGCATTGTGAGTCTCGCTGATTCACAATAAATCGTGTCGCTGGTTTTCGCTTCGAGTATTCTTGCTTCGCCAATAGACAACCGACGGTAAGACAACGATCTTTTCGCTGTGGATTCTAGTTTTACCACATTACACATGCACAACGAAAGCGAAACTCTGCCTTGTCAGACTACGGCAACACTTATGCAATTATTATTGCACGATGTTCTTTTTAATAATTCTTCTTGCGCTTGCGTTGTTCTTAAGTTACAAACAACGGCCGATACGACTCAGAGTTAGAGCGGCTTTGACGCTTTCACTATTCGCATTTAGATGGCGCAGCGAAGATTTGCGTTTTGCGGCGCGTCGTCGTCTCGCGCTATACTAAAGAGCTATGGAATGCTATCGAATAGCACTCCGCAAAAATTTAGCGTGCGTGACTCGCAAACGCTAACGCAAAGATTTTCCGCAATACTAAATCTCTCTAGTATGCGCGCCGACAGTTAGCGTTTCAGTAGCTTCGACGCCTCCAATGCTGCGCATGCTTCGGCGTTCTGCCGGCGCTTTGCTTCAGGCACGGCGGCTGCATAATTTGCCTTTTCTGACGTGAATTTGTCTTTTGTGAATAGCTATTTGCGTTGTGACGCGCTTTACTCCAAGAAGGCAAAGACGGCAGTCGACAAGCAAATGATGCGCCTGCGACAAGCAAATGATCTGCCAAAAAATTGGCAGATCCCACATGCAGTGGGAATCAAGGAAATGCGAAGCACGCATAAGGAACGTAAAATGGATTTGCATTGTTGTCTAGCTATACCGAGTTTGGTGCATATGAAGTTAACGAACGGCCGCAAGAGCACCAAGACTGTGGCATGAAAACCATACCGCTCATACACGCATGTCATGATTCTAACGTTATGACTTGTCATTTACGTTTGTCTTGCAGTCGTGTTGGGCCATAGCAATATTGGTATACATCCTTTCAAGGAAACGAGTGGCATGTAGATCATGCCGCTAATGACATGCATGTCACGATTTTCATGTTATGACCTGTCATTTATGATCGTCATGCAGTCGTGTTGTGCCAAACCAATTTCGTATAGGCTCCGTGCAGTCGAGTTTTCCATGTGCGACATCAGCGCCAGAACGCACTGCCTGGCGGAAGAAGCAAAATTGGGCAGACTGTGACAGGAAAATACGCGAACGCGATGCGCGTCTCCAACTCTATAGCAGCAGCGACCGCCCGTCCCACCTTCTTTCGTTTTATTTCCTTTGAGACGCGCGCTCCAAACCTGCGGCAAACTGTTCCAAAGGGCGACGCCGCGAGCGTTCGTGTGGTTCGCAGCACGCCCGGAAAGCAGCGAAGAAACGCACGCGTCGCTGTCGCCTCGGTTTCCACCGTGCTTGCGCGTCTCATACGTGCGACCCAAGCGGCCAATGTCAGCGATACTGAGCCGTCCGACGCGAGCTACGTAGCGCCGTCTGGTCAGTAGACGGAGCTCATACATTCCATTAACGAAACGCCAGTATAGCGCCAGGACCATGGCATGTAAATCATGCCGGTCATGACACGCGTGTCATGATTCTAGTGTTATGACCTGTCATATACGTTGGTCATGCTGTCGTGTTGTGCCATGGCATGTAAATCATGCCGCCCATGACATGCATGTTTTGCTTTTCATGTTATGACCTGTCATTTATGTTCGTCATGCAGTGATGTTCTTGCATACCAATTATCCTACACATCCCACTAACGAAACGGCCAAGAGATCACCAAAACCGTTGCATGTAAATCATGTCGCTCATGACATGCATGCCATGATTTTAACGTTATGACCTGTCATTTACGTTCGTGATGCAGTCATCTTGTGGCATGCCAATTTTCGTATACATCCCTTTAACGAAACGCGTGGCAAGTAAATCATGTCGACCATGACATGCATATCATGATTTTCATGTTGTGACCTGTCAGTCATGTTCGCCATGCAGTCATGTTGTGCATACCAATTTTCGTATACATCCCATTAACCAAACGGCGAGGAGAGCACCAAGACCGTCGCATGTAAATCATGTCACTTATGACATGCATGTCATGATTTTCATGTTATGACCTGTCATTTATGTTTGCCATGGAGTCATATTGTGGCATACCAATTTTTCTATACATCCCATTAACGAGACGACCAGGAGAGCACCAAGACTGCGACATGTAAATCATGCCGCTCATGACACGCATGTCATGATTTTCATGTTATGACCTGCCATTTATGTTCGTCAGGCAGTCATGTTGTCCCATACCAATTTTCGCATACATCCCATCAGCGAAACGGCCAGGAGAGCACCAAGGCCGTGGCATGTAAATCATGCCGCTCATGACATGCATATCATGGTTTTCATGTTATGACCTGTCATTTATGTTCGTAATGTAGTCATGATGTGGCATACCAATTTTGGTAAACATCCGATTAGCTAAACGGCCAGGAGAGCACAAAATCGTAGGCGGCTAGATAGATAGATAGATAGATAGATAGATAGATAGATAGATAGATAGATAGATAGATAGATAGATAGATAGATAGATAGATAGATACGCTCAAACTCGCCGAAGTTCGCTAAGAAATGCGTCGCATTTAAAACGATCCGCTGACAAACTGTTCGGTTTTGCTTGCAACGTTTCACCGTTTGCGAACGCTCCTGGTTTCTGGCAAGATTGCGCAGTGCGCTGGCGCGTTCAATGCAGTGTATCCGGAGAAATATGTGAGTGGTTCGAGAGCTTTCGCTTGTGTGCAACTGTCGAGAATCCCTGTACAGTGTCGAGGTGCCGCTGATGTGTACATGCAAGGGCTTCCCATGTCCAGAGTGCCTAACCCATCTCCCGCCCCTCTATTCGCAATATTACCGCTTATGTACGAAGACAGATTTCACTTTTGTGTTATACCGCTTACTATCCTGACAGAGGGATCAACCATATTTTTTGACACTCAAGTGTTTTACAGCAGGGTCCACCACAACTTTACTGCGTCACGATACGTCACTACCGTTACGGATGTACGGCAGTAAAATTTACAACAATGACAAAGAAAAAGCAATCAGAAAAATTTTTCACAGATACCGAACCCACGATCGCTCGAACCGCGACGAAAGGTGCCCGCCGCGCTACCGACTGCGCTACCCTCGGCCATGTTAGAGGAGCACGAACGCGCCTGATAACCCTTCATTTAAACTTTCTCCATCTCTCTCCTTGTCGTTGTCTTCTCCTTTGGCTGCGGCCGTGCCGCCACCTATAATGTGCACAGCGAAATATCGTTGTAACACCAAAGAACACCTATAGTTCGGCCTGGGTAGGTTAGTGTCAGCGCTCTCACTGAGGCTACCCTGCCCCTTGAGCGTAGCTCGGTGCAGTTCGGTCATTTCACTTTCGTGTTATACCTATTGCTATAACCAACACCTCCTCCATTTTTTTCAACGCCAGTCGGATGCGTCCGATACGGCTGTTCACCACCCTCTCCGTCGGCTCTTACCTACTCCTTCCCGTCGGCTAGCGCTCGCGCCTCAGAACACCTATCCAGAGAACACCTATATAGGGGAGAACCGGTCAAGTTTGCCCGCCGACGCCAGCGCTTGCCATCACCCTGCCGGCAAAAGCGTACAACTGCAGAGTGGTACGACCCCCCCGCTCCCTTTCGTTCCCACGCATTTGCGAAGCGCGCGCTGCACGTGAAACTCCCCTCGTTCGTCGATGTCACCCCGACAGAAAGGAGGGAACTACTGCTGCGTCGTCAACTGTCACAATAGCCATGCAAACACGAAGGGGTCGACTCCACCAGTGAAATTCTACCGATTCCCAAACAGATGGTACGAAAAAAGCAGACGACAGGCATGGATTACAGCAGTGCGCCGAAAAAAAGTAAACAATTTTTTTATAAAAATGAGCACGCGCACGATGCATTCAACATAACGGGTGTTAATTCCTGCGTCACCACTCGTCTAATCGATCGAGTTACTGGGAGATACACATCCCCATCTTAAAAGTACAAATTACCATAACACTTTCAACTTCCGTCTTTAGAGCACTGTTAAAAAATTGTGAAGAAATATCTTTATGCTGCTACTATTATTCGATATTGTTGGGGACGTAGTAGTTGAAGCTGTGTACACATGTGGTATTTGTGACGTGTGGTCATATAGTTTTTATATCTACGCAGCGCCGACAGACGCGTGTGGTTGCCAAAAGCTTGGACAATGATTTGTAGCAGACATTTTGTGGGAAACTGCAAAAATGATTCAAGTCTGCACCCTTCGTATGTGCCGACAGTGTTTCCAGCGGCTTACAAGAAACGGGCACCTCACGCAGAAACGGCGCAGAGGTATGATAGGCAGCGAAGCGCATAACTTTTTATGCATTTTAAAGCATTTTCTTAAGACTGTTGATTCCTGATTTCAAGCTCAGCGAGAATTTGTTCCGAGCAGGCGCAATTATCAAGTAAAGCTAAAATAGAAGGGTTTTGATCAAACAAGACACTTTCACACCGCCACATTTTAAGGGTAAGATTGGAACGCGGTTAGTAACAAGCACATTGCTCTTTCGATACTTTTCATTCAAAGTAAAAATGATTCAAGCAACAGACCACGCAAAATGTTTTATCTACAAGGTTTCATACGTCTCCGTGAAGTTCTTCTATGAAATGTTTCTGTGCACACAGATGGTCACAATTGCTAGTTTTTTTTTTTTGATGAGGCATTTTGCCATCGCACATGTTTTTATAGAGTTTGATTTCGTAAGCAATACTTGTTTTATTTTGTGAATGTAATGGCGTTACTAACGGGACCACGGAACACCCTAAACGTGTAGTCATTTTCAGACTTCATGTACATTTTACACTTGAAGATGATACGAAAATTTATTATTCGCGCACTACAGATATGCTCAATGTTGATTACCGTACAATATTTGAGAAAAAGACTCCAAAGTATAAACGTTGTAGTGAACGGCGCGATCTGATCCCTGCCACAACCTTATTTTGCTTAGGTGGAGGCGTCGTTCTGTGAGGGCAGCCAGATCAGCACAAAATTCCGTGGAGCAGGCTGTGCCGCAAGGTATTGCTCAAGATGACCCAGCAATGCAAGATGAAGAGAACTCTGTTTTCCTCGATGTCTATGATACGCTTTCGAATGATTTGGAATCGCTAGAGACGCCTCTCGCACCCACCAGTAACGGCGATCCTCAGCCTTCGCTGACCTTTTACCAAATTGCTGCCACGAAAAATATCTTCAATTGCGGCGATCTTCTTAAATGCGGACAGAAGCGTATAAATCCTAACCGCGCGCAACGCGAAACTCTCAAAAACACGTGCAGAACGCGTGCAGCGTGCTAGCAAAGCAACGCGTTTTCAAGGCAGGTTGAAGGGGACAGCGGACGGGTCAACACTCGAGTAACCAGTTTTCTCCCCACCATGACTAACAGCGCCAGGCACTGCAGCGCCTCCCACGGCGTGGGTCTCCTCTATACCCGTTTTAGAGAACGAAAACTGTACCTTCCACAGTAGAACAAAAGTGAGAGTAGCGGTGGCGTAGTGAAGTGCATTAGGGCGAACGAAGATGGCGCTGCAAGTACTATCATTATCATCATCGGGAAAAGCCGCGTTTTTGCTGGTTAGCGCCCTGCTCTACCACTCCCTCACATAGTTAGCCCCACTGTAGTATTTTGCTTATTCCCCTCGCTAAACCGCGGCTCGCGTGTGTGCTTTTCGTAGACGGCTACTGTAGCTTATCTCCAGGTGACCAAACAGGCCTCGACTGGCAAGGACAACGTCAATCAAGTAAGGTTTGCATCGTTTATTGCGGCACCACAGCTGGTACAAACAACGTACGGTACAGTGCACACGTGGGTCAACAATTTGCAGTCGCGTCAAAAAAAGAAACACATACATAGTGAGTGCGCTCCAATTTGTGCATAACGACGCTAAACGCTGACAAAATATGCATGGTAAACGGGGATACCAGAGTGATCGAACGAATGTTGCTCTCTCACTGCGTTGTGCCGTCCCATTCTGTTAGCGTTGATTTTAAGACAGCGAGCACGGGTAAATCCACGATGCAGAATCCGAAACGTGCGCAACGTTAGCAGATGTCACAGTAACACCGATTTAGCTTCGCTTAGTTAGCATTACCTAAACGATCGCGGATGCTCCTTCTCTGTATAAAGGTAAATGAATGCGTTACAAACAAGAAGCGTCGCGCTGTGCCGAATAGGATAGGCACGAATTTCAACCATCAGGCAGGCAGGCACAGAACTTTATTTTGGTCCTGAGAAACTGCAGTTGGACGTCCCCTTCTAGGGGGGTCCTGTAGCAGTTGCGGGCCGCTCCCACGCAGGGACAGGAAGACCGTGGCCCTCCGCCTTCTCGCAGGCTCTCTGCACAGCCCGAAGTTGAACCGAAAGGTCGCCGCTTCTCAGGGCTTCCTCCCAGTCCTCTTCTTTGCTGAACTCTGTGTCACGTAACGCAGGACATTGCCAGAGCATGTGAGCTAGTGAGCAGTAAGCCTCTCCGCAGTTCGGACAATGCGGTTCAACGTTGGGCGAGAAGTTACTAAACCTGCCTCTCGAAGGGAAAGACCCCGTTTGGAGCATCCTGAGCACCCTCGCTGCCGAGGATAGCCACCTCTCCCGCGAGATCGAGCCCGAGGCGAAAGCTCTGGCAGCGGACCGCGAGTCCGTGAATACATTTGGACGCGATGCGTCCTTCATTGCTACAGCAATGGCAATTTGCTCAGCAACCGTTGCCGAAATGTTTCTAACCGACGCAGCACATAGGAGCTTGCCACTATGGTCGACTGAGACCACTGCAAAGCGATCAGAACGCCCGTACTGTGCTGCATCGACAAACGTAGCGAGGTCCGGGCTGTCGGCAACTGACGTCAATAAGGAACGGGCCCGAGCTATGCGGCGTCCTACAGTGTACTGCGGGTGAACATTCCTGGGCAGTGGATCTAGGGCAAATGTACCTCTGATAGAAGACGGTAGAGTCACTTTACGTACGCGAATCTCTGTAAGACCGCAGCCAATGGACTCCAGGATACGTCTACCGGCCCGCGAGGACGATAGGCGCACTACCTGAGCCCAAAAGGACAGAAAGTTGAGCGAGTTGGTAAGGGTCCATAGTCAAAAGAAGAGGCGTGCAAGACACGGACACAAGTGGAGAAGCGAACAACACGAACGCCGACTAACAACTGATGCAGGGCACAGAGGCGAAAAAGAAAGAAGACATAGTCAAGAGTTCGACGGAATACCGTCTGGTCACGTAAAGGCATTGTTAGAGGTAAAGGTCACTGACCAGTGTCAAAAATATAAAATGACGTTTCGGGGTCCGTACGGATCCCTTGTTCACAATGGAATGAAGGCAGAGCACCAGGTTCTTAAGTAGCGTTGAGCGCATGACGCAAAGTCCGGGAGTACACGTGGTTTAAGGTGCCAGATGATCTATTGATTGTGCTTCTTGTTGTCTGAATTATCAGTGATTCGAGATTGAGCCTTGTTGACCAATTCCTCTCCGTGGCCATGATGTGCGCATTGTCCCAGTTTATCTCGTGGCCCGTCTTCTCGGAATGCTCTGCTAGTGCATTGGTCACTGTGTGGCGTTTGGCGACGTCATTCTTGTGCTGTTTTAAACGCTTGCAAAAATTTCCGCTTTCACCAATATATACAGAGTCACAGTCGGCGCGCGGGATTTTGTATACCACACCAGGGAAACGTTGCCGGGGGAGAGGATCCTTCACATTTAGCAAGTCACCCTTGAGCTTGCTTGTTGGCACATGCGCAATCTGAACACCGCGTTTTCTAAATGTGCGAGCTAGGGCCTCGCTTATACCTTGAATGTATGGAATCGCTGCGCGCTTGTGTGCTGACGCAACGCCATCAATGGTTTGACTGTTTTGCTGCTGGTTACGCATGATGAACTTTATTGTCTTCTTAATAAAATGTTTGGGATATCCATTCCTGATGAGGTCATCATCAATGGTCTTGAGCTCTTCCTGCAGTTTTCTTGCATCAGAACAGGTTCGAATGGCACGTTGCACTAAAGAACGGACCACTGAGCGTTTGTGGGCTACCGGATGGACTGACTCGTAGTCAAGGTATCTACCGGAGTGAGTTGGCTTTCGGTACACGGCGAAGGCGAGGGCCGTTGACGTACGTTTCACAATTGCGTCCAAGAACGGAAGGCATCCATCTTTTTCTTCTTCCACAGTGAACTTGATGGAAGGCTCGATGCCATTTAGGCAGTCAAGGAAAGGTTGCACGTCCTTCTTCTTTATGACGCAAAAGCAGTCGTCGACGTATCTCAGAAAAACCTTGGGTTTCGGCTGAAATGACTCCAATGCCTTGTTTTCAATTGCTTCCATTGTTACATTTGCAGTCGTGACTGAAATGGATGCTCCCATAGCGGTACCGAAAACTTGCCTGTAGAATTCGCCCTTGTACGAGAAGTAAGTGTTGGACAGGCAGAATCGTAACAAGTTGCAGAGCTCAGTGACGTCGAATGGTGTGCGGTCTGCCAACGTCGTGTCCTTGTGAAGTAACTGTCTGGAAGTTTCCACAGCAAGGTCGACGGGCACACTTGTGAAGAGGGAGCAGACGTCAAAAGAAACCAGTACTTCGTCTATGTCCACAGTGATGCTCTTCATCTTGTTTATGAAGTCATGAGTGTTCCGGAGATGAGTTTCAGTCTTGCCTGCCAGGGGAGCCAAGATGCCATGAAGATACCTTGAGAGGTTATACAGTGGTGACCTTGTGAAATCTACTATGGGCCTGAGAGGCGTCCCGCTTTTGTGAATCTTCGGTAGGCCATAGATCGCTGGAGCAGAACCATTGGTGCACACCAGTTGGTAGTAAAGCCTTTTGTTTGATGCAGGGAGCGTTTGGAAAATACCAGAGAGCATCTTTTGCAAGCGTGCTTGAACCTTCAAGGTCGGATCCCTGTCGATCTTGGCGTACGTCGCGCAGTCTCCCACTATCTCCTCCATCTTTGACTGATACGCGGAACGGTCAAGCACAACTGTCACGTTGCCCTTGTCGGCAGGCAGGACGGCAATCTTCTTGTTTTCGTGTAAAGATTTTACCGCTTTTCGCTCGACTTCTGAGAGGACTTGTTGGCAGCCAGACTTGCGGATCCTAGATAGTATGCCAACCGCTTTTGTGCGGACTTCGTCTCGTTCATCTTCTTCAATTAGGCCAATAGCGTTTTCAACAGCACACACGACTTTGCGGGTGTCCGGTCGCTTTCCTTGGTTGAAATTGAGACCTCGGCTCAAAACTTGGCATTCCGCAGCAGTTAGCGCGTAGGAAGACATGTTCCTGACCTCGAACTTTGGACCTGTAGGTTTCATGCCTTTTTCCAGCAAGGCGTTCAGTTTGCGCTCTTGTGACGTTTCCTGCTTTTCCTTTCTCCGTCGGGATGCTTGATTAGCAACCAGATGTATTTCAGGGAGGACTTCAGGCATGATGAATTCCAACTGTCGTGCCGCGAGGAAAATCTTGGTCTCAAGACTCTTCACAGTTCGTCTGCAGTCTTCTATCCGAGCTTGAAGAAGCTGCCTTTCTGCTCTCGAAATCACTTGATGACCGAATGCCGATTTCACAGGGTGCTTAAGCTGCAATGATTTTGGAATGAGCTGCTTCGACTTACATGTTCGGTTGAATCGCAGATGCGTCTTGAAGGCTGCCAGTCGCGTAGATGCGCTCAAGAACTGTCGAATCCCAGTAATAGCCCGTTGTCCATACTTGTTGCGGATGCTAACGTAGTCAAGAGTTCGACGGAATGCCGCCTGGTCAGGTAAAGGCATAGTTAGAGGTAAAGGTCACTGACCAGTGTCAAAAAAATATAAAATGACGTTTCGGGGTCCGTACGGATCCCTTGTTCACAATGGAATGAAGGCAGAGCACCAGGTTCTTAAGTAGCGTTGAGCGCATGACGCAAAGTCCGGGAGTACACGTGGTTTAAGGTGGCAGATGATCTATTGATTGTGCTTCTTGTTGTCTGAATTATGAGTGATTCGAGATTGAGCCTTGTTGACCAATTCCTCTCCTTGGCCATGATGTGCGCATTGTCCCAGTTTATCTCGTGGCCCGTCTTCTCGGAATGCTCTGCGAGTGCATTGGTCACTGTGTGGCCTTTGGCGACGTCATTCTTGTGCTGTTTCAAACGCTTGCAAAAATTTCCGCTTTCACCAATATATACAGAGTCACAGTGAAACGTACGTCAACGGGCCTCGCCTTCGCCGTGTACCGAAAGCCAACTCACTCCGGTAGATACCTTGACTACGAGTCAGTCCATCCGGTAGCCCACAAACGCTCAGTGGTCCGTTCTTTAGTGCAACGTGCCATTCGAACCTGTTCTGATGCAAGAAGCCTGCAGGAAGAGCTCAAGACCATTGAAGATGACCTCATCAGGAATGGATATCCCAAACATTTTATTAAGAAGACAATAAAGTTCATCATGCGTAACCAGCAGCAAAACAGTCAAACCATGATGGCGTTGCGTCAGCACACAAGCGCGCAGCGATTCCATACATTCAAGGTATAAGCGAGGCCCTAGCTCGCACATTTAGAAAACGCGGTGTTCAGATTGCGCATGTGCCAACAAGCAAGCTCAAGGGTGACTTGCTAAATGTGAAGGATCCTCTCCCCCGGCAACGTTTCCCTGGTGTGGTATACAAAATCCCGTGCGCCGACTGTGACTCTGTATATATTGGTGAAAGCAGAAATTTTTGCAAGCGTTTAAAACAGCACAAGAATGACGTCGCCAAAGGCCACAAAGTGACCAATGCACTCGCAGAGCATTCCGAGAAGACGGGCCACGAGATAAACTGGGACAATTCGCACATCATGGCCACGGAGAGGAATTGGTCAACAAGGCTCAATCTCGAATCACTGATAATTCAGACAACAAGAAGCACAATCAATAGATCATCTGGCACCTTAAACCACGTGTACTCCCGGACTTTCCGTCATGCGCTCAACGCTACTTAAGAACCTGGTGCTCTGCCCTCATTCCATTGTGAACAAGGGATCCGTAGCGACCCCGAAACGTCATTTTATATTTTTGACACTGGTCAGTGACCTTTACCTCTAACAATGCCTTTACCTGACCAGACGGTATTCCGTCGAACTCTTGACTACGTTAGCATCCGCAACAAGTATGGACAACCGGCTATCACTGGGATTCGACAGTTCTTGAGCGCATCTACGCGACTGGCAGCCTTCAAGACGCATCTGCGATTCAACCTAACATGTAAGTCGAAGCAGCTCATTCCAAAATCATTGCAGCTTAAGCACCCTGTGAAATCGGCGTTCGGTCATCAAGTGATTTCGAGAGCAGAAAGGCAGCTTCTTCAAGCTCGGATAGAAGACTGCAGACGAACTGCGAAGAGTCTTGAGACCAAGATTTTCTTCGCGGCACGACAGTTGGAATTCATCATGCCTGAAGTCCTCCCTGAAATACATCTGGTTGCTAATCAAGCATCCCGACGGAGAAAGGAAAAGCAGGAAACGTCACAAGAGCGCAAACTGAACGCCTTGCTGGAAAAAGGCATGAAACCTACAGGTCCAAAGTTCGAGGTCAGGAACATGTCTTCCTACGCGCTAACTGCTGCGGAATTCCAATTTTTGAGCCGAGGTCTCAATTTCAACCAAGGAAAGCGACCGGACACCCGCAAAGTCGTGTGTGCTGTTGAAAACGCTACTGGCCTAATTGAAGAAGATGAACGAGACGAAGTCCGCACAAAAGCGGTTGGCATACTATCTAGGATCCGCAAGTCTGGCTGCCAACAAGTCCTCTCAGAAGTCGAGCGAAAAGCGGTAAAATCTTTACACGAAAACAAGAAGATTGCCGTCGTGCCTGCCGACAAGGGCAACGTGACAGTTGTGCTTGACCGTTCCGCGTATCAGTCAAAGATGGAGGAGATAGTGGGAGACTGCGCGACGTACGCCAAGATCGACAGGGATCCGACCTTGAAGGTTCAAGCACGCTTGCAAAAGATGCTCTCTGGTATTTTCCAAACGCTCCCTGCATCAAACAAAAGGCTTTACTACCAACTGCTGTGCACCAATGGTTCTGCTCCAGCGATCTATGGCCTACCGAAGATTCACAAAAGCGGGACGCCTCTCAGGCCCATAGTAGATTTCACAAGGTCACCACTGTATAACCTCTCAAGGTATCTTCATGGCATCTTGGCTCCCCTGGCAGGCAAGACTGAAACTCATCTCCGGAACACTCATGACTTCATAAACAAGATGAAGAGCATCACTGTGGACATAGACGAAGTACTGGTTTCTTTTGACGTCTGCTCCCTCTTCACAAGTGTGCCCGTCGACCTTGCTGTGGAAACTTCCAGACAGTTACTTCACAAGGACACGACGTTGGCAGACCGCACACCATTCGACGTCACTGAGCTCTGCAACTTGTTACGATTCTGCCTGTCCAACACTTACTTCTCGTACAATGGCGAATTCTACAGGCAAGTTTTCGGCACCGCTATGGGAGCATCCATTTCAGTTACGACTGCAAATGTAACAATGGAAGCAATTGAAAACAAGGCATTGGAGTCATTTCAGCCGAAACCCAAGGTTTTTCTGAGAGCTATCAGTAGCGCGAAGGAGCACTACTTTAATCACACGCTGCCTAGTTTCATTTCTGGTTCACCACAAAAGTTCTGGCAATTTCTTTCGAAAAGTAAGAAGTCGATCGACCGCATTGTGCATGATAACGTTGTCATCGTTGATAAACAAGACATTGCTGAAAAGTTCAATGCCTATTTTTACGGTGTCTTTTCCAACCCTACTGAACCCTTACACCAGAATCGTGCCAGTTGGGCCGAAACAAATCTTGTATCATTATCCGGTGTTATATCAATGTTACTAAACCTTAAGGGAAAAGCATCGCCTGGCCCTGACAATATACCCAATCTTTTCCTTCGCCGATATGCTGAGATGCTCGCTCCATATCTAGTAGTTATTTTTAACAAATCATTGACGACAGCTATCATTCCGGAGGACTGGAGGACGGCAAGAATTGTACCAGTGCTAAAGAAGGGCGACTCCGCATTGCTAACGAATTATAGACCGATATCTTAAACCGCGTCTTGCTGTAAGCTACTTGAACATATTATAGCTAGTTATATTACAAAATTTCTTAATGATAACAGCGTACTATCTCCATTCCAGCATGGTTTTAGGAAAGGTCTTTCCACAGTAACTCAGCTAACTACAGTCATCCATAATTTTGCCTCTATTCTAGATAAATCAGGCCAGGTAGACGTAATATTTTTAGATTTTAGAAAGGCTTTCGATCTTGTTTGCCACACAAACTAATTCTAAAGTTAAAGAACATAGGACTACCACAGTTCATCGTTGCTTGGGTGTCCGCATACCTTACAAACCGCACACAGCTTGTAAGTATTGACAATCATTTTTCACGACATTTACCTGTTAACTCAGGAGTCCCGCAGGGAAGCGTACTAGGCCCGCTTTTGTTTCTCATATACATCAATGACATTGTCCAGGTCATTAATGAACCAGTTCAGATTAGACTTTTCGCAGATGATTGCTTGCTTTTTAATGAAATTAAATGTCCGGATGATCAGGCCTTGCTGAATACTAGCCTGCAAAACATACATATGTGGTGTAAAGAGTGGGAAATGCAACTTAACGCGGATAAAACGGTTTTCATGAATATGAGTAGAAAGAAAAACATTTTATTTTTTCCGTATAGTCTCCCTACAGAACAGTTAACGCAGGTCTCTCACTACAAATATCTCGGCGTCACAATAACTAGTACACTAAGTTGGAACACCCATATTTCGAACATTTGCTCATCCGCCTTCCGTAAGCTATGTTTTTTGCGACATAAGTTAAAACACACCCCACCTGATGTCAAACTGCTCGCATATTCATCAATTATAAGACCCAAGCTGGAATACGCATCCATTGTTTGGGACCCTCACACGAAAAAGAATATCGAAGCATTGGAGATGATCCAACGAAAAGCAGTTAGATTTATTTATTCTAAATACCGCCAAACAGACTCTCCGACTCAACTAATGAATCTTTATGGCATAAAATCATTGCAATTGCGAAGAAAAATTGACAGAATAAAATTCCTCTTTCAATTGAAGAATCGTCATTTGCTGCTTCCCCCTGAGCCCTACGTGACATCACTGGCGTCACAAACTACAAGGCATCGACATGCAGAATCACTAACCCCATACAGCACCAAAACTAACCTATTCAAATTCTCATTTTTCCCGCGCACAATTAACAAGTGGAACTCGCTGCCAATATCAGCAGTGGAAAGTTTAAAAATAATTGAAAGCCTTCAGGATTGATGTTATGTTATTTTACTTATGTTCCTTTTCTTATGTGATATTCAAACTGCTATTATTTTCGTATTTTCTTTTGTTCTCAGTGCATTGTATGTAAATGTGTCTATGTATTACCCTTTTAAGTATACTTTTGCCCCTCCTGCTAGGGCCCCAGTCGGGCCTGCAGTATCTTGTAAATAAAATAAATAAAATAAATAAATACGTCGACGACTGCTTTTGCGTCATAAAGAAGAAGGACGTGCAACCTTTCCTTGACTGCCTAAATGGCATCGAGCCTTCCATCAAGTTCACTGTGGAAGAAGAAAAAGATGGATGCCTTCCGTTCTTGGGCGCAATTGTGAAACGTACGTCAACGGGCCTCGCCTTCGCCGTGTACCGAAAGCCAACTCACTCCGGTAGATACCTTGACTACGAGTCAGTCCATCCGGTAGCCCACAAACGCTCAGTGGTCCGTTCTTTAGTGCAACGTGCCATTCGAACCTGTTCTGATGCAAGAAGCCTGCAGGAAGAGCTCAAGACCATTGAAGATGACCTCATCAGGAATGGATATCCCAAACATTTTATTAAGAAGACAATAAAGTTCATCATGCGTAACCAGCAGCAAAACAGTCAACCCATTGATGGCGTTGCGTCAGCACACAAGCGCGCAGCGATTCCATACATTCAAGGTATAAGCGAGGCCCTAGCTCGCACATTTAGAAAACGCGGTGTTCAGATTGCGCATGTGCCAACAAGCAAGCTCAAGGGTGACTTGCTAAATGTGAAGGATCCTCTCCCCCGGCAACGTTTCCCTGTTGTGGTATACAAAATCCCGTGCGCCGACTGTGACTCTGTATATATTGGTGAAAGCGGAAATTTTTGCAAGCGTTTAAAACAGCACAAGAATGACGTCGCCAAAGGCCACACAGTGACCAATGCACTCGCAGAGCATTCCGAGAAGACGGGCCACGAGATAAACTGGGACAATGCGCACATCATGGCCACGGAGAGGAATTGGTCAACAAGGCTCAATCTCGAATCACTGATAATTCAGACAACAAGAAGCACAATCAATAGATCATCTGGCACCTTAAACCACGTGTACTCCCGGACTTTGCGTCATGCGCTCAACGCTACTTAAGAACCTGGTGCTCTGCCTTCATTCCATTGTGAACAAGGGATCCGTACGGACCCTGAAACGTCATTTTATATTTTTGACACTGGTCAGTGACCTTTACCTCTAACAGAAAGAAGACATACAGCTTATCTGCGCATGCTCGGAATGGTAGCGCCACCTATCAAACGGTTACACGTGCCGGTCTACGCGATAGACAACTGCTAAGGCATTCTATCTCCTCTCTGTTTAAGCTAATCGACGGCTGACTCACGCACGCACTTCCACTATTACTGATATGCCAGGCCTCGACCAATAAACGCGTCTTTTCACTCTTATGTCTGTACAGGATCTCGGTTTTCTGCGCGTGAGCCATTTTCTGCCCCTCGATCACCTCCGAGAGGGAGTTATGCATGCCCTGTTGTATGAGCTTTTCGGTGCTGGTGCTGATAGGCAAGCCTATAACTCGCTTTATACTCGTGCGCATTAGTGTACCGATTTTTGCCTCTTCCCTTTTGGACCAGTGCAGCGCCGAACCATCGGCTCTGAACCCGTACCGTAGGTGTGTAGGTAATGGGCGAAAAAATATTTCACCTTTTGTTTTAAGCGCTAACTGCGATAACTCGCTCAACTTTCTGTTTCTTTTTTGAACTGCGATAAAGCGTCTATGAATGCACCTAATCGTCACACACAATTTTCGCAGCACTGCACATTCAATAGCAAGAAAGAAAACACGGTTATGTGTTGAAATGTTTGTTACACAGTAAATAAATATAATTAGAGCATAATTAAATGTAAGTTTATTATGAGGCCAGTCAGCTTTTATCTTGTCGTAAAACGAATCAGAAGTGAGACTTTGTAAACGAATCAGAAGTCGTAAACGATCAGAAGTTTGTTATAGCCTAACGTCATTATGAACCAACGAAAATCATATTTTTGATGTTGCTCCCTGAACATCGTACATCAAACCACTCTTAAAATATGGTAACGCCTTCACAATATTCTCTGCACGAATGCACAGCACACTGTAGCAAACTGATGACACACTGAATACATCAATTCATCCAAAGCTGTGTTTCTTGTACTTTCTTAGCCGCTTCTCCACTGGACTGCCAAAGAACAAGTTGCCGAAAACAAGTACACAATCGTGTACGCTGCTGCTGAACGGGTTATTATGGTTCAGTTACGCAGCTCATGTAGAGCGAGAATGCCATGGCACCAATAAGCGCACCAATAAGATGAAGTGTACTGTGAAGGCAGTATAATTGACATTAGATATTCTACAATGCATGAACAAAATATGAATACTATAGAAAGACAGAGATGCTAGGATAATGCAGGCTGATTACAGAGGCATAATTATGGGCAGATTAGCTTCAGGAATACATTGCACATCTAGGTTGGTGTATGCGGCAAAGAATCACTCAGCCATGGGCACAATGTCTGTGATGCATGGACATGTCAACAGAAATTATGCACTCTCGTACAAACACACACATGCACACACATTAGCATTACGCGAATCTGTGACAGCGCCGAAAAGAATAAATCTCATGCTTATTGTACATGTGCTTGTCGGTGTTGGATTATGCACTTTTTAAACTTGTGCTTGAAAAATAAACCGTATTCTTGCTAATTGTAGAGCCTCGACATCAAAGTATCGATAACGTTGCAGTGTAGCTGCACCTGTGTCGTATGTACAGTCAAGAGCAAAAGTTTGCGAAATCAGAAACTTCGTAAAAGCCTATATTACTGCTTAGTTTCTGATCATAGCCTCGAATTAAATGTCTCAGTGGGTAGAGGTTGTTGCGATGTACAGACTGAAACATTTAATTACAGGCTATGTTACGAGGCTGAGCCATAATGTACATTTTTCGAGACTTTCGCATCCAGCAAACTTTGGATATTGATTGTACCTCTTTAATATTGTCACGTAGGTGACGTTGAGCTGGCCGGTGCACAGACGAGCAGAAAGGCAGAGCCCGGCGGCAATAAAACTAAGGGTACTTTATTGGGGCAGATTTGCGCCCGAAAGCAAACTAAAACACAAAAGGACAGAAAGTTGAGCGAGTTGGTAACAGTCCATAATCAAAAGAAGATCTTCGCGATAGACAACTCCTAAGGCATTCTATCTCCTCTCTGTTTAAGCTAATCGACGGCTGACTCACGCATGCACTTCCACTAATACTGATATGCCAGGCCTCAACCAATAAACGCGTATCTTCGTTCTTATGCCTGTACAGGATCTCGGTTTCGTCTAACTCGGGCATGCAGCTACAGACCTGGCAGTGCAAGGATAGATTGGACGGCGTCCCACCTGATAGCGACCTTCTGTGTTCAATTAATCTTTGATTAATACAACGCGCAGTTTGCCCTACATAAAGACGTCCGCACCTAAAAGGAATCTTATAAACCACACCCATGCGACAGTCGGTGAAATTGTTCTTGGCTAAGTGCTTAACCGGACAGATATCCGTTCGCTTCTTACCTTCCATCTGCTCATTTCTTCTATGCACGGCAGCACAAACTCTTCCTAACTTATTGGGAGCTGTAAACACAACATTAACCCCGTATTTACTTCCCACTTTCTTAAGCCTGTGCGAAACTGCGTGGATATACCTTTTTCTTGTTAATGTTACTCTCTGCTACAGCTTTCGTTCCGGTCGAAATCGACTTCTTAAGACGCTTAGGAGTTGTCTATCGCGAAGACCGGCACGTGTAACCGTTTGACAGGTGGCGCTACCATTCCGAGCACGCGCAGATAAGCTGTGTGTCTTCTTTCTTTTTCGCCTCTGTGCTGTGCTTCAGTTGTTAGTCGGCGTTCGTGGTGTTCACTGCTCTCCTTGTGTCCGTGTCCTGCACGCCTCTTCTTTTGATTATAGCAAACTAAAACACACTGATCGGCTACAGCGAAAGAAAAAAACAGGCCAGCGTGCCCGAACGGCGGCTGACAGAATACCCGCCTGTGGGTGTGACGATCCCTTATCAATCCGGTATGTTGCAGCACATCAGGGCATCAAGCTGGCTTGCGGATACACTCCAACACACAAAAAGCGGATAAATAAAGCAATTAGATGAGGTCCGCATCTTTTCTAAACACACGTGGCACTGCCCCTCCGGGAGACAGAGCATCGTCCCGATGCTAAAGGAACACACTAGTTACAAAGAAAGGAAATTGTTAGCACCTAATAAGAGCGCAGTGATGGAAATGTCTCTTATTCTATCGTTCAAAAAACATCTTGAGACGCGCAACGTGGACTACTTCAGGTCGCGAGCGTCGCCGCTGTGATTGTGTCACTCCATCAGGCACAACTTCGTAGACAAGGGGCCCGAGTCGTCGCGTTATCTTGTATGGTCCAAAATACCGGCGTAGGAGTTTCTCCCTGAGGCCCCGGCGGCGAATCGGTGTCCATACCATAACGCGGTCACCGGGTGCGTACTGCTGGTCTCGCCGTCGTAGGTTGTAGAGTCGGCTGTCCGTGTGTTGCTGCTCTTTGATACGCATTCGGGCGAGCTGGCGGGCTTCCTCGGCACGCTGAAGGAAATCGGCCACAGTCCCCATAGGTGCTCCCGTCGTCGACGTGGGGCAACATTGCATCCAGCATGGTAGCATGGTACTGGCTGGGCGGGCGAAGACAAGCTCGAAAGGTGTCATCTGCGTTGTCTCTTGTGGCGTGGTGTTGTACGCAAAGGTGACGTAAGGGAGGACTTCGTCCCAAGTCTTGTGCCCGACGTCAACGTACATGGCGAGCATGTCGGCGAGGGTCTTGTTCAAGCGCTCCGTCAGGGTGTTTGCGGGTGATAGGCTGTGGTTTTGCGATGGACAGTGTGGCTCAAGCGTAGGATCTGCTGCGTGAGTTCTGCGGTGAATGCCGTACCTCTGTCGGTGATAAGGACCATGGGTGCGCCGTGCCGGAGGACAATGTTCTTCACAAAAAAACTGGCGACTTCGATTGCAGTGCCGGATGGTAGTGAGGCTGTCTCAGCGTAGCGTGTCAGGTAGTCTGTTGCTACCACTATCCACTTGTTCCCGTTGGTCGAAGTCGGAAAGGGACCCAGCAGATCCATCCCAATTTGCTGGAATGGTTTCTCCGGTGGTTCGATTGGTTGCAGGAGGCCGGCGGGCCTCGTAGAGGTGTTTTCCGACGTTGGCAATCTCGGCAGGTTTTGACGTAGCGTGCGACGTCCGCGCTCAGGCCGGGCCCATAGTATTTCCCTTGGATTCGTCGCAGTGTTCGCGTTAACCCCATGTGTCCTGCTGTCGGCTCGTCGTGACACGCCTCTAAACTTCTTGCCGTAAACTGACTGGAACCACAAGTAGGTATGTTGTTTTCTGCGGCGTAAAGTTTTTCTTCACAAGCACGTTATTTCGCAGGCACAGCGACGAAATCGCGCGCCTGAACGCTTTTGGCGGTGTATCGGTCTTGCCTTCGAGGTATTCCAGCACACCGCGAAGATCAGGATCGGCGCATTGATCATTTGCGAAGGTATCACAACTCACGGGCCCGAGGAATGCATCATCGTCGTCATCATCGTATGGCAAGAAGGTATTAACGGGAGCTCTCGAAAGGCAGTCGGCATCCGTGTGCTTTCGGCCTGACTTATAGACGACGGTGACGTCGTACTCCTGTAGCCGCAGGCTCCAACGAGCAAGACGACCTGAAGGGTCCCTTAGGCTGGCAAGCCAGCACAGGGCGTGGTGGTCAGTGACAACCTTGAAGGGCCTCCCGTAATGATATGGTCGAAACTTTGTGACTGCCCAAACGACAGCGAGGCATTCCTTTTCTGTCGTTGAATAGTTCAACTCCGCTTTCGACAGGGACCGACTCGCGTAGGCGATGACTCGCTCGATGTCGTGCTTCTTCTGGATCAATACTGCGCCAAGTCCGACGCCGCTTGCATCTGTGTGAACCTCTGTGTCGGTGCTCTCATCGAAGTGACCCAGTATTGGCGATGACTGCAAGCGTATCTGAAGTTCACGAAAAACGTCCTCCTGGGGCTTCTGCCACGAGAACTTCACGTCGGCCTTCGTAAGGCGTGTGAGGGGCTCGGCGATCCGTGAGAAGGCTCCCACAAAACGCCAGTAATACGCACAGAGGCCCAAGAATCTACGGACGGCTTTCTTGTCAGCTGTCGTCGGGAAATTTTCAATGGCTGCCGTCTTGTTGGGATCCGGGCGGACCACACTGCGCGACTGACCACGTGCCCGAGAAAAAGTAGCTCTTCGTACGCAAAATGACATTTCTGCGGTTTCAGAGTGAGTCCCGACGCCTTGATCGCCTCTAGTACGGTCTGCAGCCTGTGAAGATGCTCGTCGAAGGTGGGTGCAAAAACGATGACGTCGTCGAGGTAGACGAGGCGTGTCTGCCATTTCAGCCCGGACAGTACCGTTTCCATGACACGCTGAAATATTGCCGGTGCTCAGCATAGGCCGAGCGGCATAACCTTAAACTCGTAAAGTCCATCCGGCGTGATGAAGGCGGTCCTTCTCACGGTCCCTCTCGTCCATCTCTATTTGCCAGTAGCCGCTCCTGAAGTCCATCGACGAAAAATACCTGGCGCCGCAGAGTCGGTCTAACGTATCGTCGATTCTCGAAAGCGGGTAGACGTCTTTCTTGATGACGCTGTTTAGACGGCGATAATCGATGCATAACCGTAAGGTACCGTCCTTCTTTTTCACCAGCACCACGGGTGAAGACCACGGGCTCTTCGAGGGCTGTAATATCGTCGCGGAGCATTTCTTCCACTTGTCCCTTGATGGCATCGCGTTACCGCGCTGATACGCGGTAGCGACTTCGGCGGATAGGACGCGCCGATTCGACTGTAATTATGCGATGCTTCGTTAACAGCGTTTGTGGGATCTTTGCTGACATTGCGAAACATTCGCTGTAATCCAAGAGGATGCGACGTAGGTTCTCCCGCTTTTCTTGTGGCAGGTCAGGGTTGACTGTCAAAGCTTGCCTCATTGGTAGCCATCGATGGCTCTTCTTGGGATGAGTCGGAGAGCGCTAGTGCGTCGCTTACTTCAGCTAAGTCTTCCAAGAAAGCGACCGTTGTGCCCTTGTTGAGGTGCCTGTGTTCCGAGCTGAAATTGGTGATAAGCACAGCTGCTCTGCCCTGACGTAGCTGGACGACCCAACGCGCGACGCAAACGTGGCGGTCGAGAAGCAGCTGCACGTTCGCTTCCACGATCACATCACCACTTGATAGCACATCGGTTTCCACGAGTGCCATGACCCTTGTATTTGGCGGGATGCTTACTTGGTCGTCGAGGATGGTGAATGGGGCGCGGTGAGGATTTCTCTACTGCTGCGGACTGTGTTGTCAGTGTTACGGTTTTCGTCTGGAAGTCGATCACTGCGCCGTTTTCGTTCAGAAAGTCCATCCCCAGGATCACGTCGCGAGAGCATTCCTGCATAATGATGAAGCTCACAGTGTAGCTGTGACCGTCAACAGCCACTCGTGCTTTGCATCGTCCGGTAGGCGTGATCAGGTGGCCTCCTGCTGTGCGTATTTGCGGGCCGTTCCACATGGTTTTCTCTTTCTTAAATCGATTAACAAATCGTCCGCTAACGACGGGTTAGTCGGCCCCGATATCGACCAGTGCGGCCACTGGACGTCCGTCGAGGCTGACCTGCAAAGCCGCGTTTGATGTCAGGCTTCGATTTTGATTGGTCACCGACTGTGCAGTATGTCATTTCGTGCTGTCACGGCTGCGCCGGGTGGAAGCATCTTGAGGAAGCTCTGCGGAATCCAGTCGCCTCGTCGTAGTGTCGGATTTTGTCGAATAGGTGGTTTCAGTCGAGTCGTCTTGGTGCGTCGGGATCGCTGCAGGGTTTTCCGGTCTTCGCTCGAGAGCGGCGTCACCTTCTGACGTCGGTGGCGTTAGTTTCCCCTATGGGGACTGGGTGATCTGCCTCTGAGTTCCCGCTATAGAGCGATGGCGAGCGATGAGAGGTGGGGGACGGAGACCTGAAGCGACGGGGGGCGGAGTCTTCGGCCTCTCGTAGGCATGCCTCAGTAGAGAGCTTTAGCAGGCCACTTTACCCGTACGGTAATGCCGTACCGGTTGAAGAGTGCGCATGCGCGAACTTTATCGTACGGGAACCGACGGAACGCCTTTCCGCATAGTTTGCCGTATATCTGTCCGTATACGGTAACCCTGCGTGACAATCCAGTCCAAGCCCAGACGAGAGCCACTTGCTTCACGTGGTTGAAGCAGTTGAAGTCTTGAAGTGAGTGGAGTCGTCGGGAGTCGTCTGGTTTGGGCTAAGAAGCGTGATGACGGAGAACGTGCCACCACGAGCACCCGCACCCCGTGTGCGCTTTACTCCTGGCGTCGACATGGCTCTCATAAAGGTGGTCGCGGAAGTTAGGCCATGTGCGACCCCGGGAAGTGGCAGGAGGTAGCGCGACTCGCGCAGGAGCTTACGGGGAAAGTGTGAACGCGGCGCCGAGTAAGGGAGCAGTTCGATCTGCTCCTTGTGCAATTCCACCGCAAGGACACGAAGAACCGTACCAGGTGAGCAGTTTTGGTGTTCTCTTGTTCAAAGACGAGGTGCTTCCTCGCGCCATGGAGGCTGAGGTTGTGTGCATTAATCAACACAGGTATGGTGTCGAAGAGGACTTCGGTGAATGGGAACGGCTGCTGCAAGAACTGTCCGACTTGGCTGCGGAGTGGGGATCCAAACCGCGTGCAGTAGAAAGGCAGCGAAGGCGGCAGAAAGAGACGAGCGACACGAACGTGGCCGCACGGCCTGCCCCAAGGCCTGCCGCATTGCAGGCGGCTCGCACCGAGGCGGCAGCCGAAATGCAGGACGCGGCATCGGAGGCCTACGCTGCCGCTGCACTCGGTAGGCCGGATTTTGGTACTGCGACGTTTCGATTTTGTCGTCGTGCCATACATGTAATGCTGAAGTTCATGCGTGTAAACACCGTTTTAAAGGCAGAATGCTTATAAATTTCGTGTGTTTGAAGTCATCACACTGCAAATTAACTGTTCTTGAAATTTGAGTGGCAGTGTTTGGCTATTGCAGGTTTAAAGATAGCATAGAGAAATGCAAAACAGTCATTCAACCATGCTCAGGGAATGGCCATGTATAATGAGCAATGAGCACGGTTTCAGAGCCTGAAGGCTGAACACTTAACTCTCACCTGACTACGGCTGCAGATAAAGTGCAAGAAAATAGGCGCGTGCACACACGGTCTCTATGCTACCTGGGTTATTTAGCGTTCACTGGCATTGCAAAATACAGAGCCCTGAGCATTGCACCCCTATCGTATGCGACCATGTGGCTGCGTTCGCACTCGTGTCTTTCGGGTCCGCATTCAAGCACCGCTAGACCACTGCAGTGGTACAAGAAAGGATAATCGTAAGAAAATTATCGCTTAAATAAACCGATAAAGGCCAACAGACAAAGAGGTCGGAATCAATCACAGCGAATAGAGGCTGCTGAAAGATCACGGCACTGTAACTATTTCAACAACTTTGATCCGAACTGATCACCGACATTTCGTTTGGTTCAGGTCCAATTTGGGTTCAGTTCTGGGCAAGGTTCCAGTTTGGGTACGGTTCAGCAGTTTTGGTTTGGTTCGACACCCTGAGTTAGCCTGTGCTTCTCTGTTTTCATACTTAAATAGTCAATGTTATTGTCGTGATATGCAAGTGCCTTGCATGTCCTAGTGTTGGAAAACAACAAACGTATGCTTCTGCAATGCTTTGGTCTTACGTATTTTTTACCAGTTCAGTACATCCTTACATGCAGAAGATGCACAAGAGATGAGTGCTGAGCACTATCTGGTGCAAATGTATCACCCGGATGGTGAACCATATGAAGAAAGCACCAAGCCGAGGTCGGAGGATGGTGAAGATGCTATCGACAACACCAACTGGGAAACCTGGACTGAAAATCCAGGCGCCGACAGTAGGGGCGGCGACCATGGAACTAATGAGTGCCCTAGAAACCCTAACAGAGAAGGTATCATTTTTGCATTTAATGAGACACAGTTTTTCTTTGCTATGTT